>WKFP01014150.1:149110-180314 GCA_011057875.1 Pterocles orientalis
GAGATGTGAGGAAGAAATGTTTTCCTGTGCGGGGGGTGAGGCAGTGGCCCAGGGTGCCCAGAGAAGCTGTGGATGCCCCATCCCTGGAGGGGTTCAAGGCCAGGCTGGATGAGGCTTTGGGCAACCTGGGCTAGTGGGAGGTGTCCCTGCCCATGGCAGGGGGTGGCACTGGATGGGCTTTAAGGTCCCTTCCAACCCAAACCATCCTGGGATTCTGTGATCAGCACTGAGCCGTCCTCTCGTCCTCAGCAGGATCTACCCCTATGGCGTTAACGCGCAGACTCCAGCATCGGACGAGCTGTAACCAGCTTCACTTGTGAGATGTGTTGCAGTCACAGGGGACATGTGCTGTAGGACTGCAAAAAAAAATGATGGAGTCAGTCCAGAACAGCTTAGGAGCCAGGCTTATAGTGCTGGAACCAATCTGCATTTTGGTTTTATCCGACTACCGAAACTGCTCATGCCTGGACAGCGACCCACATGCTAACTTGAATTTTCTTTCCTTTTTCCTATCCAGAAAATTTCCCTGCGTGCAGTCGTCAGCTTGCACGGACAAACCCTTTACAACACACCGCAGAGCTTTGGGACTGATGAGCAGACACTGCTGGTAGCAGGGAGCATCTAATGAAGGTGAAGAGAACATGTTCTCAGCATAACTCAGGAATTTAAAAGCAATAACGGTTGGTATTTCTAAGCATTTATTTTCTATTAAAAAAAATTGATTGTATTGTACTTGACATAAAGGGCTTTGCTATTAACCCACACAGCAATGCAGATGTTATCAGTATTGTAAACAAGCCTGTAACATTTCTACACGTACCAATGTCCTGAAATAATTAAATGAAGGTTATTAAAGAGCTGTGTCTCCTCATCACTTCCACCACACCCAATTTTACCTTGCTCAGCCCCTTCCCGTCCTCTCTCCAGTGTTCCACAGGCCAAGTCCTTTCGGGTGCACGGAGCCCCCAGCCTAGAGCCGGGATCCAGCCTCATCCTCCCCTGCGGCTCCCTTGCTGGGGCTGACCCCGGACCTGCACACCCTGCCAGAGCGGAAGGGCCCCGAGGCCACCTCATCCTTTGAGCAGCTCATGAGGAAAGCTTTCTTCACACCACGGCTTCCTCCAGAGGACAGGGGACAGCTGGTAGCTTGACCGGCTCCCCTCTTGCTGGAAGAGCTGCCACGCATTTGCTCCTGGAGAGGAGTGATAAGGAGCAGCAGCAGGAACAGCGACCCGTGCGGGCTGCTCCGAGGTCAAACCACTCTGCTCCCAATTTCTTCCTCCCCTCCCTCCCTCTTCCTGGCCGTTGTTTGAGCTGATGGACAGGTTCCTCCAAGGCTCCACATTGCCCAAGTCCAGAGGAGTCGGACCACGCAGCCCGTGTGCTGCTCACTCAAGGGGGACGCACCGACTCTTAAACGAGCACGGAGCATGACACGTGTCCCCATATGTCCCCAGTGCTCCCCTCAGACAGTCTCCAACCCAAGAGCCAGCTGCTCGTTGCTGCTTCCAGAAGCTGTCGCGGGGTGCTGCCAACCCTTAACCCCCTAGTGCAGCTTGTCGGGGTGCCCCAGGGGTTGAGCCCCACGGGGCTTTCCGTGCCAGACAGCCCAAAGGGGTGCCAGGGTGTTTGCACCGAGCGTTCTCCTACAGAACCTCCCACACACAATAGTCGCGTCCAGACCAAGCCAGAAGCCTTAAAAATACACATCTGCTCTGGTTCTGTGGAAGCACAGTAAAGGGACTGTGACTACACACACCCCTACAGAATATATTATCGGCAGCTGCCTTCGAGCCCTAGTCAGCAGGAACAGCTCAGCTTCCTTCCGAAATTATTGCTCAAGTCTCCAGCTACATAAGCTCCAGCACGTGTTTCCTCCCACGCCAAACAGCTTCTGCTGGCATCGTCCCTTCCCCGCAGGGACAGGGAAAGGACCGGCAGAGGAATCTAAGCTGGAGGACTCCTGGAGATCACAGCAGCTGCCCTGGGCAACGTCTTTCTCCCAGGTTCGAACAGGATGTCGCCATCGCAGCTGTGTTTTATTTGCACTCGCAGCCTGGTTCAGCCCAGAGTTCAGACAATTCACGTGGTGAAAACTCCGGAGCCAAAAACCTGCCAAACTGCTTAAGCCAGAGGAGTAGGAGGGCAGGTAGGTACAACTAACACGGAGCCACAGAGACCTCAAGGGCTCCACAGCTAGGGGAAGATTTCCACAAGGATTATATTCTAGCTGCTGATAAATCCCCAGGGATCAGGACCTCCCTGGAGAGTTGCGCACGTGGCTATGTGATCTCTAACAAACCCCAGGGCCAGGTTAATGCCACAACCTAGCAAACATGATGTCTCAGCCAGCAGAAACCTTTTCCCTATGCCTCCTTTCAGTCTCATTAAGCAGACAGCTTAACCGGGAGATCCTCACAAACCCCTGCCTTGGGTTTGCAGAGTCCTGACCCCTGCGGGGACGGAGGGACAGAGCCCTTTTCTTGGTACAAAAAGGGGAGAACCAAAAACCTCATTCATTCATTCATGCAGCTTCTCAAGAAGGCTCTAGGAGGTCCCTCCCTGCTCCCAGGGCTCTTCTCTCCTTCCCCCCGGTGGCTGGCATCACCTTCGCTCCATCTCTCTCCGCTGGATCACTATCAAGCACAAAGAGGTTGATCCTGACAACAAGCATCAGGCCAGCTGCCCCTGGGAGCAACTCCTGCTCCAGAAAGCCCCAAATTTCTCCCTAGGAGCACACTGGGACGAGCCGGCCAAGACAAACCCACGAGCAGCCAGGAGCTGGAGCTCTGGGCAGGCTGAGCTCTACCTAAACCAGCACACGTCCAAGTTTGCAGTTACAACCCCACACCCACCCCAATGCTCTCCCCCTTGCTCAGCACCACTTGTCGCGTTTCTTGCTCGTTTGCAGATCCACAGAAGTTCAACCCCAGAGCATCAAACTCTTCTCCGTTTAACGACCTCCTCAAAGAGGAGAGAAGAATGTGGAAGAAACACGCGGTAAAGACGCAAAGAAAAAACCAACAGAGAAGATGCCAAGGACTGAGCCTCATCTTCAGAGAAGCGTGAGATGAGGCAGGAGCTAGGGGCTCGTAGAAGGAAAGTGCTGCAGCTGATTCACCCTTTGTGCATTGAAACAAGGTCTCTATTTTTTTATTATTATTATTTTTAAAAAATTAGGAAGTGAAGTCATCATCAATTAAAGAAAAAAAAAAACAGAATTAAAAGGGCAAAAACTGTGCAAGTCACTGAAGACTGTTCAGAGAGCAAATGTGTGCCACCTGGTCCAAAAAGACCTGGGGAGGGAGGGGGACAGCCAGCAGGGCTGACAGGGTTGAGGCAGCGTTAGACGTAGGAAAACAAGGCTGGGATGAATGGAACTTGCATCCAAGTGAGCAGGTGACTTAAAGGACAACAAACGTGTTTTCAACTATCAGGAGGAAATCTGTCAGAAGGTTTTTAAGATCAAGGTATAAAATGAGTCCTCAAATAAAAGTCTATCAGAAAAAAAAATCAAGAACACTAAAGGAATAAAAGATGAAAGAGCTGAAAGATGCTCTCATTGAGAATTGCTTCTGTCCTAGAGGACAGGAGAGTGACAAACACAACACCCACATTTGGAGCGTTCCCAAGGATGTCTACGGAGACGTAAGAGCAGCGCTTGTCCACATCAATGAAATAGGTAGAAATAATAATAAAAATAGAATAACGGAATAGCAATGCTAGACATCGTGACACTGCAGCAGCAACAACATCGTAAACTTCAATGGGAGATCCTATTGGAGGTGATTTTGGTTTAAATTAAAGTCCTCTCTCTCATAACCACAGGCAGGTACCACAGTGGGTGTTAGAATCATGAAGGTTGGACAAGACCTCCAGGATCATCAAGTCCAACCATCAACCCATCCCCACCCACCCCACTAACCCATGTCCCCAAGCCCCACATCCACACGTTTCTTGACCCCCTCCAGGGATGGTGACTCCACCACTGCCCTGGGCAGCCTGTTCCAATGCCTCATCACTCTTGCAGTGAAGAAATTTTTTCTAATCTCCAGCCTAAACCTCCCCTGGTGCAACTTGAGGCCGTTTCCTCTTGTCCCATCACTTGTTCCTTTAGAGCAGAGCCCAGCACCCCCCTCACTGCCCCCTCCTTTCAGCAGCTGTAGAGAGTGATGAGGTCTCCTCTCAGCCTCCTCTTCTCCAGACTGAACCCCCCCAGCTCCCTCAGCTGCTCCTCGTCAGCCCTGTGCTCCAGACCCTTCCCCAGCTCCGTCGCCCTTCTCTGGCCCTGCTCCAGCCCCTCAATGTCCTTCTTGTGGGGAGGGGCCCAACACTGACCCCAGGATTCAAGGTGTGGCCTCACCAGTGCCGAGTCCAGGGGCAAAATCCCTGCCCCAGTCCTGCTGGCCACACTATTGCTGATGCAGGCCAGGATGCCATTGGCCTTCTTGGCCACCTGGGCACACTGCTGGCTCCTGTTCAGCCGGCTGTCGCCCAGCACCCCCAGGTCCCTCTCTGCTGGGCAGCTCCAGCCCCTCTCCCCTGAGCCGGGAGCGTTGCAGGGGGTTGTTGTGCCCAAAGTGCAGGACCCGGCACTTGGCTTCATTGAACCTCAGCCAATGGCCTCAGCCCATGGGTCCAGCCCGTCCAGATCCCTCTGCAAACCTCCCGACCCTCCAGGAGACCAACACACCCGCTGGGTTTGGTGTCATCAGGGAGCACGGCCTCCCCTCACCCAGGTCAGGGATGAAGATGTTAAACAGGACAACCCCCAGAACCCACCCCTGGCGAACACCACTGCTGACCGGCCGCCACCTGGACTTAACTCCGTTCACCACAACTCTCTGGGCTTAGCCATCCAGCCAGTTTTTTATCCAGCAAAGGGTGTTCCTGTCTAAGCCATGAGCCACATGGTCTGGCCAGTAGCTTGGTGCCAAGACATCTGTATCCAGGTGGCTTCTCCAGGGTTGCTTGCTGTGACATGGAGGACGACACCAGCTTCCAACTCATCCTCACATCTCCTCTGATTTTAGCAAGCACTTACTGGCTTTTAAAGTACCTTTCCATACCCTTTAGGAGGCAACAGATTGGTCTTGGCTGTCCATTCACTTGTGTGAACCTTTCTCTTCTTATCTGGGTGCTTTGTGACTCCTACTCTATCTTCCCACCATCATCATCTCAAGGCTTGAGTTTTCATTTTAAGATGTTGCCTTTTTTTAGACTGTCCTGAGCCTGAGGTCCTCAGTAGCTGCAAACAGATGTGCTGGGATCTCAATGACTGCCCAACAACCCCCGCCCTTCTCACAGCTCTCCTGCCGCTTGTTCCTCCTGCTGCTCCCAGGGCTGTTCATTCTCTCTCCAGACTGGTCTTCTCTTTTGTATTAGAACTCCCTACAACCGAAGAAAAGTCTTTGCAGATTCAGTCAAGACCAGCCTCAAATCCAGTAGCAGGTGTCCCTGTAAACAGGAATCTGTGGTCAATCATCAACCTGGATTTCCTTCACCATAATTTTACTGAAACCAGGCATCTAGGGCAAAAGAGGGACTGTCCTCAACTGTAGAAACAGCGGGTTTAAAGAGAAGAAAAAACAGACTGATTCAACAGTTTCTTCATGAAAGGAAGAAGTCCCAGATACTCCTGTTGTAGCTTGTACTCTCCAATATTCACAAATTATTTAGAAAAGTGTGTGAAGAGCAAGATGTCAAAGTCTGCCAGTGGCATAGCTCTGAAGAAAATTGAAAAATGGTTCAGAAGGTTCTCATAACACCAAATTATGACGTTCAGTGTAGATGAGTGAAACCCCTCGTTTCCATACACAGTAATGGGCTCTGAGTGAGCTTTTATGTTCAAAGAGATCAACAAATTCAGGAGTCCTCAAAAATATCAGCTCAATAATAAAGAGCTCTGGAGTAGAATAAATTATTAGGGAGGTATTGAGAGCAAAACAAAAACCATCAAAATGCCACTGTAACTCCATGACGCAATTTTCATCAGTATAGTGGCTCTGGTCCATCCATCTGAAAAAGATTATGGTGGAACTGGAAAGCTATGGAGAAGGGAAGACAAATGGTCAAAGGTGTGGGATAGTTTCGGTTCAGAGGACGCCTACACAGAATTTCCCAGTCTAGAGGAAAGAAAAAAAAAAAAAAAAGATGAAAAAAGGCTACAAAATTTTTTTGTTTGGACATGGTGACTTGAGGATTGGTTACGTTCACCTCAACTAGTTAACAGAAAAATCTTAACAGGCAAAAAAACCCAAACAAGGGGTATTAAACATAAAGACACTATGTCTTTTTCAGAGCTACTGTAGCTGGAAAATGAAAAATACCGGTGCAGTCTTGTGTACGATCATTGTGTCTTTGTAGTCTTTTCTTGGCATCTACTATCAATCTCCATTCCGATTTCCTTCCCCATGTTGGTCTCTGCTGGACGCGATGATGGGCTGGGAGGATCTTCAGACTAATCCAGCACTGACTATTTCTGTTTCTCTCTCTTGCTTTTGAAAGCAGTGCCATCTCCCTTCCCATCTGCCAGGAGCTCTCTTTGGTCCATGCTGTAACTGCTCTAAGCCTCCCACCTCCACAAGAGGAGGACCGGTAGGGCTTTGCCAAATTCAGCCTCCAACTACGCCACTGGAAATCGGCCACAATTTGTCCACTCAAATCACAAACTGTAGGAAATTCGGGGTCACTTCCACACTGTGCAAAACAGTTTGGAAGCTGAACCTGTACGTCCTTGATGACAAGAATCTGCAGATTAACTCATTTTCTCGTATTTCCGCACACCTCCACCTCTTGCCAGGAAGAAACTGGACCTGATGGACTCCAGGGTGCCCAGCTTCCAGGTGGCCTCTTGGGCAAAATGGCTGGGACACACCTCTGCAAAGTCCTGTGTCCTCATACAGAAATGCCGGTGCTGCGGTGGGTTGTCGTCCAGCTGACAACACCTTTGCACATGGATCGTTCTGTCCAGATGTCACCAGGTTAGGCTGATGTTGGCAACTGGCCCAGTCTTGTCTTTGTTTCCCAATCTGTTCTGTCCAGCACTCACTGCCACCTTTGCTCTTTGGACCCAGAAATTCCTCAAAGGTCTTCCACTGACTCTTCCCGAATATTTGCTTGAAAATAATAGTTTTAATTCATTGCCGAAATCCATACTTAACGCAGCACACGTGGGGTGTCACTGCAAAGCCTTCTGCCGCCCAAGGCTGCCCACAGGGATGGCTCCCAAGAACTTTCACTCCCTGGGGGGACAGCCAGCGCTCCCAGGACTTTAGTTTTTCTGTCACAATGAAATTCGTAACAGATCATAGGAGTTCAAGGATGCACAGTGCAGAACAAAATCTATCTACAGATGATGTATCTGGGTGAGGAGCAGTTCCAACAACCTACCAGGTCTTTGGCTGGTGGAAGTCCCTTTGCTGTTGGCGCAACTTTCCTACCTCAGCACACCAAGTGGCTTCTCCTGGCTCTCGGTGATCCTTTCAACCTTGCACTGATGTTGTTCCAAGACAGACATCTCTTTCTCTTCCATAGATGGCTTGTCCTGTCTTTCTGAACTGCACCGAGTGTTTTCCATCACTAGATGCCAAGGAAATAGCCCATTCCCTTTCTTCCACCAAATCCTACTGGTCACATTTCTTCAAAACCTTGCAGTGAGGATTCTTCTCCAAATTTTCAATATTTTATCATTGTCTCTAGAGAAAACTCAGGCTAAGGGACCACTTTGGTAGGTGTACTGGAAGAAAGAAGGATGTGTGTTGTAGAATGTCAAACCTGGAATCCTCCCAGTGAAAGGAGAGGATACGTGAACTCAGCTTCATTAATTTATTTGGAGATCATCGGAAAATAAAGACTTTTTTCAGAAGACAATTAGGATAGGTGAGTGATGTCTGTTGGAAGAGTAACACCACAGGCGACTGCAGCACCAGATACAAGATGCAAGGCTGCTTCTATCTCCTTTCTGATTTCCATCCTGTCGTATCCGACAGGATGGGTCTGGGTGGGATGGAGCAAACTTTCTTCATAGCAGCCCATGCCGTGCTGTGGTCTGGATTTGTGTGAGAGACAGCGTTGGTAACACACCAGCGTTTTGCCTGTTGCTGAACAGCGCTTGCACATCAAGGCTTCCTCTTTTTCTCACCCTCCATCCCTCCCAGCAAGCAGGCAGGGGATGGACAAGAAGCTGGGAATGGACACAGCCGCAACAGTCGCCCCAAACGATATACCCAAAGGTATATTCCATAGCATAGGATGTTATGCTCAGCAAATAAAAGCTTAATGAAAGAGGATGTAGGGATGTTTATGGTTAAGGTATTTGTCTTCCTAAGTAAACATTATGCATGCTGAGACCCCAGAAATGGCTCAACATCTGCCTGCTGATGGGACACAGTAATTACATTTATTTTGCTTTGCCTGCATGCAGGTTTTGCTTAACCTGTTAAACCATCTTTATCTCAGTTCACAAGTCTTGCCTGCCTTCTGTTTTCTTCCCATCCTGCAGCAGAGGGAAGCAAGCAAGCGGTTGGGTTGGTGCTTGGCAGTTGGCCGGGGTCAACCCAACACATCCGCATATGGGCAGGGAATATTCTCACTTTTCACAAAAAAATGATTGCCTCCTCACTACTGCTTGTATTTGACAACTTACGCTTCTTCTGCACTTTCTGGAACAAGCAGAGATGAGACAGCAAACAGACATCTTCCTCGCTGGCATCATTGCTCAAAAAAATCATCTCTTATAAATTAGCCTCCAGTAAAGGACACACAGTAGCTGTGCACACCTGCTCCACAAGCAACTCGGCCTCACTGTCAGGCTACAGGATGCAGGTCACTGGTCCAACCAACACAATCCTTTCCTCAGGTGCTCAGCTGTCTTGCGTGCGCCCCTAGCTCTGTGACACATGCGCCGCATAACGTAGGTGATCAGGCCCAACTCATTCCCATCCTTCTCTCTGCTGTCATGAGCTGTCTGCTTCCTTACGCAGAACTCTGGGATTTCTGCCCCAAAACACTCCCTCCATACGCAGTGAACCCATGGATGCCCGCAATAATATCACCCTTATGCGCCTGCTCTATCACAGGCAATTGCCTCTTATACAGTAATCTCAATCACTAAAGAATTTAGTTCCATTATGTATCCTCCTTCTTCACCCACTGCTGCGTGTCTGGTGGATCATCTTCAACACTTGGTCTCTCTCAGGCTCTTTGGAGCAGGGACCACCTTCTTCTTCCCTTGCTGTCCTGCTCCTCTAATCCACTTGAGTTTTTCACACTGTCAAGATGCATATTAATAAGGAACAAAGAGCTGATACAGTCTACTAGGCTCTCCAAAGTTGTATTTCCAAAGCAACATCCTTTGCTAAATCAATACATACACTAGACACCCATTCGATAATAGAGAAAAACCTTGGAGACAAGAACTTCATTAAAATACAGAAAATAAGAAGAGTAGCAAATAGTCTCTCACGAACAGAACTCAGCAACGGAGTTCTACAGGGGTCAGCGATGTTGAATATAACCACGAATAGGCAAGGAAAAAACAATGACAAATTCTGTTGGTAAACCAGTTATTCATGGCTGTGCCAATAAAGACTGGAGAACTGCAGAAGGGCCTCACAAAGGGTCAACAACACGGACAACAGAGGGTAGTGAAAGGCTTCCGTATCACACAGGATAGAATATGCTGGGAAAATACACCACAAAGATCTATATATCCATATATACAAGGTAGCATCAAACGAAGGTAGCAAGGGACATGTTCAAATAACAACTGAGCAAACTAATGGAAAAGATATTCATCACGAATTATTAAAGATACCAACCCTGCATAAAGAAATACGCCTTTTCTGCTTCAACAAAAAAAATAAACAAAAATGCACCCCTTCCCCTCCTGCCCCCCAAATAACCCCACAACCAAACTCCAGCATGGCACAGCTGGCAAAGGCCTTATAAAGGCTTACAGTAATAACGGTAAGAGACATACCTAGATAACTGTCAGCAGGGGCTTCTACTGCTTCCATCCTCACATCTGGTATTTGAATAAATATCTGCATTATTACTGCCTACAGTCCAATTCCCAGATCACTTCAATAGCATTTATTAAACACTGAATGTTGACTTTTTGTGACAATTGACAGTCCTCAGGAATTCATGCCATGCTCTATAAAACATTAGGAAAACAAACAAACAAAAAAAATCTACAATCGGAGTTTGCAATTTACATTCAGTCTCCAAGAGATAGGCCTAAGTGGGAATGTTTCTTTGCTAGGATTAATACTGAAACCCCTCGGTTAAAAATATAGAGAATACACTAATAAAATGTCTATCATCAGCATTCTTTGATACATATAATGTCTCAGAAGCAGAATTTAATGGTCCAAGTCTTTTATTTCTGGTATTTAACAAGAAACCTATATTTTCTATAAATACACGCATACTTTAAATGTTATTAAGATCTTCCATCTACCAGAAATATTCACTTCCGTTTAAAGAAGGAGTTTCTTCTTGAAGTCACCGAAATGAAGATGATTATGGTCCAGATCACCAGCTTCAGTATTTCAGTTTTGCTGCATTTTTCTACGCATCTCTTCAAGCGCTGCTTCTCGTTCTCTTAAGAGCTGCTTGAGTCGTTTGATTTTTTCATCCCGGATTGTTTCATCCAAGTCTGGGGGAGTCAAAGGGAAAGCATCATCTCTGAAAGAACCTTCAAGAACTGAAGTGCCATCTTCAGAAGACACTAAAACTGGAATACTCGAGTCTGTAAAGTCAGTATATTGAGAGTATGGATCTTGCTCAGAGTCCCTCCCTAGAGAAGATGTCACAACATCTGTGGAAATACTTTGCTGTGACAGGACAGGTGGAGGTGAAACACTTCTGTTAAGTACACCGGAACTTGAGCTGGTATTTTCTGAACTTGGACTTGTTGATTTGACTGAAGATTTCCTTCTCTTTCCACCGTCTGACAGTGCTGAGGATTTTATTTTCTTTTTCTTGGTCAAATCCTCTTCCAGATCCACAATTATCTGTACAGTGAAGAAATATAAAAAAATATACTTCTGTTAAACTGAGCATCCTTCTACATTGTAACATCACAGCTCATTAAGCACAAATTACAAGTTATTTGTTGCAAGCTCCTTAGAATTACTATCTGGAAGATGTTTCTTTTAGCAATTTGAGCAAACATACTTCCATGTTCAGTATTTTTGTAGCAAAAATTCCCAATTAACAATTCCAGAACACTGAATTCCTTCCTTAGTCAACAGTGCACTTCTGCCTTTCCCATGCACACCTATAATCTGATATTATCCTGATCAAGTTTTTTAACTGCGGTGTAAGACAAAAACTTTCTATCTAACTTGATGGGAAAATGCAAAACATAGAAGAATTCTTCATGCTTACATTTCTAAAAAGCTCAAACATTATCGATAATGTCCATTACAAGACTGCATTCCTCTCAGCTGTTAATTAAACGTTAATGTACTTTACTAAGAGCAGCCAGTGGATCTGCTCAAAGCAGGGCTCAACACAGAATTATTAAAACCTGAGAAAGCCTTTGACTGGGTAGAGCTGAATCATACAAAAGAAAATTTAGAATACTATGGCTGAGCAGAACTACTTTGGATGGATGAAATAATTTTAATGCATTAAGATGGAAGTCCTTTCAGCAGGGGAACCTTTCCAGAAGCACCCAAGCAAGTTCCTAGGCAATGACAAAGGACTAAGTTTATAAAGACATTCGTAACGCTAAAGATTACAGGTACGCAGGTAAATTTATTTTAATGAAGCCACACATGACTAACTGGATACCTATCTTTGGAAGTCAGCCACACCCAGTCACGTGAGTGACTCAAGTGCCTTGAAATAATGGCACTTGACGGACTTCAAACTCAAAGACAAAGCCTCGCAAGAATTTATTCTTCTATTATTCTGATTATACCCATTGTACTACTAGACAAACATAATTGTTTGCAGAAGGGTAAATATAAATCAAGATACAGAGGTATGATTTCTATTCCAGTACACACTATCCCTTTGATTGTTCAGCCACCACTAGAGTGGTCCAGTCTTCTTCAAAGTATTTCTCCAAATTTCCTCCAGCAGAACCCAGAGAAGAGGATAAAAATTCTTGGATGGCATTCAAGTCATACTGAAATTACACAACTCTGCTGCAGTTCACAAACAAGTTGTAGGAACTATTCCCACAGGGACCATGACAATTACTGACTTGCCCTGATGAATCCAGAGGTAGGAGGGTCCAAATAAGCTCCGTATTGACCGGACACACGCTGCTTTCTGAACGCGTTACAGTACGCATTGTAGCACTGAAAAATTTCAAAGTACCTTTTCTGCTTTAACGCATTCCTGATGTTGATTTGTTATTTCCACATCTAATGATGATGAACTGCAAGAATCATTTCTCCTTTTCAAGCTGTTACTGGAACAAACCCTTTCTTCTGGTTTCTCCCAGGAGGTCTTTAATGGTATTCTCCTAAGGTACACTCTCTCCTCCTTAGAAAGACCAAATTTTTTCCTTAATTCCAAGTATTGTTTCCAATATGGCTCCTCCTGGTGTTTGATTTGAATAACCTTTCCTGGCGAATCCATCTGGATCTGAAATACAGAAACAGTGAGAGAGCCATCAATCACTCTCTCTTTCTCCCTCCACACATATAAACTAAAAACTAGTTAACTAGAAAGACAGGCAAATATTTGTTTTGTCTGCCATTGTCCAAGAGTTCCGTTTAAGCCAATTTTGATAAATTATATACAAATTATCACAGGTCTAACACTCATTAGTTATTTACAACCCCAAGTACATTGTGCAACATCCAGAAAATGCACAGTCCAACTAGTAAACCACAGAAGTAAAAGAAGCAACAAGGGAATACCTACTCTAAAACTTCAAAGTAACAAAGGAAGATGATGGAAGATCAGTGTCACTACAGGGTCACTTTCGGACTGCTGAATGCATTTCACATTTGCATTGTGGTCGATAATACTAACAAAGCAAAATATGATGATGTAACGTGAGGTATCTAACCTCATTGTATCCTGAGCTGTTTCTGATCTTCAGAAGTTCAATCTCACACCGCTATTTCCAGCAATCCATGGGCTTGCAAATTTACAGACTAAAAGCAGCAAACCTTTGATATGCTATTTTTCACTGAGGTTAAAGCAAACGAGAATGCTAATGCTTGGCATCACATAGCACTGAAATAAAACCTGAAAGTCTATTTTAACCATTTTTCACCAAAGGAACAATGAAAAAAGACCCCTACAGTCTGTTGCAATGATTAAATGTCTAAAATTTGGACAAATACGCTTAGCTGACATTTCTCTTCTGTCTGGTCAAGCATAAACTAGCTTCAGAATATTTTTATTTTCTTTTATCTGCAAGCAAATTCATTCTGGCCTCTTGAGCAACTGAAAACTTGGCCTGCAGTCCTTCATGGGGAGAGTTTGTGGGATTTGGGGACTAAGGACTTTTTACATATTTTTGATGTTATGATCTTAAAAGAATATGTAGGTCCAACCTGAAGGAGGAAAGCCATTGAAGTTCTCAAGAGTTTCTTCTGCCTGACATGAAACCATGAGTCAAAGGAGGAGGATCCCTCCCCATCATGGCACGAAAAGAAGGAAACACAGCTCCTGCCTTTGGCTGCCTGAGCTAGCAGAGACTGCAGCTGACTTAGTGCAACACCAGAGTTTATCTCTGGATGACAAACCCTGCTCTTCCATCTTGTTTTTGTCCTTTGTAGCTGCAAACCTGTCTATCTTACATCACACCTACAACAATCAATGGCTGCGCTGTGAGAATGTGGCATTAACAACATCAGAAAGCAGACAGCTCCCAGAGCTCAAACAATGAACAACCTTCCTATAGTTCCAGTTGTTACTGACAATTTATCTTGTGAGGGGGGAAAAAGAGAAAAGTCATCTTCTCCCCGCTGCTCCTTTCTTTTCTTTATGCATTTTCTCACTTGCGTAGAGCAATCTTATCGGAAAAAAAAATATCCCTTATTGATTATAACCACACTTTAGGCCAGCATTTCCAGTGACAGGATACCTGGCTACAAAAATCTGGAAATATATTAATAGCTATTTTATTCAGATAGAACCAGGACCATTTAACAATTTAGCAGAAACTGAGAGGGGAATGTTTATTGGAGAGAGTTACCTTTTGACAGTCTTCACTGACAGAACTCTCTTGCTTAGACTGAGGGAAAACAGCACTTGCTGCTTTGGGGGAACGAATCCTTTCTTTGCCATTTTGGCACACATTTTTCTGAGTCCCTACTGCTGTAACAGGGGTCACTCCACTTGAAATGCTCTTGGTGAAGGGCAAACCCTTTCTCTGGCTTACAGTGGAATTCTGCTGATTAGCACTTGGTGTCACCAGAGCCGCAGGTGCAGACTTTAAGTCACTTCTTAAGCCAGCTGGTGAAGAATTTCTTTGAGATGTTTTCGGTTCTTTCTGAGACAGCACCACTCCTTTGTTTTTCGATAATACCAGATTCACTACTTCATTGGTTATTTTATTGACTGCAGTAGAGTCAATTAGCTTGGATGTCTCCTTTTTAAGTGAAGCATCAGAAGAGGAAGATGGTTGTTTGTCAGCCTGGGCTGATAGAACATCAGAGCCTCTTTTGGTCAACAAATAGACTTTCCCATTGTACAGGACCAGAGCATTATCTTTAATAGATGTGATTTTTGTTTGGCTTCCACCAGGACCACTAGAACAGGGTGGTAAGATATTTGCAGAGTTAACTTCAACATCCTTCATGTCTGACCAAGTTTTCAAGATCTTGGAAGCTACATTATTTGATGACTTTACAGGAATAAGGCAAGGCGTTGACGACTGTGGACTTTCTTGCACAATCCACTTCATTGGAGTTTGCTGACCGTCTGATGTTACTGTCTCGGAAGAAGAACTACTTGCCATTTGTGCAGCTGTCATTATTAATGTTTTTGAAACTTCTGTGGCAGGTTTTGGGCAAATGCTTTGAAAACGCTTGGGATGTACTGTTTTCACTGTTTTTACTGGTGACACATAAATAACAGTTGGCATTTTCGTACTGTCAGCTCCTCCAGCAACGTTTGTTGCTGCAGCTGCAAGTATTTTTTGCTGTATTGCAGGTGGTAAAAAAGAAGCTGGGACAGATTTAACTTCTGCATCAGCTGGTATCTGGAGGTGATGGTCAGAAGGCAGTACTGAAGGCTTCACAGTAACTGGAAGACTTTGTGTGTTTACCAACATGTATGCGGTGTTACGCTGGTCAGATGAACTTGTTACAGCAATGTTCTGCAAAGCCAGTCTATCAACTGCAACACAACTGCTCTGGATGGTAGCACCTGATTTTGGAATTAAGCTTTCTTTTTCAGAACCTGCCCTTACACTTCCCTGTTTGTCTAATGTCGTTGTAAGAATAATCTTTCCAGGATTAGTTATCTTAACAGATGAAGGTGCAGTGGTATTGGCAAGCTGGGTCTTAAAAGTAAGATGGACTGGACTAGGAATATTCGCTTTAGAATTATTTGGCATGGCCGAAGACTGAACTATGGGCACAAAGGTTCCAGAAGATTTAGAAATTGGAAGTAATTTCAGAAGGTTTTTTCCATCTGGTCCCGTCGTCTGAACTACTCGGTACATACAGCCTGCAATGCTTAACAAAACAAAGAAAAGAGAAAAGAAAAAGAAAAAGAAAGATAGCGTAAGTGAACACTGCACAGATATTTTAATTAATGTGCATCAGCGAATTGTATACCCAGTGCTGCTATGCCTTAGAAGCAGATTTACTACTGAAAAATGCCAGATTTAATCTTCAGGAACATCCCTGCCAAAAATCACACTCATCTACACAGTGTACATGTTGGGTTAGCATTTCAGAACACTGCAGGCTATCTGAAAATAATGTCCAACTTTTACACCACAGAGTAGCAAGAAAAGGCATCCTTTTCAGATAAAAATAAAAGACCCAAGAAAACACCTTACATTATGTTCCTCTTCTACTCACAAGGCCTTTCATTCCGAAAAAGTAAAACCAGATTTCTCCAGATTTCATAAAGAAGCCGTATTTTTTGCTTTCCCATTTCTCTGTTACTATTAATATCCCTATTTAGTGCTATGAAGTATGAATTTCAGGAAAGCTTCAGGAAAATACAGGCAGATTAGTTGCATGGCAAGACAGAAGCAGAAATTACTTCAGGCATATACATGCAAAAAAGAAATTAAGATGCAGAAGACATTTATTTTGTGGAACAGGATGTAGGGTGCCCAAGTCATATGCCTGAACCTCTCACCTTCCTGCTCATTCTTTAGGCAGTTATAGACTACAAGGGTGGTCATCTTCAAAGAGAAGGGAAAAAAAAACAAACTTCAAATGCTCTCAAGGTACATACATTTATGAGAACAGAAGTCTAAGTCTAGGAAGGAAGAGGCTTCAAAAATGAGGAGGACTACATGGAAACAGCACCAATGAACTGTGAAGAGTAAATGCAGATTTTTTGCAGGTGAAGACAGGAAGTCAACCAGTAAGCAGACAGATAGAACCTTGTCAAATCAAAAGTTAGTTGTGACTGCTCCACATGCCAAGATTTTTCGAGTCCGTTGCAAGACAGAGAATCTTTCCCACTTCACGTGAGTTTGCCCAAATGCTGGCATGTTCCCCAAAGCACTCTTGGACTTTCAGAAGAACAATCTAGCGTGCAAAGCACTGCAGAAGCAACATGCCATGCTGAGACATACATGATCAAAACAAGAGTCTCCCTCACTAGTGAAGAGACCAAACGACCTGGAAGTAGGTTTCATGGTCTTGAAACCAGATCCAGAATGCCTAAAAGACAAAGTTGCCAACTCCACTTTCAGTCACCAAGAGCATTCTAGCTCTGTCCAACTGACTTTCTACATCAATAAATGCATTGAGAGCATGGACATGAGATTATTTCCCACCCCAGATGACATCAGCATTGTGTTCTGTTTACTGTCAAGTAGTTTTGAAACACTGGCACTTTTTCTGGCAAGTGAAACGTTACATTTTGGGCTTCCAACTCAGCTTGGAACTGAATGACTAGGAGATATCATTCATTCGTCCCACCATTGTATCTGCTGAAGAAGTCAGTCAAGCCATTGCATTTTCCCATCAAGTGAGAAGTTTCAAGGATGCTCTTCACTCCCAGTGTTGGACAGTTCCTGCTACAGTCCAAGGGGTCACATTCCCCTTGGTGGTCACATAAATAACCACGCTATCGTCTAAAACAAGGGCTTTAGACACGCAGAGCTTTCCTCGCTGTAACCTTAGAATTAACTCCCACATCCAGTATTTTGGTACAATGCCTCATTTCTAGGCATACTGTGTGAAAAACCAGACATTTACGTGATCTATCAGTGCAGCGGACAGGAAATTCTGCAATATTTTTGTTTTTTAAAAAAAGTACTGAAAATGAAAAGATGGGACATCTACCACCTGATTCCTAGTGAAGGCTGACGTCAGAGGTTTTAGCAGTAAAATGGAATTGGATGTTTTGGAATCAGAAATGATACTTGAGAAGGACTAGCATTAAAAGTAATGATCTTACAGATATATTTTTGTTTAAACAAAGAGCAAGTAGAAATATTTGTACGTTTGAATTAATTAAAGCAGAAAAGACCCACTTTTGGAGCCACTCTAAACCTCTTAGCACTACTGATACTCCAGAATTAGGAAAATCAGCACCGAGCTCCTGGACATCTTGCATCTGTATGTGTTCCGTGTTTTGAATCTCTCAGTGCTTCTTTAACAACCTCACGATCTACAGTCTCAACATCTCTTCTCTACACAAGAATTAATATTCTGAAAGTAAATTCAGGAGGAAATTTTCAGTAAGTTTCACAGACACGGAATTGCTGAACCACTACAGCTTTAACTGAGCAAACAGGCACGTACTTCCACTCGAATGAACTAGCACTGCCAACAGGCAGCAAAGGGCACAAGAAACCTCCAAAAAGGCACATTCCTCCGGCTGTCAAAGCAAGGGATGCCTCTAACTTTTGGGCAAGAGGATGAGGAGCAAATCAGAGAGAAAGGGAGCAAGAAAAAGAGAGCAAGAGAGATGAGATAGAGGATGCATTTGCAAGAATATTTTCTTCAGCAGCAAGGCTGGTTTCCAGTGCCCATGTCCACTCTTCTCATTTCTACCTTGAGTCGCTGTTCAACTCTCCTTTGATGGACTTAAAAAACCTGGTTTTGACACTGTGCTACGAACAGGATCTTTTAAATAGGCTGAGGAAGAAAACTCCTTTTAAAAATGCAGTTTGTCTGAACTCCAGATCATTCTGCTTTTCATGGTTACAGAAGACAACCGCAGGTTTTTATCTTTCCGCTCCTCTCCATGTGTGGAGCAAGAAACCCCAAAATTACAGTTTTCCAGAAAATAACATTCTTTTACTTGAAACAAATAGCAGGTACTTAACAGGATTGCAGAATTACAAAAAAAGCTAAAAGATAGACAAGAAAGAAGGAAATTAAATGCTCAGACAAGATATTGAGAAGTTGCATTCACACATATTTACTCAAAGATCTATGAAAGAGGAAGAAAAGGTGTCATTGTCAAAGTTCTCAGGTGCTTTTGCTATTTCAGATGTTGAAAATGCTTCACCAGATATATATCTCACGTCGCTAAAGACTCTTTCAGGTGACATAAAGGAATAACCAGGACTGCAGTTTCACATCACAAAAATAAAATAAAGCTTTTTCAACTTTTTCATACATTATAGAGTGGTGAAGAGGAGAGCTAGAAGCTATTTTTCTTCACTCAACATATTGAAGAATATGTTTTAAGTAGCCCTTAGGCAGAGTGAAAAAAAAAAAATCTTTCCATCAGTATAATTTCTTTTCCTAAGGAAAATAATAATAGGAATTCTGTAAATCACGCCAAGATGTACTTGGGGATTTTTCCCATAACTACTGAAGTAGAGTCTTCTTCCTCCTCTTCATCCTCCTTCACTTCCCTATCCCACGTCTTCTTCCTCCTCTTCATCCTCCTTCACTTCCCTATCCCACATCTTCTTCCTCTTCATCCTCCTTCACTTCCCTATCCCACAGACACAAACTTCCTCAACTCACAATGACACTTAGAAATGCTTCTGTTGTTACGATACTTTAGCACAGCCCCAACGCCTGAATATACGGCAGATCCCTGAACAGAGCTCGAGGACAATAGGCTCATGGAAGGAAAAAAAAAAAAGAAAAAAATGGTGGACTGGTTGAAATCTTGTCTAATGCCACGACAGAACTACCAAATTCAGGTAGTTGACTTACTTTAAAGAAAAATAAAAATCTGTGACATTCACAGAGGAAAGCGTCAACTAGATGACATTTTTCTTGTCCAAAAAAATGTCATTATTTCTTTAGGTAAATAGTCTGCAGGGCAATATTGAAAGCTTCCAGTCAACAACGGGAATGGCATTAAGCAAGCTATGAAAGCAGAGATAACAGAAAGAAACAGGAAGATTTATTTATTTATTTCTATCAAGCTAGAAAAACAAAAAGAAGAATAGCCCATGCTTCCCTCAGCTGAAAAATAATTCCTTTCTTCACTCATATCACGCACACCAATTTCATTGTTTAAATTCTAATCCCAAATTGTTTTATTACTCTTATTAAGCAGCATGCTCAAATAACAAAATAATAACTATTTAAAAATTCATCTTCTCCCCCTAATTTTTGCACTAACAAAATTACCCTCAGAATATTCTCAGTAAATAAAACCACTCGCCAAAGCCATTGCAACCAAGACATCCCGACACATTGCTGCAACAGAAATCACAATCACGCCAACTAAAAAAAAAAATAAAAGTATCAGCTGAGATAAAAAAGACAGAAAAGACTTCCTCAAATTTCAATTATATTTCAAAGTTGTCAGAGGAAACATTCCCTTTTGGCAGAAGCATGCTACTTTTCAGTCTACTTTTACTCCCAACTATTACTTTAGAGACAAATTTCATCTTCGATAAATATGGGCAAATCAAACAGGGACTACAAACCACTACAAACTTTAGGGAACCAACTTCATTTATTTTAATGGGGTTAGGTTGAATCCAAGAAGTGGCAAAATAACATTTCTTATAAATTGGAAGCACAAACCTAGGGACAAAGCTAAATTAATTGATTCTAGTTTGTGTTTATTTTATATAGCCGCATCCCATCCACATACTGGTTGAATATTGTAACAAAATATTTTTATTATTATTATTATCTGAAGGAAATCTGGAAATTTATGTTGAGTGTGCATATAAAGCTAGGAATCCTGTCCAGAATTTAGGTTTAAGCCATACCTAATGGCTTGGGGCTTTATCGTCATCCAGAAGCTTTCAAGGATGGCAGAAGACCCGTTTTCTGTTTGACAGTAATTTTGCATGGCAACACTTTCACCCACTATTGAATAGTCCTTGGAGTATGGTTAATTAATTTAGGATGTGCTAACTGCCGGGAAATGGTCCCTCTGCTTTATTATAAACCACAGCTCTACCAATCAACGACCAGCTCCTCCTTCAGCCATAAAACCTTCGGAGAACGGCGGAGAACGCCAACAGCACCAAAGCTAGAGCACACAGCCACAGCAACCCCACGGCTCTAACGAGCAAACCCACAACTCTTCTCCTGCCAGTTTAAAGCAGGAACATAAACACAGAATCTTAGGCAGCCTAGAAAATTTCCTCGGCATGATTAGAACCACTATCATCCAGCTCACCCCGGGGCTACAGATGCATGTTTAAGTTGTAGCTCCATTAACAGGTTGGTGTAAAGCCATCCTACTGCTGTCAAAAGTTAAATCCATGTGTCTTGCATCCCTCTTCCATAGAATCACAGAGTGGTTTGGGTTGGAAAGGACCTTAAAGATCATCAAGTTCCAACCCCCCTGCCACGGGCAGGGACACCTCCCACTAGCCCAGGTTGCCCAAAGCCTCATCCAGCCTGGCCTTGAACCCCTCCAGGGATGGGGCATCCACAGCTTCTCTGGGCAACCTGGGCCACTGCCTCACCCCCCCTCATAGTGAAAAACTTCTTCCTAATGTCCAGTCTAAATTTACCCTCTTTCAGCCTATACCCATTACTCCTTGTCCTCTCACTACACTCCCTGATGCAGAGTGCCTCCCCAGCTCTCCTGTAGCCCCCTTTCAGCACTGGGAGGCTGCTGTTAAGTCTCCTCGGAGCCTTCTCTTCTCCAGGCTGAACAACCCCAACTCTCTCAGCCTGTCCTCATAGGGGAGCTGCTCCAGCCCTCTGATTAATTTTGTGGCTCTCCTCTAGACTCTCTCCAACAGGTCCATGTCTTTTTTATGTTGGGGCCCCACATCTGAACACAGTACTGCAGGTGGGGTCTCACGAGAGCAGAGCAGAGGGGGAGAATCACCTCCTTCGACCTGCTGCTAATGCTTCTTTTGCTGCAGCCCAGGACACAGCTGGCTTTCTGCGCTGCCAGCTTTCCTCTCCCCATTCCCTGGGTGCCTCCAGCACAACCCAACCCCACCATGCCTTCGCTCCCCTCCCGCAAACACGGCTGAGAGCAACGCCACGTGCCCGAGCAGAGGCGTGAAGAACGGGCGTGGCGGGAGGAGGAACCCCGCACGTCCCCCCAGAGCCCCCATTCTCCATCCTCCTCTTCGCCCTCTCCCCATTCCCCGCCAGGATGGGCGACGCTCCCCCAGCCAACACCCCAACCCCGGTGATGCTTCGCCTCCCCCCCACGCCGGGAAGGGCTCGGATGGCAGGACCGGGGACCCTCCCCCGCCGCCGCTTCGCACCCCGCTGGGCCCCGAGGAGCCCGGCGAGGCGCTGCCCAGGGCGGGAGGGAGAGCGGCGGGACCGTACCTGGCGGGTCTCTCCCTGCTCGGCCGTGCCGGGCGCTCCCGAGCTGTCCGGGTGGAACAGCGGGACCGGGGCGGCCCGTCTGTGGAGGCGCTGTCCGCCTCCCTCAGCCCGACGCCGGGAGGGGGCGAGCCCGCGCCGCCCGGGGCCCGGTACTCACAACTGCGGGGCGCTGCCCGGCCGCTCCTCTCGGCTCCGCGGGGCCCCCAGGAGGCGGTTGGACATGACGGGGGGGCGGCGGCGGCGGGAGGGGCCGGGCTGCCACCGGCCACAGGCAACAGCCACCGGCGGCGGCGGGCGGAGCGGGGTGGGGCAGGGACAGGGCGTCACTTCCGCTCGCCTCGCCCCACCGCCCGGCTTCTCCACCACCCAGCTCACAGTGCCCAGATCCAGCCACCAATCGGCGGCTATTTCCGCCCTGGAGACTTCCGGGAGGGGGAGGGAGAGGAAGTGGAGAGCGGCGCCGCCAGCTGGCCGCTACTGGAGCAGCGAGCGGGAGCTGCACTTCCGGTAGCCGCCGGAAGTAGTTGGCGGCGGGGAGAGAGTGCGGCCTGCTCGGCGGGTGTGGGGCGGGAAATCACAGAACCACAGGATGTTAGAGACGGGAAGGGACCTCGAAAGATCATCCAGTCCAATCCCCCGCCGGAGCAGGAACTCCCACAGGAATGCAGAGCGAGTTTAACTGCAAAATGCTCCTTTTCAGCTGGAATTTGCAGTCCTAAAGTCTCTGTAGTCGACCGGCGGAGTTCGTTACAGTCAGCGCAGGAGGCTCCTTGCCATCAGCGCGCGAAGTTCTTGGACATCACCCAGACGAGCCAATTATGATGAAAGTGAAAGACATTTATTGTGTATTGCGCGCTTACTTTTATACTAATTTTATTTCCAATTTGGCAGCTGCTAATTGGATACAATAATTTTAAGTTCTTAACAACAAAATCACTGTTGGCTATTCTGGATTCTGGGAAAGCAACCTTCGAAGCTATGTCAACACAACCTCTAAAATAGCTTAGTTGTGCTAATTATTTTCCCTCAGTTTCCCCTTATCTTTCTCCTATTCTGTATAATTGGATACTTTTGGACATCTGGTCGTTTTTCTTCTTTCCCAGGATCCTCTATCAACCTTATTATTACAAAGTCTAAAGTTAGTATCATAGTTAAAATTCCACTTTAACACAAAACACCACTACATTTAGGATTCTCTATCAGCCTTATAAAGTCTAAAGTTAATATTCATAGTTAAAACTCTACTTCAGCATAAAAAGCCCCTACATTCTCTAAGTGGAAAATTGTCTCTGCCTGGGTCTGTCCCACACACTCAACATCAGCACCACCAATTAGCACATCATCTGTAGATTGAGAAGTTTGAACTCCTTCTCTCAGGGTGATTTTAAGTTCCTGGGCGAATGCACAATGAGCAGTTGTTGGAGGATGTGGATCCCCTCGAGGCCAAGGGGCGGATGTGCATTGCACACCTTCCCGCCCCAAAGCAAAACCGCTGCTGTCGGGCTCCTGCAAAGGCACCGCGGCAGCAGTTGGAGGGCACGTGTCTGCACCATCCCCCGGAGGCTTCTGGAAGGAGGCGATGTGGGTGCATGCTGTCATAGCCGGATAGTCCCAGCACACAATCCCAATCCCACCCACTGCCCGTCCCCCAGCGGCTCGCTTACGGGGGTGGGGAGTGAAGTTTCCTGACAGGAGTTCTGGATGGGGGGCAGAGGGAAGGACTGACCCACCTACAGGGGAGATTTTCTCTTCCCTTGGCACATTGTTATCTGGGCCTTTCCGCATGGTGACAAGAGAGATCATTTCCCCAAAGTTACCACTGCCCGGGGGCGATCCTGGATCTGAACCGCGTAAAATTTCAAGAGATCAGGAAGGCCCCTTATCAGAGGAGTCATTCGGTCTGGGTCAGCTTTTAACAGCACCGGGGAGGGTTGGTGACGGGAGGGTTGTTGAGGCTCTAGGTCCCTGTTATACATTAATTGAAGGCAAGCCGCTTTTTGCACCCTTTCGGCTAGTTGGTCTGTTCCCCAAGTGTGGATGGCCACCGGCTCCCCCGGTCTAAGGGCTCCAGCCCTCCTGCCCAGTGTGCCGCTCGCTGGGTCAGGGACCAGGGCTCTCGGTTGTCATCCACAGCCAAAACCACACCGGGACCCCAATAACCTTGGGCCTCGTCCTCATGAGGCTTTATCCTGTCTCCCCCAGTGAGAGAGACTCTCCAGACATACTCAGTCTCAGACTCCTTAGACAGTCAGCTGTATTTTTTTTGTAACCTTGCCAATTCAGTAGGACGTTAGGGTATTTCCTTAGTTATAATGGCTGGTCCGCCCTCATTGTCCCCCTCACATTGAAACCCAGCCCTAAGCAGCGGCCGAAGTTGGGGAGCAGTATCATACTTAAGTTTTGCCTGTCTCATTTTCCCCCAAGGGTAACGATCCGCAATTTCCCCATTAGCCATATTATTTTTCTTGCACACACCACTGCAGCCACAACCACTTCAAAGATTTTCCTGCCGCACCTCAATCCATTCCTTTCGCAATTCTATTTCCCTAACAAAAGCATGATACAACTGATCCATCTCCGCTCATGCCCGAATGCGCCTTTTACGTTCCACCTCCAATTCCTTTTGCAACCAGTCCATCTCCATCTCAGCTGCCAACCGCTTTTCTCTTTCGGCTTGCAAATTCCACATCATCTCAGCTTCGCACTCCACGTGCTTCTCGACACACTCATCTCTCAGCGCTGCCACCAGCGCACCACCCATCTGCTCTGCTCAGGAGGACTTGGATCCAGTCCGACTCGATGTCCTCCTCTCTTGAGCCCAGCTCCTCTACTGAGGAAGACATGGATTCAGTCCGATTCATGTCCCCCTCCTCTAGAGGTTGGCTCCATAATTCAGCACCTCTGGAGGACTCGGAGTCAGTCCGATCCTCTTTTCCCCCTCTCAGTATTTCCTCCTCCTTTATTCAGGGGATCCTGCCGACTACGCCAATTTAAATGTCTCACCCCACTCCAGTGGATGGTCGAGAGAGGTTTTTGTGATCTCCCGAAAAGGAACACTGGCTAGGTGGAGTCAGACAATGACTCGAGGAAACAATACAACACAATTTTATTGACCTCAGCAACTGCAAAACCATCACCAATCAACTTCTCCGAGGCAAGCACCAAATCACACTTATCAATTATAAGACAGTACAAAAGAGTTGAAAAGCAATAAAGAGGGGCAGAAAGACAGAGTTAAAGAGACAGAGACACAGAGAACATCACCAATCCCTCGTTCCAGCATGTCTTCTCTTCAGGCTGAAGTCTTTGTTTCAGGCAGAAACTCCCTGCGTGGGGTGGTGATGGGTCGACCGAGGGGGTGATGGGTCAGCAGGGAGTCCAGTTTGAGCTCACCTTTTATACACTTCAGTCTGGTCCAGTCCTGGACCACCCCCCGCGGGGGGCCCAGCATCCAGGTCACCTTCGGGGTTGACCTTGGGGGGCGCAACAGCCCTGCATCCAGGTGAGCTTTGTGGGGAGGGGCAGCTGGTTCTCCACCCAGGAGACAACTCCAGCCCTCAGCGCCCGTGCCCCACCTCGACAGATGTAATGCCTTGCTAATGTTCCTGGACATGGTGGGTCTCTTCTTTAGGAATGTTTTGTCTGAGTACCCTGCCCAAACACTCCTAGTGGAGTCTCTTCCTTAGAAACTGTTCTGCTCATTGTTTGGGACATTCTAGTCGACTGGCGGAGTTTTTGTAATCAGCGCGAGGGGCTCAGTGCGCAAAGTTCTTGGACACCACCCAGACGAGCCCATTATGATGAAAGTGAAAGCCATTTATTGTGTGTTGCGCACATGCTTTTATGCAGAGCTCTTTCAGATTTGGCAGCTACTGATTGGATACAATAATTCAAAATTCTTAACAACAAAATCACTACTGGCTACTTCTAGGAACGTAACCTTCGAAGCTATGTCAACACAACCTCTAAAATAACTTAGTTGCGCTAATAAATTTCTCTCAGTTCCTCTTTATCTTCCTCACGGCCGGTATAATTAGATACCTCTGCACATCTGGTCATTTTTCTTCTTTCCCAGGATCCTCTATCAGCCTTATAATTACAAAGTCTAAAGTTAGTATCGTAGTTAAAATTCTACTTCAGTATAAAATGCCCCTACAGACATAAACACGGATCATCCAGGAGGGGATGGGTAGGGGTCCCATCCCTGACAAAGGGCAAGAGGCACAAGGTGTTGCAAAGGAAATTCTGGCTGGATAGAAGAAAACTACTTCACTATATCGATGGCTAAGCACCGGTATGGGGACCCAGAGAGGTCGTGGGATCTCTTTGCTAGGAAATATTCCAGACTTAACTCACTAAAGCTCTGAACAACCTGGCCTACCTTTGGTGTTGGCTCTGCTTTGAGGAAGGGTTGGATGTTCAGCTTCTGTTCTATGATTTTGTTAGATTTTTTTGATTCTATGATTTTGTTAGATTCTGTGATTTTGTTAGAACGACCATGAGCAGCATCACCTTCGGCTCAGAACGGCAAGTTCCCTTCTCTGACTTACTGACTCACAAAGCGATACAAGCAACCTGACAAAAGGTTGGAAAATGAAAGAAATAACCTTTGTGGTAATTTTTTTTTTAATTATGAATTCACACTCCTCTCTTCCCTCCCTCTTGTCTGGTGTAGCTCAAGGCACATTGCCGCAGAGGTTTAGACCATCTCTTGGTCTGTATGGTTCCTGATGGACTTGAGAAATTATAATCTTCAAAAATGATCATTTCTTTATAAAATAAGAATGACATTGGAACCTGCCATGACTCTATACATGAAACCAATGGTGTGCTTACAGAGAGATGTGGCCTGGGGACACTTGAGGACAGAGGCTTTCTGGAACAGCTCTGGCAGGTGAAGCCAGGCAGAGGCACCATGACTGGCCCCAGTCTATCCCCATCATCCCCCTGAGAAGGTCCTGCACTGATCTAACCCCTGAACTGCTTCAGGAAGTTTTCTGGAGAGAGACCCCGTTGTTTCGGTCCAGAAGGGAGCTGGTATCATCTCTCATGTGTGCTTCTTGACCAGCAACTCCTGAATGGGATTTCATTATACCATGACTGGTGCTTGTGAATCTCTTCAGTCTCTTTCATTTTTTCTACAAGACCTATAACCTCTGCTGAGTTTGTGTTCTTTGAAGCTCCAGAAGCTGTATCACTACAGCTGATTTTTCACTTCGAAAGTTAATTTTGAGTTTTTCTGTTTTCTGAGGATGACCTGAGAATATAAACTATGATTGTTAAAACTGTATAAGGTATTGTATAATTGAAATAAAAGCAAAAAAATAACTTTTATGCTACTGGGAGATTTGCTTTTTAACATCTTGATGATGATGTTCATTCACTGCTTGGAGACAGTGAAATAACTGTCACCTCAGGAGATGAAAGAGATGATCTAGACAGAATTAATTATCTAGTTCCAAATTCATCATCAATGCTATTCATTGCAGGCTGGAAGACAGGGAAAAACAAAAACAACCAAGGGCAAAATGAAAGAAGTTGTCTTGCACACAGAGCTTTCCAGTGGCCAGCTTGTAAAATTGGAAGAGGAGCTCGGTGTGTTTAGAGAAACAAGAATTGGTGCACAATTCTGCATTAATTTATAATTAATACAAGCACTCTCCTGGGAATTCATCTAACCCATAAAGTTAATTTTCTACTCTAATGAAAATAACCCCAATAGGTCCCAAACTTCCATCATCCGTTCAGGCTGAAGTGGAAATACCCCCACAGGTGAATATATTTAATGGGATGGACATATTCTAACCCAAAGACGGGGCAAAGCTCCTGGTTCTTCCTGTCCCGCTGTGCCATACAAATAGCAGGACTTCACCTGAAGCTATCTGCAGTGATTCCCACATGCCTGTATATCCCCAAACACCAGCCTGGCCAATGTTTAATCACCAATGGGTTCACCAGAAGTCACCACTCTACCCAGTCCAAAGCTTTTTCTCCTCCTTTCCCACCCTTCCCACCTGGATGAAAGAGCTTTGGTGTCCGACTGAACTGGAAATATGGTATCTGACATACTCCGACATTCTGTTCCCGGGCAGCCAGGTAAAACATCTATGGATAAGTTTTTACTCCCCCACAGCAGACTGGCAATGTTCTGGCCGGTACTTTGAAATCAAAGGTTTAGACAGAATCACAGAATCACAGAATGTTAGGGATTGGAAGGGACCTCGAAAGATCATCCAGTCCAATCCCCCTGCTGGAGCAGGAACACCTAGATCAGATCGCACAGGAACACATCCAGGCGGGCTTTGAATGTCTCCCGAGAAGGAGACTCCACACCCTCTCTGGGCAGCCTGTTCCAGGGCTCTGTTACCCTCACTGGAAAGAAGTTTTTTCTCCTATTCAAGTGGAACCTCCTATGTTCCAGCTTGAACCCATTGCCCCTTGTCCTATCACTGGATGTCCCAGAGAAGAGCCTGGCTCCATCCTCCTGACACTCACCCTTCACATGTTTATAAACATTGATTAGGTCACCCCTCAGTCTCCTGTTTTCCAAGCTGAAGAGACCCAGCTCTCTCAGCCTTTCCTCATAAGGGAGATGCTCCATTCCCTTCATCATCTTCGTGGCTCTGCGCTGGACTCTCTCCAGCAGTTCCCTGTCCCTCTGGAACTGAGGGGCCCAGCACTGGACACAATGTTCCAGATGCGGTCTCACCAGGGCAGAGTAGAGGGGGAGGAGAACCTCTCTTGACCTACTGACCACCCCCCTTCTGATACACCCCAGGATGCCATTAAGCAGCAGAAGCTGCCCTCTGATCTAGAATATATCAAAGACATATTAGGACTAACTCCATTTGTTATTTCTAGCAAAGGAAGCTACACTCTGAAAAGTGATTTAAAACTTACCAGTCAATCCAGTGCCCTCGCTGCCCTGCAGATACTTTGTTCAATTAGATGGGAGCCGATCTGAGCCACTGTTTTCTCTGCGGTACAATTCCTGCCATGGCAGGATCACCATTTCCAAGCAGTATTGACCATACAGTTCTTACTGGAAGAGGAGGTCAGCTGGGCTTCTGGGAAATTCAGGTTCCTTCAGATCTGGGCAATTCTCATCCAGCCTTTCAAGCTGCCTTTGAACTGGCGAAGTACTCCAGCCTCTGTTAACGGCAAGGTAGATCTTTGTCTTTTTTGTTTATAAGAAGCTAGACTAAAAATTTCTCTAAGGTTTTTTCACAGTCATAACTTTTTCCTCATGTTAATTGAAACACGCAAAGTGAGGTATAACTCAGCTTCCTCTGAATTGCAAAACAACCCCGTAGGCTTCACACAAACTTCAGTTTTGATGCCGTCTTTGGGGAAAACCAGTTCAAGTGACCGTGTCCTATTCCTGTGGCATCATTTGGTTTTGACTCCGAGTTCACCATGTGTGAAACAAAAGCAGACACGTGTGTGCAGAACTGTCAAGCTGTTTATTTATCAAAGACTAGTCCAGTCTTCTCTTCAAGGGGAGCATTTGGCCTGTTGGTCTGACACTTCAGCTAGAAAAGCAGCCAGCCAGATGCATCTTCTGCCAGTCAACGTGGGCGTTGTAAACACTCACTCTTGTCAAACTTGATGCCGCTGAGATATCACAAGATGGCAAATTCAGTCGACAAACATAACTGATGCCCTAGTACACCTGGAGTCGTGTATGTGACAGCACTAAATAAGGCTGAATTAGAATTTGCTCCCTACCCAATCCGTGCTACATGAATTATAAACTGTCTCATGGTTCTCAACGCAATTGCTGACGAGTCATCAAAGTGTACGTGTCCTACAACAGCCAGGTTCCATCTCTAGGGAAGCACGCTGAATTAATATTTTCAACCCCGTGAAGCAAATTGGCAAGTATAAAGTAGTAAGAGTGCCTAAAGTGACTGCCAGCTACACAGCTTGAAAAAGTAAACTGGGTGTTAGAGTAAAACCTTATTTTAATTAAAATAGGATTTCATGAGGGTTCACAAGAATTTTGCATTCCACTTCTGATTGCTAGACGTGAAGCAAATCAATGCTTGAAATTCTATTAGAGGTCCACCAAATGCTATTATTTTGTTAAAGAAATTTCTTTGTACAATTACAACTAAACCACAAAGAATTAAAATTCACAACTCATCCAAAGTTTGAAATGCCAGTGGGCTGTTAGAGGATCCGTTCCCATCACGTTCGTAACCAGGGGTTGCTTTGGTGAACAGCTTATTAAAAACTCAATTAATTTGAAGAGTAATATTTTCTAATGAGACCAGGTATAGAAAGTTTCAGCATTAAACAGTTGAGCAAGAAAGGAGAAGTAAATTACAATTTTGACGTGAGAATTTAGAGCATGAGAGGAATCAATCTTGCACAGAAGCCACGTTTTCTACCTTGGAGTGCGCGGTCCACTGCCTCCCACCAATGTTTACTACATATAGGAGGGTAATTGTTGTTCTTGCTAATGAACTCAATAAAATAAGAAATAAACTACTAAGAATCATAAATCTCATTTTTTAAATTGACATATCACTTATCCACGTAATACAACACAAGACATGAGGATACAGATTTCTGTGTTCTCGAGAGTCTAGATCTGGGAAAGGAGTTAGAGTTAACTTGGACACCACAATTATTTAGATATAAAATCTCAGAAGTTTTTATATCTAATACCCAGAATTCACTTTGAGAAACCTGGTCTATTGGGGCTGACGGGGTCCATCTGTCAGAGAAAGGGAAGAGCATCATCGTCGTAGGCTGGCCAAGGCGGTGAAGAGGGCTTTAAACTAAAGTGGCCAGCCAAGGGGAGGGAACCTCAATCCCAATCCATCCCACTCCTACCAGTCTGATATCAGTGCCAGCAACAGATGCCCAGAGCCTGGAGAGAATCACAGGTCAGCAGGAGAGCACCTGCAGAGCAGCACAAAGGAATTCAGCCAGAGGGTCAGCTTCAGCGGCGCCCAACTGAAGTGTCTCTGCAAGCCCCGAGGGAGCTGGGTCTCTTCAGCCTGGAAAAGAGGAGACTGAGGGGTGACCTAATGAATGTTTATAAATATGTGAAGGGTGAGTGTCAGGAGGATGGAGCCAGGCTCTTCTCTGTGACATCCAGTGATAGGACAAGGGGCAATTGCCGCTGATAAGGACTCAGACGCAGACCAATATGATCATGCTGTAGCCGTTTATTATGCCTTAATTGCACACTTTTATACAGAATTCACACAGATTTGGCAATCACTGATTGGATACAATGATTTAAAAATCTTAAAGACAGAGTTGCTATTGGCTAACTAGGGTCCTGGGAACGGGACCCTTAACATTACCTAATCCTGTTGATTGTTTACCTTCAATTTCTCCTT
>WKFP01014150.1:183613-201134 GCA_011057875.1 Pterocles orientalis
TTCTAAACTCCGGCCTGACCTTCCACCATAACGCTAAATCAAAACTTCCTTCTACGGGGAACCATATTTTACAATGCATGCAATTAATCTACATGATAATATAACCTATATACGATACAATCTACAGAAAGATGCAACTACACTTCAGGATACAGCGAAACAACCTCAGCACTCAATCGTCTGCCACCGAGCACTGGGCAGTGTTCCGCAGCTTCTTTAAAACTGACATATACAGCTTTCGTTCTTTAGACAGACGGACATGGGTTGGCGGGGGGACCGACTCCCATCACTGTGAGGAGGGGCGCAGAGGCAGGGGCCATCGGTCGCAGGGAGGAGGGGTGGGGGCCACAGCGCCGCGGGAATAGGTGCTAACTCTGAGATAGGATCGTCAAACACGCTCACCTTCCGCCAAAGCAATTTCTGCGGTGCCTGAGACTTAGGTCGAACTATTTCTCGCTCAGACCCAGAAAGCTTAGGAAAAGCGGCACAAGCTTGATTCGTCATAGTTCGTTCAGCTCTCATGGCTGACATCGTTTCTTTTAAAAGTTTCCAAAGTGTCGCAAAAGGCAACACATCCTTTTTTTTTTCCGGAGGAGATTTCTTCCCATATATTATGTCCAACCCTTTCCCATACTTCAGGGTAATATATATCCTGGGCTTCCGTTACTACGCCCGTTTCTTTTGCCCATAAAAGCAATTTCTTTAAAATCTCTGGGTCATACTTAACACCTCTCTTAGAGAGGAAATGCTAAAGAAACTTGACTATTGCCTGTTCTTCGTGACTTAAATTACTACCTATTGCTTTTATGACCCGGAGTGTTTCTTGGCTGCTTACCTATTCTGGCGGCCCCCACCACCGTCATTTCTCTGTTCCTCCTCCCGCAGCCGATTTTCTTCTTCTTCTTCTTATTTCTCCTTATTATTATTTCTTCTTTTTCTTCTTATTTCTTCTTCTTCTTCTTGTTGCAGCAGCTCCAAATTCAATAAGAATTTGTTTCAGCCACGTTGGGCGCCAGTTGCCGCTGATAAGGACTCAGACGCAGACCAATATGATCATGCTGTAGCCGTTTATTATGCCTCAATTGCACACTTTTATACAGAATTCACACAGATTTGGCAATCACTGATTGGATACAATGATTTAAAAATCTTAAAGACAGAGTTGCTATTGGCTAACTAGGGTCCTGGGAACGGGACCCTTAACATTACCTAATCCTGTTGATTGTTTACCTTCACTTTCTCCTTATCTCACCGACATCCTGAACAACTGTCTTCTTTCTCATCCCCTGCAGGTATTATCTTCTCCTGCAGCAGACATCAACTACATGATGTCCCTTTTCTAAAAAGGTTCTAATAAACATAAGTATTTTTCTTCTAAGAAAGTTCTCGCAGACATAAATATTTTTCTCCTATGAAAGATTTCCCACAGGCAACGGGTGCAGCTGGAACATAGGAGGTTCCACTTGAATAGGAGAAAAAACTTCTTTCCAGTGAGGGTAACAGAGCCCTGGAACAGGCTGCCCAGAGAGGGTGTGGAGTCTCCTTCTCGGGAGACATTCAAAGCCCGCCCGGATGGGATCTGATCTGGGTGTTCCTGCTCCGGCGGGGGATTGGACTGGATGATCTTTCGAGGCCCCTTCCCATCTCTAACATTCTGTGATTCTGTGTGATTCTGTGATACAGCATTAGTAGAAAGACTTGCTAAAGCCTTGGGCTGCAAGCTGTGAACTTTCACTTAGATGCTGCTGAAGTTTTGCTTAGTTACACAAAGGACAGCTCCAAAATTGGTGTAAACCAGAAAGATAAGGTAGCCACATCTGTCAGTAGAAGCCACATCCGTGAGACAAGAAAAGGAACATCCTGCTGGAGACAGAGAAAGGATCAACAGAGGAACAAGAAAACCCCAGAGCCAAATATCACACGTGCTTACGTGATCCAAATATTGAACTGAACCATTGTGTGAGGGGAGAGGAACTTAGATCATAAGGGTGTAATTGCCCAGAGATTTTTTTTGTTCAGGGTCCCTCTGCAGAGGCACCCAGCTTGAGCAGTTCTTCATCGCCGTACCACCCAATAAATCCATCTGACGTACGTTGTGTCAGGGACTCTGCTTTGGGAAACCCAGGGTCAAGCCTGAAGGAAGAGCAAGTGCCCAAGAGCGTGTGGGGGGACTTGAGGAGCACCCGTCAGCTCACTGGAGTCATCCGCAGCAAAGGGACTCCAACCCAAGCAGTTAAAAGTCGAGTGGTGTGCGTGCGACTCCTCGAATGGTGCGCAGATGCTCAGGCAGCTTCTCCGATCAGTCCGACAGTCCTCACAGAGTCTGTATTTGCTGTAGAAACAGAAGGTGGTCCCATCCTGCTGCCAGCGTGCACGTCTCTGTCCTGCAGGTCACCAGCAGCATTGGAAGATGCTGCCAGGAGCAGGTTTTGGCCTCCTCCTGGTGAACACGGGTCACCTGCTGCTTCTGCACTAGGTCTGCAGATGCTTTCAAGGTGAAGGACTCTGGGCGTGCCAGATTGCTGCTGGAGTTGTCTTGCAGCCAGGTTTCCAAAGCGGACAGATGGATGCCAACTGTGATAACAGATTGCTCTAGAGACCTTACATCAGAAATCATTATTTATTTTAAAACCAAAAATAGTACCTACAGTGATTAAAAACCCACTCCACCACCCCCACCCAAACCCCAACCATACCACAGATAACTGACTACTCCAGCCTTGTGAAACGTCACGACGAGACATTTCAACGGAAGTGTAAATTTTTACATGTGGTACATGTCAGGAACATCATCTACCCTCCAGCTCTAGAGGAATTAGCCAAGAAGAGGAGTTCTGGTGAAGAAAGCTGTACGCCTTCCCTAATTCAGTGACACATTTTGCAACATTACCCTTGAAAATTCCCATTGAATTCATAAGAACTTGCCTGGGATGAGTTAATTTTCTTCACAGTAGCTGTTTTGGGGCTGGTTTGGATTTGTGATGAAAACAGTGTTGATAACACAGATGTTTTCGTTGCTGCTGAGCAGTGCTTACACAGCATCAAGGCTTTTTCTGCTCCGAAAAAAGCTAATGGGCTGGGGGTGCACAAGAAGTTGGGAGGGGACACAGCCAGGACGGCTGATCCCAGCTGCCAAAGGGATGTACCACACCATACGGTGTCATGCTCAGCGCGTAAAGCTGGGTGCAGAAGGAAGGGAAGGATGTTCAGAGTGATGGCTTTTGCCTTCCCATGTAACCACTACAGCTGATGGAGCCCTGCTGTCCTGGAGATGGCTGAACACCTGCCTGTGATGGGAAGGAGTGAATTAATTCCTTGTTTGCTTTGCCTGCATGCACGGTTTTTGCTTTACCTAGTGAAGTGTCTTTATCTCAACCCATGAGTTTTCTCGCTGTTACTTTTCCGATTCTCTCCCCCGTTCCACTGGGGAGGAGTGAGCAAGAGGCTGTCTGGGGCTTATTTCCAGCTGGGGTTAAACCACGACAGAACGACACATCACTTTACGATGGGCTGCCTTCTGCTGTATCACCCTAAACTGGCGATGCAAGCACAAACTGTGATCTTAAAAACCGTACCTGAAAATCCCTAAACCTCTGTCTCTACAAGACAGGTGAATCAAACTTTTAACACTAACGTGTGATCGCATTAATTTGCATATATTCTTCGACTGCCATTTATATGGTATGTTGGAAAGATTTGTATTTATCACTAAAACTATTTATACAGATACATGAACACCAAGCGGATTTGAACAATGCTGTAGCATCGTGTCCTGTCAAAACCAGTCACCTCTTGCACTTACCCAACAGCTGCAACAAACGGCTTGTAAGCCACTCACCGACAGACAATTTTGTTCAAAATAACTGCACTAAAACACATTCAAGATACAGCTCTCTTCTTGGAGGTAAGTTCACAAGCACCATTTGCAGGGCAAAGTGCTGAGTACAGTCTGTCCAGCTCAGCTGGCCTCTGGCTCTCCCCTTTTGCCATTTTTTGGTTCCCAACAGGTAATCCCTGATGGGATCTGGGTTTGTTCTGTCATCCTGGCCACTTTTCCTTTTGATACGTTCTCTTCAGAGTGGTCACGTTTCACCTTCAGTTCCATTGGGTCATCTGCATCATCTACAGCACAAAAGAAAGAAGAATTCAAGTTTGAAACTCCTCCTCTGACCTCAGTGCAGCGGCCAGGAGCAGGTGAAGTCACAAAGCACAGCAGAAAACCCTTCTATTTACAGGCAACAAGAACAACGCTGGGAGTAGGGGACTCTGGTTCTCAGACTCTGGCTTTCCGTATCTCCAGCAGCAATCACAGCGTTTACTCCTCTATACCCCAGGGTTCGTGGGAGAACTGTCAGCACCCATGGGTTATATCTGGAAGGGACCAATGTGCAGCCTCCTGGATCCATCGGTACGCACAAGATTGGGAAATTTAATTCCATCTGACCACAGCAATTGGGGCAGGAATACTTACAGCTTCTGCACGTTGGATTTCTGTAATATCTACAGAGGCTGCTACAGCACAGTGTTAAATACAAAAGCGTTGCTTCACTTTCCTTCCTGCAGAGGATTCCTCTGAGACCACGACCCCATCACACGCCCTAGGATTTCCATTTTAAAAGCACAGGTGCCACACAAGTGAAACATCTGTGTGACTGGAGGTACCGAATTAATTCAGACTCCTGCCAAGTGAAGGTACCAGCCTTACCTGATAACTGCCAGTTTGTTATGCATGTGCTTAACCTATTTAGAGAACAAGGTCCAAAGGTAAACCTCTTAGAGCAACTGAGCCCTCAAGGGCTTTTCACTCAATAGTGGTCAGTGGGAATCTCAATAATTCCTGCTGCGGGGCAGGGCAGATCATGGCAAAAAGGAGAAACAGCAACGCTCTGGCTCACAGGAGGCATGGGCTGGGCTGCAGAGATTTCTGAACTCAATACACCTGGGGGCTGAGGAGTCTGTTTGTGCAGACCTGCGGAAGGGAGAGAGGTTCTGCTTTTGGGAAGGTGTTCCTCCAGCAGGCATGAGCAAGCTCCCATCCTGCAAGGGCAGCCAGAAGGGAAGGAACACTCCTCAACCTCTGGTTTTCCCTCTTGGGACACTATTTTATCACTAACTAGAAGAGCAGCACACAGCGGTGGTATCCCAGAGGAAGGGTGTCCTGGAAATCAACACCAACCCAAGCCCAAAACTGGTGACAGGCTCTGCGTCGCAGCACACCGAGCATCCGGCACCGCAGCACCTCTTACCTCTCGTGAGCTGGGCTGTTCTGTTCTGCTCCTCCCTGACCTGCTTCATCAGCTGCAGGTTGTGATCGCTGGCTTCCTTGTGGTTCACCATTGGGAAGGGGTAATCTTGACCTGGTGCAACACGGAGACAGCGACCTTACAGACCCCATCCAGGAGGTTTCACTGGATTTGCACCAAGGCAAATGCTCGCAGCTTCTCCTAAAATAAGTGGCATCTAAGATGGACAATGTGACCCATTCTTCAGAAGTGCCTGTTTCTCTCCATCAAAGAGCAAGAGCTCCCAAAGACTTATAAAAGACATCAAAAAGCATAAAGGCACAAGATGTCCAGATACTATTTAAAGACAGCCAAGCATCGAGATAAATGCAAAGGCAACAACCGAGAGTGGTCCAATAGTTTTAGGACATGAAGGCGAGGCAAAAATATGTACTCAGGGATTAGACTCCAACAAAAAAATTTAAAGGAAGATTGACAGAAGGTAGACTGCTGGGTTAATCCATTTTCAAAAGATAAAAGCATGACTTAGGTTGAAACTGTGATCCTTCTAGCTCACACATGTAATTATTTTGGACAGTTAGCAGCAGCAAAATCCTTAGCTAGGTATCTGAATGAATTACCTATGATACACCCGGCCTGCTTCTGCTCCTCTTCAGAGGCTGTCCAGGGCTCGTAGATGTACTTGGAGGAAAAGTTCTTTAGTACAGGCAAGTATTTCCTACAAAACAAGAATAATATGGGGCTTTATAACCCTGCAGATAAATACTCATTCATTTAAGGGAGGTGTAAACCAGCCTGTGCCATGTTAGTTCTTGGTGATTGCACTGATACTACAATCCATGGGAAAGTTCCGATTCATTTTGCACAAAAAAACCCCCCTGGGTTTATGTTCTGAAACCCCCATAGGGTCATATCTTCCAAAAGTTAACTTTACAGCGTAGGATAAATGGGTTGATTTAAACACTACTTGAGCTTTGACTTCATCCCAAATAGTTTTAACATTTTCATTGACATTTCATCCTAAGTTTTAATAAATTTCAAAACCAAACAAATTTTTTAAATCTAAAAAATTCTTACAGAACAGAAGAGTCATTTTCTGCCCCACTCTGTCAGGTGTGTCAGCATGGGCTCCCCTGGACAAGACCCAAAGGTAGATCGGGTACGAGGAAGAGGAGCGGGGGGGACATGGAATTGTTTGCTCGGACATCACCGCAGCCTGCTCCTCTGGCAGCCAGCTGCAAAATCACCCCCGACTTACGAGAAAGTCCGCATCGAGAAATAAGGAAGCTGAGACTCAAGCAAAGAGGACTCACTCAGAGTGAGAAATAAAACTTAAGTGTCTGAAATGAATCAGACCACCTACAAAACCAAGAAATACAGCACAGACTGGAGCTGGGGGAAGTTTTACTCAAGTCTTTTAGAAAGAGGAGTCAGCGTGGTGATCAAACATGGGGATAGAGCCCCAAATCAGTCCAGTCCCCTCTCAGACATCACCTGTGCAACCATGGGTACCTCTCTGTGCCTCAGTTTCCTTATGTGTTCAATAAAATCATTGCTATGACCCATTTCGCAGGGATTTGTGTTTCAAACAGACCGAGTTCATCAGCTGCGGCTGTAAGAGGAGCCAGGGAAGCACCGATGGAGCAGACGGTGCATGGCCATACCGAATGTACTGCCCCTCGGGGTCCGTGCGCTTCCCAAAGCGGACAGGGCAGAAGATCCGCGTGTACTGGTGGAAGAACGCGCTGGCCGACAGCCACATCCAGTTCCCCGCGTTGATGCTGTAGTCAGCGTCTAAAAGCAGCTCTTCAAACACCTGCACTTCAGAGATGGGAAAAGAAAGAGAGAAATGCCCCTGAAATGGCTGCTTTTGTGGCAAAAAAAAACCCCAAACAGGGCTGGGAAATGAAGGGTGAAGCCTGGCACTGTGCTGGTCTGGGCTACACGTCTCAGGGCACACGAGAAGCCTCTCCAGCACAGCAGCGTGCCAGAGGAGGATCCGGGGACAGAGCCAACCGAAGCCCAAAGGTCTGGTTTTGCAGCCTGCTGCAGAATGGAGGTCTCCAACATCCTCACCATCCAAAAGTCATCAGGCCCTGGGGATGGGAAGGACCTCTCACCACAGCACCAAGTGCAGCAGGGTTCAGAGACCGCGAGATTTCACAAACCAAGAGAGTCCTAGCGAGGCTCACTAACAAAGCCCCGCTCTCCAGGAACCCCCTCCCACGGTTTGCAGGGGTTTCTCAAGATCAGCCAGAACAGAAAAAAACAAAAAAAACACAGAATGGAACCTTCATGCCTTCTTCCCAGCTGATCCAAAGGTCCCCCCGCGTCAGGAAGCAGGCGACAGCGTGCCGGGCGAGGTGATGGATCCAACCTTCCTGGCGCAGCTGGGTCATAATCGCGTCGATCCACGGGAACCCCGTCTGCGCCTGCGGTCGAAAAGAAACATCAGCCCTCCCACGCGAAGCTTCATTACCCTTCTTCTCTGCACGCTGCTGTAAGCCCCACCTCAAACAGCCAGCAGGGACCAGAAAAAACTAAACTGCAACGTAGCCCTTGTGGGAACGCATCCTCGTTACCGTTTTCCATTTGTGGAGCCGCTCCGCGTCCTCGTACCAGCGGATCTGAAGGCAGATGGGGTTCCCAGCCATTTGGGTGAAGTTTGGTGTTGCTGACGCCACCGTATAGAAGAATTCCCTCCATAGAAGCTGCCCTTGGAGCGACACCGGGGGCAGAGAATGATGCTTGGCCTGCAAAAGATACGTTAGATCAAAGCTTCAGCTCCTGTCTACCATCGCAAGCTCACTGATGTTGTGACTGTCAGGTCCGTAAATTAAAGATTAACCTAACTACCCTGCTGGCTTCCTGGCCCTTTACCGTGAAAGCCAAAGAAATCAAAGATCTGAAGCAATGTTACATGCCCAAAACCAAAGCTCAGCTCCATTAGATCTCAGTGTTACCTCACTGTCCACCTACCTTCCAAAACAGTGTCACACTGGGATTTCTTAAACCAAACACGAGTTTATTAACCGCTCAGCTGGATGAACTCACTCTTAAGAAGGAGGTTCAGGGAGAACTTGGTTTCCTTGGGTTGGTTTCAACCACGCTTTTTCTGAAGTATCAAACAAGCTTTCCGAAGCTGGTTTTGGCTTATGCTGTAGTTAGAACTTGTCCAAGATGAACACAGATTTTTTTTTTTTTTTTTTCAATACCAAAACTGCCTGAACAGGCTAAACTGATCAAAAACTTCATTTAAACACCAGGCGAGGACTCCTGGAATTTCAGGAGGGTATTCCTGGGCTTCCCTGCTGCTTCCAGGTCTCATTGCTCCCTACTTAGCAGATTTCAAAAACTTAATTGGGAAAAGCTGAAGACATTTACAGGTGTTTCACACAACTTCAGCCACTTCACAGACTTCACTGTGAGAAGACATTAGCAAAGTAGCTTTTTTTGATGCACCAGGTCTCTATCGGGATGATCCGAGCGTTAAATCCCAGCCTCGCACACCAGACACGTGACAGCGCTGGATTTTCTTGACGATGACCAAGTATTTCCTTACCTGAGCGTAGATGTTTGACAATCGATAAAAAAAGGTGCGGACTGACAGACAGCCCGTACTGAAATACGGGCTCAGGCCTGTGGTGCTTGGAAGCAGCGAATTTGGGATTGTTCTCGGCTTAGTAAAGTTTGCCACCCAGCCCTAAAATGAAAACAGAAATCCAGGTTCAGGCAGTACAAGGTGACACAAGTCCAGCTAATGAAACAGGGGAAAAAAAAACCTCTTGCAATTGGCTTCTGGGTTCAATGCCAGGCATGGAAAACACTCCCACTGCCCATCCTCCCAAAAACACCGCCATCAAGGACAACATCGAGACCAGGCTGCTACTCTCCCCCAAAATCTCCAAACACACACAGACATCTCCAAGCCCAAGGTCAAGGCTGTGTCCCACCCGTGGGTGCTGTGCAGCTCTGCTCTCCCCAGAGAGCCGGCTGGTTCTGAACACAGGGAGTGGCTCTCTCCATCCAACAGCACCGCGCTGAAGATCTTTTCCACTTTATGAAACCGGGAGGAGGTAAAGTGTCTGCTCAAAAGCAGCCAGCACCAAGCCAGGCTTGGCTGCCAAGAGCTGAGCCCCAGCGAGGAAAAACTCAGAGCTGGAGCACGACTCCATGGCTGAGCAGCTTCTCAAGGTCCAGACACAACCCCACGGAAAAGGAGCGAGGTGGACACCAACCTCACCCCACCCAGAGCCACCAGCGTCACCCCTGTCACACCACGGCTGACCTGGTCAGTCAAGTGTTGCTCCAGCCGCTGCAGCCCTTCGGTCTCCCCTCCTCTCCAGGGAGAGAGGCTCTCCAGGGGGATCTTCACATCCTCGGGGAGAGGCACCCTGTAGCACTCAGCCAGGGCCGGGTCAGGGGGCTGGCATCTCCTAACGTGAGAGAGAGGCTTGTTTCAGAGACAGAACCGGAGGCAGAAGAGGGAGGAAGACCCCGGCACATCACCCACGCCAAGATCTGCTCTGTTCTGGCACAGCCACAAACTCCAGGCTGCACGCTCCTTGGGAAGAAAGAGCTCCTCCTGCAATCACTCCTGGTAATTCTGCCCTGAACTGGGCAAAGAGGAACAGACCCGCCGAATTACAGCGCTCGGAGCAGTGGGCTGCAGCCCTCCCAGCTCGGACATCCCTCTCGGTTCCCATCATAAGGCTGGGAGGCACCTCCCCTCCTCTCCAGCTTCCCCCAGCTGCCTCATCCATCCCTGGGAGGGAGCAAAGAGCCTCCTCAGACTCTAAACACAATTACGGGGCACGGGTGCTGCCTCCAATGTCTGTTCCAGCCCCCAAGCCTCTGGGGAGAGGTTGCTCTGGGAGAGGTTTCATGGGGAAGGAGGCAGAGCAGCTCCCTGGGCTAACCCTAACCCTGTGTCCTCAGCTGTGTCCCCAGCTGCTCCTTCCTAACCAAGGTGGGGGTCCCCAGACCCACAGCCCACCCACGTCTCTTCCCCGCAGCCTCTGTTCTCTGAGAGGCTGGAAGAGCTCTAGGGAATGGTTTTCCTCCCTGTGAAAGACAGAAGAGGAGGTTGAGGGAAGCGTCAGTGGTACTCAGACTTCTCAAAAACCAGGAATGAATTCAGAGATCAATAGAGACCTTTCTACTTACCTGGGAAACCCTGAGCTCGGCTCTGTCAGACACCTACAGGAGGGGCCAGAGCAGCTCCCAGAGCAGTGACAGAACACAGGTCTGCTGGGAAGCACCTGAACCACTTCTCTCTCATCACCATTCATTTTAAAAGTGCAAATCAACAAATTAGGGGAAAAAGGGGGAAAAAAAAAAAAAACAGTGCAAGAAAAAAAATAGGAATTGATTTATCCCAATACTTACATGGGTCTTATCAAGGGACTATCTGACGATAACATCCAGGAATTAATGGGATTCCCCCCAGATGGGGAGGCATAAGCCTGGGTTACTGACACAGAGCTAAGATCGTGCAGGACATGCCTGACACTGAAGTCCCAAGTGTCTGCAGTCCCATCCCCAGCAGCCAGCTCTCTCCTACCCCAGTCTTACCTCCCTTTGGACCACTGCCCTCTCCTCATGCAAAGCTAAACATAAGACACCCGTGACTCTGGGCTTCTCCTCGAGTCCTGGGAGACATGAGCTCAGTCCCTCCTTCCCAGGCAGCAGAGGGGAGGAGAGACAAGATTGAAACCCAGAAGGGAACAGTATGATTATTCCAAACTTCCTGCATAAAACAAACTACAGTGGCTCATCCAATTCCTGCCTTGAATCTTGATTTGGGAGGAAGCTGGAGCATGTCTCGGAGAAAGCGGACGGTAATTCCTGAGTCATTCCTCTGTTAAACCTTTACAGACGTGTCTCAATGAGCCTTGCAAAAGCTGAAGTCTTCGGACTGTGCCCCTTGACATCTCACATCCCCTCTCTATATACAATCGAGAACCTTCTGTGCATGGAAGCAACGCAACGTAACATCTCCAACAACTCGTTAGCGTCTGGCCCTGGGTCTCCTTTGGGGCAGAGGAAAGGCTCTGCCATTTCCTGCTGTCTCGGGGTTACTCACTGGAAGTCTTCAGCCGTTGGGGTTCGGACAGGCACCTCGGGGTCACCCAGCAGAGAGAGGATGTGAAGGAACCTCTTGTATGTCAATGGGGGAGCCCCACCGTTCAGGTCCAAAATCCTAAAGAAAAAAAAAAAAATCACTTTTCACCATGACATACACCAAGAAGGAAGCTGGAGCTGCCCGTGGACAGGAAGGTGACAGCACAGGCTGGAACTGCCCCAGTTCGTACAACCAAATGTGGAAATTACACATTTTACAAGTAAAACGTCCCTGGGTGAACATCCATCCATCCTGAGAAACTCTCAGGACTTGAGACAACAAAATCGGGACTGGGACGCCAGCCATAGCTTCAGCTGGGCAGCTCTGTACAGCCAGACGTGGCCAGGATGGCAGAGGGCAAGGTGCAGGACGCCTCTGGGGCTACCAGAGGCAACATATCAGAAAAAAAAAACAAAAAAACCCCAAAAAAACAGTTCAGGGCAGTAAATAACATTTCTGTGTGAGCACCCACCTGTGCAGACAGCTTGAATTCAAGGTGGCAGGTGAGACACATCCCTTCATTTACAGGAATTAGGGGCTTTCCAGAAGTGGAGTGTTAAGACTATTTTAGCTATTACCTCCCTATTATTAATTTCAATATCTTCAGTCATTCAGCTCTGTGTAACAGCTTGGACCCAACTGTATCCAGGCACCCGTGAAAGATTAAAAAGATTTTTAAAAATCTGGCACAAAAAAAAAAAATATACAAAAATCCTATCGAATGTGTTAAGGAATTTATTTTGCTCTTTTAAAGAGTAGCTAATGTAAGTTTTGAAGCAAATTAAACCACCCAAAAAGACAAAATTAACAAACTCTTTAGGCTCAAATCACAGCCCAACATCCTAACACCGGTGCAACCCACCAAAATCTCTTCTCTTACTTCCAGCAGCCCAACAAAGAAAAAATCTCCAGGAAAGTACTATGCTCATCTCAAATAGTCTGATTTATAAAAAAAACCCAACACATCAGGTTCCAGAAGGACCAAGATACTTCGCCTGTTCTCCCTGACGCTTGCTAAATCTAAAATAAACCTCCCTGGAGGCAGCTCAGGGCGATCACCTACCGTTTGGTGTCGTACAGAGTGTGGGTCACCAGGGAAAGCACCCCAAAGCCCAGCTCTTCCCCCAGCCGCCGCACGCTGGCCTCCATTTCCTTGTAAAACGGTTCCATCTCCGCATCCAGCGTCACTTGCGTGATATTCCACTTCGGGACGTGATCTCTCAGAACAGCCTCGTGCTCTCCTTGAATTACCAGCAAGCAGGAGCCCAGCTGACACAAGTTCTTCTGGAGATCCTCCAGGGACTGGAGCAGAAAATGCCACCGCAGGGTCCCCATGTGCAGCACAGACGTCAGGAAAGTTCTGTCCAGGATGTAGACGGGGTAGACGACCTCCGAGGACTCCAGAGCGGCCAGCAGCGTTGGGTTGTCATGAATCCGAAGTCCTTTCCGGAAAAGATGAATGGTGCGATGAGACATCCTCGCTGCTCTCCTCAGATCTGCGGAAAGAGGACGGGAAGCGTTGGCTTTGGGGATACACAATCCCTATTAGGGAACAAAGCCAATTAACGATTAGAAACAGAGCTCCGAACAGCCCTCAGCTCTTTTTACTGCAAATCTCTTCTGCTAAGTTTTTCTGAGAGAGAAAAAGCAGAAACAGGAGCAAACCGCTCTTCTCGGTCACACGTACCTGCCGGGTCCCACCATTCAGCAGCTATATCACCACCTCGTTTCTTCCCCAATTAAATCCCTTAAATTAAATCCCTAAACCAAATTCCTTCCCCATAGCGCTCACCAGAAGTTAGGAATCAAAACAGACAGAGCTGCCAGAGCTCCATCTCCTGCAAAACCATTTTATGACCCCCAGGTGTGGCCGTCAGCAAATCCTCTGTAAGGCAACAGCGAGGAGAAGATTTCGAGGAGCTCTGCCTCCACTCGTACCCAACAGGAGAACATCTCCACGGGAGCCTTCATCTCAAAAGGCACAGTGCTCCTTAAATTTACCCCGCATGCTCGGTGAGTGGGGGTCTGAATTCAGGAGGGTTGTCCTGACAGCTGGAGGTGTAATTTTTAATATTATAATTATATTAAAATGAGGACAGATCACTTTTGGACGGTGCTAATCTCTAACTTGGCTGACTACCCCAAACATACTGATTATTTTCTAGGATGTCAAGGGTAAATCTAACAAACCTTAAGCGATTAAAACATTTTCCTCAAAAGTCCCAAGGACAATCTTCCTAATAGTTGTTCTGTTAGCTTCTAACTTAATTCGCAGCGCTGGGAGACCTCCTGGTGCCAGGAGAAAAGCCATCCTCCCTCCACAGCACAGCGGGGTGGTGGTAACGTCACAAAACTCCTCTTTTTCTAAACCAGAGCTGATGCGGGGCTTAGGACAGATTCATCCCCCTCGGAGCTGCCTCAGCTGCGTTTCGAGGATGGGCAGGAGGGCTTGTGGCTCCCACCCTGAGGTCGCTGAGGGCAGAGTCCGAGGCTGGCCCCTCTGCTCCCACGCGATGGACTCGGCAGCAAACAGCTACAGCGAGCCCGGCTGCCACCTCGTGTCGTACCAAACCCAGCGACGTCTCCCCAGCTGCTCCCTCCGACGGGCAGAAGCTCAACATCCTCCTCCAAGGTGGGTCCACTCCCGCCTCCGATTCCAGCCTCACCGCCCAGAGAAGCGTTAAGATATTAGGGACCGAACCAGACGATAATCTCCAATCCAGGTCAGCTCACATCCTCCCAAATGGCTGCAAGAGGTGACTCAGCCCCTTGTCCCCACTCATCCCACAGTCAGCAGCTCTTGGTTCCCAAAAAACACTCACCAGCATCACCGAGACAAACCCAGCTACACTCCCGGGCTGGGACACAGCACATCACACCCCCCCGACAAGCGAACCCTGCAAACACCGAGCGGGGAGGCTGGGCTTTGCGGGGCGCCCTCCCTTGCACCCCAGCTCAGCACCGCCCTGCCCGCGCATCCTGGGGGAACAGGAAAAACAAGGTGACTCCTCGCTGCCTGGGGAGCGCCCAAACCACACAAAGGGTGCTGAAGAGTCCCCCTGCACCCCGCAGCAGGACCAGCCTGCACCAGCTGGGCTCACCCAGGGGCTCCCCCAGGTCAGGGGGCTCCAAAGCCCCTGTTGTAGTTTTACACAACTCCACTCGCTCACCCTCATCCCGGGGGAGAATTAAAGGGGTGAAGGGAAAAGAGACTCGTGGGTTGAGGCAAGAACAATTTAATAACTGAACTATGACAATATTGGAAGTAATAATGATAATAATAGTCATACGTATAAGCAGACAAATGAGTGACACCCAGTGACACTGCTCACCACCCCATGGCCAAGGCTCAGCCCATTCCTGGCCAACAGTCCCGGAGCAGGAAGAGTCCTGAAACCATGATCCCAGAACAGAGATAAGAGCCCCAGTGTCCAAGACAGCCCTGAGAGAGGGGCAGCCCAGAGGGAGATGAGCTGGAGCAAGAGAGAACGCTCCCGGAGAGATCCTCACCTCTCCCCTGGCCACGCCAGGGATGGGATGGAACAGACCATCGGCCAGTTTGGTCTCAGTCCTAACCCTGAGGTCGAATCCTGGGCTGGTCACTGGGGCTGTGCTCCCTCCCAGCTCCTCCTGCCCCTGCAGACACGGGCACAGCAGAGAAGCTGGAAAGTCCTTGAGTGTCCTGGCAGCAGCTCTGCCCATCAGTGTGTGATCAGCTTCTCAGCACAAACCCAACAGCCTCACACTGGCTGCTGGGCAGAAGTTAACTCTGTCCCAGCTGACACCAGTCCAGCCCCAACAGCTTTTGGGGCTGTCCCAAGCCCTGTGGCCCCACGAGTCCAGAGCCTTGCAGCCCCACAAAGCCCATAGGATCCCCCCAACCCCAGCACCCCTTGGCCCCACGCAGCCTATGGAACCTCACACGCAGCCTCTGGGGCAACACCAGACTCGGGGTCCCACACAGCCCATGGGGCTACCCCAAATCTGGGTCCTCCCAGCCCCATACAGCTCATGGCATGGCCCCAAGCCCAGGATGTCCTGGGGTGGGGGGGTCCAGTGAGGTGGGGAGGGGCCCATTCCCATCCCTTCCAGTGGGGCAGGACCACACCCCAGCAGGGACCGGGCACAGGGCAGGGGGGCACCAAGCCGGGCTGCGGGGCTGGGGTTAGGGGCAGCTCTGGACACCCCAGCACAGGGGGCTGGGTGAATCAGAGCTGGCGGGGAGCATGAAAAGGGGCTGGGGCACACTGGGGAGGGTCAGAGCCAAGGGGGTGTCAGGGCTGGGGGGGGAGGTAGGACCCATCGCGGGGTGGGAAGGAGCAGGGGGGGATCGCTGGCATGGGCCGGGCAGCACGACAGGCAGCGTTGGAAAGGAGCGGGTGGCTCAGCACCAAGGGACTGCACCCTCAGCGCTCCTGCCCTGCGGGAAGGAAGGGGAAGATCCTCTGGGGTGATGGGGGGGGAAGGTGGAGCAGGCACTGTCCATCCACCGAGTCTGTGTCAGGATTTAGGCACTGCGACTCTTCTAACCCGCCATGGACTGGTGACTTGAGGCCATTCATGCAGCAAGGCCAGGCAGACCCCCTCCCAAATCAAAATCAACCAACGCAGGCAGAAAACGCACCTGGTGCATCCCCACACTTTGGGAGAGGTGCACCACGACAAAAAACAGGGAAAACCCCAAATCAGACAACTGAGCCTTACCTCAAGGGTCACCTGGCTGATGCTCCAGGGTCTTTACAACGGGTCGCCCCGAAACGACAGTGCCGTACCGCTGCCCATCACCGCTCTGCTGCTGGGAACCGCTTCTCTCTGCTGGCGGGAGAGCGTCACCATCCGGACCCAGCTGTGCCGCTCCTGTTCCTACAAGCGTTAGGAAATGAGTTGCTCAGGTTTAAACATTCCTAAATACCATAAATATTCTGGATCAGACAGTTAGAGCGACTCAAGGCTTTTGGGTAATTCCTGAGCAAGGAGGAGGATCGCAGCAGCTCACCACCTTCCGTCCATCTGCCTCTCGGAGCCAGCAGAGACGGGGCAGGCACAGAAGGAAGGAAAACTTTTACCAGTTTAATTTCCTCTGCTGGTACTGTCGGTTGTCCAGTCGAACTACAGATGCTGTCCTTGGCTATAAGCTTACAGGTGACAGTAACGCAATTATAAAGCTTTAAACACACACATCAGCCAGCTGTCCTGCGGTTTGGGGCTTTGGAAGAGGAATAATTGTCACCATGAAGTTGTTTAACGGGGGTATGATTTGACAGGCTTGAGAACAAGGCTTTAATTGGGATTTTTTTTTACAGAAATTTGGGTACATCATCCCAGTCTCCCCACTGAGCCAGACCCGAGGCTGCTGCAGATCCACCACCTCTGTGTTATAATCGCTTCGGGGATAAATAAAGTGCTGTACGACACAAGAAAAGGGCATTTTAAGTGTCACCAGGAAAAAAGCCCCAAAACCCCCCCGCGTTTAGGGGCTCGGCCGGGTCACCCCCCACAGCGGCTCCGGAGGCCTCTGCCCGTGGGGGGCCAGGCCGGGGGGTCCCAGACGGGCGGGAAGGGCCGAGGCCAGGAGCGGAGGAGGCAGCCCCCAGCCCACGGCAGCCCCGAACCCACAGCAGCCCCAGGCTCCCTTGCCGCAGCCCCCAGCCCCTCTTTACCTCCTTCCCCGCGCCTCCCGGAGGCTCCACACTGCCCCGTTATACAACCGCGGCCAGGGGAGGAGCGGCTGAGCTGCCACGGTTACGTAAAGGCCGGTCGCAGCCTCCTGCCCGCGGGGATTTAACTCGGTTTGCGACCGGGGGCGGCCCCAAGCCCCGCTCCGCCGCCATCCCCTCAGCGCCCGCGGCTCGCCCCCTACTCCCTAAGCCACGCCCACACAGCGGGGTTTTATGGAGGGGGCGTGGCCTGCGCTCCCGCCTGCAGGGCTCTTCCAATGGCAGCGCTGCTGAGCATCGAATTCGAACACCCGCCGCTCAAGTGGGCGGGGGTGAGTGCTGCCCAATCAGCGCCGCTCTGGCAGGCTGCGGGGCGGGTCTACCCGCCAGGCGTCCCCCGTGGTTGCTCGGCGCCGGGGGAAAGTCCCGCCCCCGCGGGAAAGCCCCGCCCCCGCCGCGCTCTGCCCGGGGTTGCGCCGCCGCCGGTCTGTGAGGGG
>WKFP01014151.1:5892-16318 GCA_011057875.1 Pterocles orientalis
GGCTGGGCCTTTGGCCATCAGGTGGGGAGGGGTAATATCACTGTGTATCACATTGCATATTTGTATACAGTATTATTTCTAATATTATTGTAGTTTAGTAATTAAATTGTCCTTATCTCAACCCACGAGTCCTCTTTGCCATTTACCTCTTTAATTCTCTCCCCTATCATTGGGTGGGGGCAGGGACTGTGTGAGCGGGTGTGTGTGGTTTGGCCCCCAGCCAAGGGCCAACCCATCACACACGGAGCCAAACCCAGCTCCAGGGATGCTCTAGGATGCGGCTTTCCCCCTGCGCACAGCGGTGGGGTGGCTCGGGGTGAAGCCTGAGCCCGTTTTTGGGGTACAGCCCGTCCCTCTCACCGGCCGGTCGATCTGCATGATCTCCCAGAGCACCTCGGCGACGTCGGGCAGGGTGTAGGGCGGGAGGCAGAAGCAGCACGTGTGCAGCAGCTGGTTGACGAGCTGCTGGCCCAACTGGTTCATCACCTGGTTGATGAGCTCCTTCCGCACCTCAAAATCCTCCTCGTGCTGCGGGAGGAAGAGGAGGAAAGGGCTGAGCGGCACTTGGGGACGAGGACACGCTGCTCCTCGCTCCGGGAGAGACTCCCAGAAAATCCCAAACCAAACCCCGGCTCGGCGACGGCAGCAGGACAGCACTCGCGGGGGACGGCGGTGACAAAACGCCGAGGAGGACGGTGTCCCCAGCTCCACGGAGGAAGATCATCCCCCCCCCACCCAAGGAAGGGCCAACTCACGTCGTTGGCCACGCCGGTGTGGATGAGATCGCGCAGGAACTTCATGACGCTGCAGTTGGCGTCCCGGTGGTCCAGGGTGGTGGCGGCGATGGCCCACTGCAGGATGGGGATCATCACCTGGCTGCGCAGCAGGGTGACGGGGCTGCGCTGGATGAACCTGCCCCGGCACAGGAGGGACACACAGACGTCACCGGCCCCCGCCTGGCTTCCCCGGCCCAGGGCTCTGCCCTCTCCCGGGGTCCCCTCCAGGAGGAGGGAGGCATTGGGGTGACCTCGCGCAGCAGGAGGAGGTGACGGGAGCGCGCGGTACCTGGCTGCGAGTCGGAAGAGGTCGTCCACGGTGTCCGGGTGGTTCTGAAGGCCGTTGGGCTGCTCGAGGAGCTGGAAGGTGGGGATGCAGAGCGCCTAGGAGAGGGCGGGGGGATCTGTAATTAGCTGTGATTACACCTCCAACTACCCTTCTCCTGCACCGACCACCCCAGGGGGGATCAGACCCCGGATTCTCGTCCCAGCAGCCCCGGCACAGCTGACAGGGCAGGTCGGGATCTCTCATCGCGGCCCACGGCAGCAATGCTGTCCTCAACGACCGGCTCCTCCGGCAAGGAACCGCTGTAACCAAAAATTCCTCCTTGGTCCTGGCCAAGGAGCAGCCCAGGGTCGCACCAGCACCAACCGCTCGGCTTCATCCCGACCCTCCCAGCGCCACGGCACAGCACGGGGATCTAAAAGCCGCGCTTGGGGACACGGTTTGGCGGTGGCCTTGGCAGTGTTGGGTTGGACTCGATGATCCTTTTCCAACCTAAACCAACCGAACCGAACCCGCCGGCTGCGGGCACCCACCTGCAGCATGTCCAGCAGCCCCTGCCGGCAGCCCTCCTCCATGCCGTACTCGTCCACCAAGATGCTGCCCAGGTAGAGGAAACAAGAGTGCTGGTGCGCCCGGTACACGTTCACCATCTGCGGGGAGACACGCACCGCCTGGCACCGCCAACCCCGCCGCGGGTCCGTTCCCATCGCAGGACACCCCGCCAGCCGCAGGATCCGGCCGGGAAGCCGGCACCTCCCCGCTCCGGCGAGGATTTCCTCTCCAGCCCCACACCTCCCCACGGGCTGGACCTCCCGCAGAGCCCCCAAACCAGCGGTCCCAGCCCCCGAGACCTTCCCCCGGCCCCGCAGCAGGCAGGGGACACCCTGAAATACTCCTTCGAGCCTCATCTTGCGCTCGGGAGCACCTCCCGGCGCTGCTACAGCCTCCCCGTGGCTTCGGTCCTTCCGCAGCCCAGCGCGGGGCAGGACAGACCCGACGGCAGGCCGGGAGCTGCCTCTCCCAAGGAGCGGCACGATGCGGAGTTTCCCGCGTTCAGATGGGATCCAACAGATCCCCCACAGCCCGCAGCGCACCGATGGCGCAGAGCTCGGCTCAAAGCCGCTCTCAGCTCCCCGAGGGTTTACGGAGGAGCTCTGGAGGCTGCCGGCGTTGACCGCGGGATGCTCCTGCCCGCCGAGGCGAACCGAGCGAGCGTTTTCCGACGGCATCTCCAAACCTGCACCAGCAGCGTCCCCAGCGGGGTTTTTCGGGGGCAGGCTCCGTACCTGGGTGACGAGGGGCTGGAGCAGGGCGGCGGAGCCTTTGCCCACGCAGCGGACGGCGAAGCGCAGGCAGCGGCAGCACCGCTCCACGATGCGGTTATCGGCACTGTGTTTGTTCAGGGTCTCCGACAGCACGGGCCAGATCTGAGAGCAGATAAAAGGGGTTCAAACCCCACCACACCACCACCCTCCTGTCCGAACAACACCCAGATCCCTGCGGTGCCAGGCAGGTGCCGCTCAGGTCCCAAAAAATGGGGCACCCGCATTACGGGACGCGGAAATTCGCTTCGGGTAGGAGTGAAGAGCTCAGGGTGGCTTGCAGTGCTGCAAACATCACGAGGGCAGGGAAATGAAAGCCCCTGGGACGTGTCCAGAGGCAGGTCCCCTTTCCAGGGGTTGGGAGACCCAAATCCCATCATCAATTCCTGTTTCCAGGAGGGACGGTGCTCCAGCAGCAGCTCCTCTCCCCCAGCAGCCCCCGGCAGAGGTGCTGGACCCGACAGCTGGGGACTGGAACCGAACCGACCGCTCGGAGCAACACCTCCATCCATCCCCCTCCCCAGATGCCTCCCCCAGAATCCGGACCCGCTGGCACTGACCTCCTGAATGACTTTTTGGCACGGGTGGATCTGTCCATTTTCTACAATGGGGTTGGTGTGTCTGTGAAGGGCAGCAAAGGGTTAACGGGGTTTTATTTCTGATTTTGTGTTTAAAGCGGAGCCTCAAGCACTGGGAAAGGGACCAGGAAGGGACTGGGAGGGGCTGGGAAGCCTTGACGCCGGTGAAGCAGCAGCTTCCAGCCGCTCCTCTCGGGGCCGGGGGGTACGAGCCGCGACCAACGTGGTCCGAAGGGTCTGGGGGAGCATCTCCGACCCCCCAGCCCCCTGTCCTCACCTGAAGATGACAGCGAGCCGGTCCAGGGGCACCGTCGGGTCTGAAGAGAGGCCATTGCTTGGCTCCTGAGAGAGCAGCTGGAAAACAAGGGAAAATGACGGGATTTCAGGATCACAGGCAGCAAAGACCGAATAAATCCTGGCGGGATGCAGAGCTGACACCTCCTAGGACCTCGCCCAGGGCTCCGGCAGCTCCTGGCTCCTCGGAAAGCTCCGAGCGGCTTCTCTTTGTGTCTCCTCCACTTTTCTGTCTCCATCCCCTGCTCAGAGGGGTCTGTGAAGGAGAAGGGAGCGGGGTCGGAGGTGGAGGGGAAGCTGCCGAGGGGCGAGAGCCGCCAGGAGCGGGCAGGGGCGGCAGGAGGGGCTCCCAAACCCTCTCGTGCAGCTGCAGCTCATCCCGAACAGACAGAGGACACCCACGTCCCTTCCTGGAGCCTTCCCTGCCACCCTCTGGGATTTCTGCTCTCCGTTACCCTGGAGATGCACGGAAAGGTCACCGGGGCCACCTCGGCTTGGGGACAGGCAGGATGTGAGCGGTTGTGCCCCGCCAGGATGTAAAATTCCCACGTTCTCCATCCCGGAGAGGCGGGTGAAGGAAGGTTTGGGAAGGCTCTTTGGCTCCTGGCACATAAATTGATTTTCAGGGACCGTGTTCTCCCCGTTTAACCCATCACACGCTCCACCAGCTGGGTATTTCTCAGCCAGGAGAGACTTGGGGACAAGTAGGTGACAGTCCTGGACTCCCCATACACTTCCAGCTTTGAGGGGACACAATTCCCCAGCGGATCAAACCACTGGGCAACGAGGAGCCGCGGCAGCGTGACAGCCTCCCATCCGTCCCACCCAAAGCAGGAGCAGGTCAACGCCGCTCCGACGGGGACGCACCTTCTTCAGCGCCATCACCTGCACGGCGCAGAGCTCGCTGAGGCATTCCGCGATCTTCTCCAAGGGGAGCCTGGCCAGGACCAAAGCTGTCCCTGAAAAGCAGAAGGAGACGGGCTCAGGGGCAGGGAACGCGGCCGGCGGAGCACGACACCAGCCGGGTTCCCAGGCAGGAGCTGCCCGCACTCTGCCTCCACGGAGAGCGCCCGTGGGCACGCCGGCGTGTCCCCGCGGTGTCCTCGCCCCGGCCCGGCAGCATCACGAGGTCCGAGGAAGTTTTTCTCCGAAGCGTTTCAGGGATCCCAGGAAAATGAAATGGGAAGAGGAGCGCTGGCGCCGCTCCCCACGGCCACATCCCAGCGTCTCACCCTGCAGCGCAACCAGCCCACGGCACCCGGAGGAAAAAAATTCTCCTCGGCCCAGGGATTCGTTGCTTTGTTTTAAAGAAGGAGGAGAAAATACTCCGGCAGGGAGAGGAGCAGCTCAGGAGCGTGGCTAACGCTGCTCACATCGATATTTGAGTGCAAAAAAAAGTGAAAAAACAGGAATTTTGTCTCTTTAGTCGCACGCCGCGACTGTACGGCCGCAGAGCGAGCAAGCTCCGTTTTCAGAGCCTCCAGAACCACCCGAATCCATCGGGAACCTCCAAGGTGAGAACCGAATGTTCTGACTGCGGGCTGGAGTTGAAAAACTACATTCCTGTGCCCACACTGTCTCCAAAACAACAAATATTTGCAAATTTCCAGCCTGCGCGCACAGCGGCCGATTCCAAGCGCTGGGACACAGCACTAACCCGCCGCCGACTTGGCCGTGAGCATTGTCAATGTTTTCCTGCTGCATTTTCAGTTCAGAGCAGGGATGAACACAGCTGATAAACCCAGAAAAGATCTTTTTCTCCCTTCCGTCCCAAACGAGCTCTCGTCAAGGCTCTAAATGTGGGCGTGCGGAGCAAACCCAGACACCCTCGTCTGAGAAAAATGAAAATGGGGTTGCAGCGTCCGTGGTGAGTGACACACCCCCCGAAAACCCCGACAGCTTTTCCGTACGCACCCTTCAGGAGTCCGACGGCAGCCTCCGGAGAGAGCGTGAAGGAGTCGAGGGAGCGGGCTATCTCCAGCAGCCCGTTAAAGTGCTGAGCCATGTGGTCCCGGCAAACCGAGCAGATATTGTGGATGGCTTTGGCCGCCGCCGACGCCAGCCGCCTGTCGCACAGACCTTTCATCAAATAACCCAGCACGGGATCTGCCGAGGAGAAAACTCGGGGTGAGGAGGGGTCCCGGGGACGCGGCTCGCCGCAGGGCAGAGCGGTGGCGTGTCCCCGCGTCGGCGGGGCGGGGGGGACTCACCCAGGAACTGGGGGTTTCTGTCCACCACCTCGCTCATCTCTCCCACCAGCTCGATGCTGGTGTAGCGGACGGCGGTGTGCACGGTCTCGGGGAGGCGGACCACCCCCTCCAGCACCTCCACCAGGGTCGGGTTGTTCTCCCTGCGGGGAAAAGGCAGCCAGCTGAGCTCCCAGGCGGCTCCCGGACCGTTTCCACGGAGCTGCTGGATTTATGGACCCTCATCGGAATCCGCCCGGCAAACCCTGCGGGCGGTGGGCTGGACCCCCGAGCTGTGGGCTAGCGGGGATCGGGGCTGGGAGCCGGGATGCGGATGCGCAGCACCTCCAGCTTTACCAGAGAGAGCAGAAGAGAGCCAACACCTCCAGCGAGAGCGCCCGTGGCACAAGAACAAAGCTAATCCCTCCTCCCGGGACCGCAGAAAGGCAGAGGAGCCTGTTCCCGGTGTGGGAGGGTGCTGCGGGGCGAGTCGCGGGCTCCTGGCAGCCCACGCCGGTGGCAGGGCTCTGGGAGCTCGGCTCCGTCCGCTCTCTCACGGTAAGAGCGGAGCCAAGCTCGGAGGAGCCACAGGAGGAGCAAAAACCTCGTGGGAGACGCTGGCGGGGAGCAGACCCCCCCTGTGCTCCGGCAGAGCAAGGCCACGAGGGGCTGGCACTCCCAAAAATGAAGCAGAAATAAAAACCAAAGATAAAAGCGAGCCCTGGGACAGATAACGGGAGCCAGCGAGCGTCTAGCAAGCGCGGTGACTCCCCCAGGCTCCCGGGAAGGAGGCACGGTGCTCCCAGCCCGGCTGTCGGCACGCAGGAGGGCTCGCCGCGCTCTCACCATGGATACGGGCCGTGGATGCTTCACGAGCACTAACTGGGGGGGAAAGTGATTTAACCTGCCCTGAAGTATCTGGAAAACTCCACCTGGAGCCGGAAGGGTCTGGATGCAGAAGGATTCCCAAATAACCAGCCCGGGCAAAACCACTTTGCTTTTGGGAGATAAACAAACCCTCCTCCTGCTCTGCCAGGGCTGAACTCAAGTCTGCGGCACTAAAATCTTGTGCGACTGGAGAGAAGGAAGAAATTTGTTACGACGAGGCACAAGGTGCCCAGAGAAGCTGTGGGTGCCCCATCCCGGGAGGGGTTCAAGGCCAGGCTGGATGAGGCTTTGGGCAACCTGGGCTAGTGGGAGGTGGCCCTGCCCATGGCAGGGGGTGGCACGGGATTATTTTTAGGGTCCCTTCCCACCCAAACCCTTCTGTGACTCCATGATTCGCGACGTCTCCCGCTGAGGCAGCGCCTGACCCCCCCTCGCAGCGGTCAGCACTCACTGGTCAACGCTCTTGGCGATGGAGGCCATGATGAAGAGGACGGCTTCCGTCACCTCCCAGGGGGGGTTCCCGTCCTTCAGCGTCGCATACAGCTGCACGGAAGAGGATGGGACACAGAAGAAGCTACAAACACATCTCGTGGGCAGGCGGCCACCAATCCCACCCTGTGAGATCGCCTCCCGCTCCCCACCTCCTCCAACGCCCGAAATACCCGGCTGCGGGCGGGGACCCGCGGGAACCCCCACGTCCCACAGATCACCCTGCTAGTTCGGGTCCAGCGTGCCTCCCGCAAACCCACCTGAGCAAAACACTCCACCGATCCCACCAGGAAGATCAGGTCTTTCACCAGGTCCGAGACCCGCATCCGGAACTCCCCGAAATCGTCCGTCTCCTCGGGGACACCCTCCTAGCAGAGACGGGGGAGAGAAAAAGGGTGAGAGGAGCTCAGAGAAATCCCGGTTCCCCGTCCCACAGCCAGGAAAAGACAAAAAAAAATCAATTTTAGGGCAGAGATGCATCGTTCCTGCCCTGCCCTCCCCAGAAGGGGATGGGAAGGAGAGCCCTGGGCAAAGAAAACGCCAACAGCCCGAACGCACGCCGGGTATTCCTGCTCTGCCACGCGGGAGAAGGGATGGAAACCAAGGGGATGCGGGGCACAGGCAGAGAGGGAAAAAGGATGAAGGCTCCCAGACTTCAAGGGGGAAGAGGAGAGCACTGCGGCTAGCGAGCTGCGCAAGCTTTATTCCAACAAAACCGCCCCGGAGCAGGGGACAACGCGTCTTTGCACAGCTCTCAGAATGAGAACCGCCCCAGGAGAGGGTCATCCCGCAGCATCTCGATGCCAGAAAGCTCAGAACAAGAACCAAGAGAATGAAAAGAGGTTTAATAGAGCCCGTTCAATTCCTCTCCATCCTCTCTCCACGAGCCCTCCAGCCAGGGAGAGCGAGCGGCACGCAGCAGCGAGGACAGACGGGTCCTCCCCAGGAACGGCGGCGAGCGCAGCCTTACGTGGTCCGAGTCGAGCTGGCAGTGCCTGGCCAGGGCGTGGAGCAGGCGCTGGATGTAGGCTTTGAAGATGCTGTGGATGACGGCATCGTCCGTCTTGTACAGGTGCTCCCCCAGCCTGTACCAGAAGTTAAATGAAATTTCTACCACCTGGTTTAGAAAAAAAAAAAAAAATTCAGCATCTTGTTAGCAACAGAGTATTTATTTTTTTTTTCTTCCACTCTGCTGGTGCTCCCGACAGAGAAATCTTCTCCGCAGCGTGGTGGGGCACCGCAGATTTCCACGCGCTGATGAAACATGGACCCGTTCCCCCAGCATCACCCATCTCCTCTGCTGCCTGGTCACTTCACCAGGGATTTGAAACCCCCTGAGTTCATCCCACCAGCCCTCAGAAGCAAAGCCTCTTCTCTGCAAAAATAACCCGGAGGCAGAAGAACCATCTCTTGCTCTAGAGCGCGGACATCCCTCATCTCACAGCAGCCAAAGCTGCCAGCCATCGGCTTTTACCTCCCCGCCCCTGACACGGTTTGTGCCCAGCTCTGCCCCTGCTCACACGGGAGAGGTTTCATCCCCAGCCTGTCCCAGGCTGGACGAGGACGTTGCTCCAAAGCAATTGCGGTTATTGCAGAAAGAAAAATGCACGCAGGGGTTTTTCAGGAGCAGCTGCACAGCTTCAGTTCCTCCTAAGCATCGCTGGCGCAAGACAGAGTCGTGCCCAAGGGAGGCTGAGCTCAGGGCGGGGACGGAAAGAGCCACCCAGCGCCACGGAGCACCGCAGGGACCCCACGACGCGCAGACACCCCACAAATCCCATGGCGAGCGAGCCCCCAGGGGTTGCACGGCAGAGCTCTCGGCTCTGATGGACTTTCCGGCTCTGAAAACCGCTGGAAAACCCAGCACTGGGTCGGATCCATAGCCACCCACCACCCATCCCGTCAGCGGCCGCATCCCGCCCCCGTGAGACCCGAACCACGGAGGGAAGGACGGGAGCGAACCCCAGCCGGCACCTCCCTGCTCCCCGGGTGGGATCCAGCAGCGCAGCCCCTCTGCCCGGGAACCGCCGCCCCTGAACAGACACGATTCGGGATCAGCCACCGGGGTGTAACGGAGAGTTTTGGAAGAATAAAAAGTGGGGTTGAAATGAGAGCCCCTATTTAAGAAAGGACGCTCGGGGAGCTTTGATCCTACCAGCGTTTAATTTGGAGGATGACGTTACCGTGAGCGATACTGCAATCCCCGCAGAGCTTAACTGAATGTGAACACGTGGAGAGAAAACACCGAAGATTTTCCAAGCTGTACCCCTCCAGGAGGCTGGGAGAGGGCAGCTCAGCCCGATTTCAGCATCACAAACACAGAGCGGGTGTTTCCAGGCCAGCAGCTCGCAGGAACTGAAGCCTCCTGACCACGTGGCGATAGATTTTTTTTTTTTCCGCTGACTCAACTCTGGATGAGCGAGGTTTGGCCGAGGAGAGGAAGGGGGTAAATCCCACTCACCTCGTACTGCGGGTGCCCGGCGCAGATGAGCAGCAGCTCCAGCGTCCGCAGGTCGCCCAGCCCCTGGCCTGGCGTGCAAACGATTTTATCCAGGAAGGTCTCGCAGAGCTCGGTGAAAACACGGCAATAATTGAGCACCCTGGCGAGGAAAAAAACGGGGCAGGAGTCAGAAGGATCTTCCAGGCGGGACCAGACATCACGGCACGGGAGAGACGCGGTCCGTGCAGGTAACACACCCCGAAAGTCATCCCGGCCCACGAAACACCAACTTCTGCTTCAGCTTTCCGTCAGCTGCTGGGAAACCCTGAAATAGGGAACTCGGCGTTGCTCAGCGGCGGGTGGAAACGCCGGCTTCCGATAATTCTGAAATTTTCGTATTACCCGCAGCATCGGGGAAAACTTCTCCAACCCCGCAGCACCCAGCATCTGCTGCAAACCAGCTCGAGCCCAGCCCAGCGCCCGGAAGGTGCAAAGTTTCCGAAGATTTTAAAAATAAACCCAAGCTGTCCCGTTGCCTGGACAGGGGACGGCGCCGCGTGAAACCACGGCTGCGCTTCAGACAAAAAAATAAGGTAGGGGCCGGGCTGGACGGCCAGCGGTGCTCTGCTGATAGGCTGCAGGAGCGGAGAGAAGAGCGAACAGCCCGGAGCCGCTGCGGGTTTTTACACACCTGGCAACTGAAGACTAACTCTACGGGTGTTAAATCCGAACCGACGCTACTCCGATTTTCCATTTCCAAAGGGCTGACCTGGAGGAGTAACCACGCATTTCGCTCGTGGAAATCGCTGAGCCCGAGGCGCCTGCGCTATCTGGGCTTTGCACCCCGAGCTGGAACGAGGGGAGGGGGATGCTTGTCGAGTTCTTGCGCCTTTGTCACCTGAAAAGCCGCAGCAGCGAGGCCAGTGCCCCCCAGCAGCAGGGAGGAGGACCGAGCAGCAGACAGCCGGGTTTGGGCAGGCGAGAGGAGCGGAGATGGAGCGAGAATCGCCAGAGGCCAAACCAGCCCCAGACCTGCCAAGGACAGCCACGAAACCAGCAGAGGGATTTTCAGCTGGAATAAAGAGCCGACAGAACTGCTGCGTGCTGGAGACGCCGGCACGATGAAATGTTCAGGGTCCAGCCCAAAGGATGTGAATATCCATCAGT
>WKFP01014151.1:59118-85792 GCA_011057875.1 Pterocles orientalis
AGTATAGAGGGGTTCTGGGGCTGGGTGCAATGTAGAGGGGGCCTGGAGATGGGTACATATAGCGGGGAGCAGTATAGAGGGTCCTGGGGGTGTATATGGTATAGAGGGGAGCAGTATAGAGGGTCCTGGGGGTGTATATGGTATAGAGGGGAGCAGTATAGAGGGTCCTGGGGGTGTATATGGTATAGAGGGGAGCAGTACAGAGGGGTTCTGGGGCTGGGTGCAGTATAGAGGGGGCCTGGAGATGGGTACATATAGAGGGGAGCAGTATAGAGGGTTCTGGGGGTGTATATGGTATAGAGGGGAGCAGTATAGAGGGGTTCTGGGGCTGGGTGCAGTATAGAGGGAGCCTGGCGATGGGTATGGTATAGAGGGGGCCTGGGGATGGGTAAAGTATAGAGGGGGCTTGGGGACAGCATAGAGGGGAGTGGTATAGCAGGGCCTGGGAGGGGGTATGGTATAGAGGGGAGCAGTATAGAGGGTCCTGGGGATGGGATAGTATCGAGGGGAGCAGTATAGTGGAGGCCTAGGGGTGGGTACGGTATAGAGAGGGAGCAGTATAGCGGGGGACTGTAGATGGGTACAGTAGAGGGGGGTGGATGTATAGGAGGGGACTATGCATGGGTGCAGTATAGAGGGAGAGCAATATAGCAGGGGACCGGGGCTGAGCCCCATATGGCAGGGGAGCAGTATAGCAGGGGCCTGGGGACAGTCATGGCGCCCCAGGGCTGTTATAGTGGGGTCTGGGTGCTGTGTGTGCAGACTGTGCTGGTTCTCCCCGCGTCTGCCCTCTCCTGTGTTCCTGTGTGGCTGCGGGGTCGTGGGACAGTGTGGGGCAGGGGAGGTGGCACAATGTGGGTCCGCCCGGGGGAATGTGACAGCGCTGTCCCCACAGGCCTGCGCAACGCCCCGCGCTGCTGGGACGTCATCCAGCCCCTGCTCTGCGCTGTCTACATGCCCAAGTGTGAGAATGGACAGGTGGAGCTGCCCAGCCAGACCCTCTGCCAGGCCACCCGGGCGCCCTGCACCATCGTGGAGCGTGAGCGCGGCTGGCCCGACTTCCTCAAGTGCACTTCTGACCGCTTCCCCGAGGGATGCCCGGTACGGTGGGGGACACAGGGGGACACCCCGCCACACTGCCACAGGCTCCAAATCCCCATGGGACAGCGGAGCAGGGAAATACCAGCTGTCCCCAGCCCTCCATGGGGGACTGATGTCCACCCCGGCAGCACAGCCTTCATCATGGAGGTGCCTCCTCCTCCTCTTCCTCCTCACATTTCCCCTTCTCCTTCGGCAGAACGAAGTGCAGAACATCAAGTTCAACAGCTCGGGGCAGTGCGAGGCGCCGCTGGTGCGGACGGACAACCCCAAGAGTTGGTACGAGGACGTGGAGGGTTGCGGCATCCAGTGCCAGAACCCGCTCTTCACCGAGAAGGAGCACCGCGAGATGCACGTCTACATCGCCGCCTTCAGCTCCGTCACCATCTTCTGCACCTTCTTCACCCTGGTGAGATGCGGGGGACAGGGGGAAATGTCCCCAAAAGGGGACCAGGCACCAAGCTGTCCCTTTCTGTACCCCCGGCCAGGCCACGTTTGTCGCCGACTGGAGGAACTCCAACCGCTACCCCGCTGTCATCCTCTTCTACGTCAACGCCTGCTTCTTCGTGGGCAGCATTGGCTGGTTGGCGCAGTTCATGGATGGCGCCCGCGACGAGATCGTGTGCCGTGCCGACGGCACCATGCGGCTGGGGGAACCCACGTACGTGTCATGTTTGTCCCCATCCCACCACAGCCATGTGCCAAGAGGTGTCCCCAGGACCGAGGAGGGCTCTTGGGGTTTCCTGGCCTCTCTTGGGGAAGGAGAGACCCAATTCCTCCTCCCTGTCCCCTCGTGGAGGTTGGTGACGCTCTTGTCTCCCCCCGTAGCTCCAACGAGACGCTCTCCTGCGTCATCATCTTTGTCATCGTCTACTACTCGCTGATGTCGGGTGTCATCTGGTTCGTCATGCTGACCTACGCCTGGCACACCTCCTTCAAGGCGCTGGGCACCACCTACCAGCCGCTGCTGGGCAAGACCTCCTACTTCCACCTCATCACCTGGTCCATCCCCTTCGTCCTCACCGTCGCCATCCTGGCCGTGGCGCAGGTAATGGGACCACGATCTCGTGTCCTGGTGGCTCCCTGCCAGGGTGATGTGTGCAGGGAGTGGTGGCCGCAGCCAACGGACCCCCCCACCCTGTCCCCATCTCTCCCAGGTGGATGGTGACTCCGTCAGCGGGATCTGCTTCGTGGGGTACAAGAACTACCGCTACCGGGCCGGCTTCGTCCTGGCGCCCATCGGGCTCGTCCTCATCGTGGGCGGCTACTTCCTCATCCGGGGTAGGTGTGGGCTCAGCCGGCGTGGGGACAGGGCCACCGTGGGTGTCCCCCCCCACCCTGATCACCTCATCCCTCCACCGCAGGGGTCATGACGCTCTTCTCCATCAAGAGCAACCACCCCGGGCTGCTGAGCGAGAAGGCGGCCAGCAAGATCAACGAGACCATGCTGCGGCTGGGTGAGCGGGGCTCCACCGGCACCGTTCTGAGGAAATTTGAGTGGGAACGGTGACATTTTGTCCCCTGAACCCAGACAGCCCCATCCCACCTTCCCGGGGGTGGCCGCAGTGGGGGACAAAGCTGTAGTGACAGTGGCACAGCCCCAATGAAGCATCTTCGTCCCGGTGTCGTTGGGGTCTGGCTGAACCAGGGATGTCCCACTTCTCTTCCAGGCATCTTCGGCTTCTTGGCCTTCGGCTTCGTCTTCATCACTTTCGGCTGCCACTTCTACGACTTCTTCAACCAGGCGGAGTGGGAGCGCAGCTTTCGGGAATACGTCCTGTGAGTGGGACGGGGACGAGAGGGCGAGTGGGACAATGGTGACATCCCAGCACCCCACGTTTAGTGGAGGACGTTGCAGAGCGGAAGAGCCCCACGTCCCCCGCCGGCGTTGCCACCCCATCTCCACTCTGCAGAGCTGTGGGGTGTCATTGGGTGTCCCCCTCCTTACGGCCACCATCCCGCGGGTGTCATTGGATGTCCCCCTCCTTACGGCCACCGTCCTGCGTCTGTCCCCGCAGGTGTGAGGCCAATGTGACCATCGCCACGCAGACCAACAAGCCCATCCCGGACTGTGAGATCAAGAACCGGCCCAGTCTGCTGGTGGAGAAGATCAACCTCTTCGCCATGTTCGGCACCGGCGTCTCCATGAGCACCTGGGTCTGGACCAAGGCCACCCTGCTCATCTGGAAGCGCACCTGGTGCAGGTGGGACAGTGGGGATGTCACCTCAGCTCGTGTGACCCTTCCAGCCCCATCCAATGTCCTGAGATGTTGGAGGTTGTCCCCAGACTTTCGTCCCTCAACTCAATGAGTCGTGGGCTCGCAGCAGACAGCGCTTTGGGAAGGGGGTGGCCTCTCCCACTTTGCAGGTGTCCCCTGTCCTGTTTGTGGGACACCTCTGTCCCCGGGGGACCCATCCAATGCAGTCCCCAGCCCTTGGTGTCCCTGTGCAGAGCAGGAGAGGGAATGGGGAGGGTCCCCGTGCCCCCAGCCCTTGGTGTCCCTGTCCAGAGTGGGAGAGGGAATGGGGAGGGTCCCCGTGCCCCCAGCCCTTGGTGTCCCTGTCCAGAGTGGCAGATGGAGATGCGGAGGGTCCCCATGCCCCCCGCTGTGCTGCCTGGGGCTGTGTCCCCCTGTGCCACCCCGTGTCCCTGCTCTGACCCGCCGTGTCCCCAGGCTGACGGGACAGAGCGATGACCAGCCCAAGAGGATCAAGAAGAGCAAGATGATCGCCAAGGCCTTCTCCAAGCGCAAGGAGCTGCTGCGCGACCCGGGCCAGGAGCTGTCCTTCAGCATGCACACCGTCTCGCACGACGGCCCCGTGGGTACGTCCCCTTGGGAGGGGGGCATCTCGGCAGTGCCCTGCTGTCCCCACTGTCCCCCTCCTTGACCAGTCCCCCCGTTGTCCTTGCAGCCGGCTTAGCGTTCGACATCAACGAGCCGTCGGCTGACGTGTCCTCGGCGTGGGCGCAGCACGTCACCAAGATGGTGGCCAGGAGAGGGGCTATCCTGCCCCAGGACATCTCCGTGACACCCGTGGCGACACCTGGCAAGTCCTTGGGGACCGTGGGGGACACCTTTCGTGGGGGACAAGCCAGGCTGAGGGGCGTTGGGGATGTGTGGGGAGGCAGAGCCGGGGGGCTGCGGCTGGCGGGGGGGCGCAGGGCAGGATGCGGCCGCTCTCACTGTCCCTGTCCCTTGTCACAGTGCCACCGGAGGAGCGGGCCAACCTCTGGGTGGTGGAGGCCGACGTCTCCCCTGAGCTGCAGAAGCGCAGCGGCCGCAAGAAGAAGCGGAGGAAGAAGAAGAAGGACGTGTGCCCGAGTCCCGAGCGCTGCCTGGGGGGTCCCGCAGTCCCCCCGACGGCCCCCAGCTCCGTCCCTCGCCTGCCCCGCCTGCCCCCCCAGCCCTGCCTGGTCGCCTTCGCCCCCGACGTCCTCCCGGGGCTCCCCCCCCGCCAGCCCGACGCCGCCTTTGCCGGGGGGCCGTGGGACGGCCGCCGCAGAGCCAACGTCTTCCACCTCATCAGCAACCCCTTCTGCCCCGAGAGCGGGTCCGCGGAGGAGGAGAGCCCCGGCCCCAGCGGCGGGCGTCGGCAGCACAACGGGGGGCCGCTGTGGCCCCCCAACCCCGGCGCCCTGCCCTGCAACGGGGGGCCGAGGACTCAGGGCCGCCGGGCCGCCTTGGCCCCCATCCACTCCCGGACCAACCTGGTGGACGCGGAGCTGCTGGACGCCGACTCGGATTTTTAAACCTGGTGGGACATTGTGAGGGGACTGGGGACACTTGGGGTGACACCTGAAGCCTCGTCCAGCACGGGCAGCTTGCGAGGGGACACCGAAGGCCACCCTGTCCTGCTGGGGACAGTCCCGAGCGTCCCCCCGGCTCGGTCACGGATATTTCTCCCCTCGGAGGACGGCATTTCTCCGCGTTGCCCGGACTCGATGCACATCCCAGCCCAGCAGAAGGATTTTGGGGGTGTCCCCCCCTATCGCTGGGAGAGGAGAAACGGGATGTTGGGGGAACAAACCCCACCCAGGCCCTGCAGGGATTTAAGGACAAGGGGGACACTGTGTCACCGATGGGGACGGGAGCGGGTGACCCCCCAGGACAGTGGTACCCGGCAGCGGGCGAGCGCAGGTCAGGGTAGATTGTGGTGAGGTTTGTCCCGGGGCGCGGGGACCCCCTGACACCCCGTGCTCGTCCTCTGCCCCCACCCACGGCTGGATGGTACGTGGAGCTCCCAACGCTTGTGCCGATAGGGTTTGGGGTTTTATTTTTTGGTTTTTAATCTTTATATAACACACCGAGATTGTGTGTAATAACCCCCTCGGGCGCTGCGGCCCAGAGCGGGATGAGCCGAACCCTCTTTGCGGGGCGGCGGCAGCGTCCCAGGGGTACACCCGCTTTTCTGGGTGCACCCATATTTCTTCAGGGGTCCCAAAGTGCCTTCCAGCTCCCCCGGAGAGCCGAACCAGTCCCAAACTGGTGGGACAGTGCTCCCTGGCTGCCTTGGGGTGCACAGCCGCTCCCGGAGCCACGATGCAAAAAAAAAAAATTTAAAACCTTGGGGCATGCCAGGCGAGCTGGGGTCACCAACCCCCTGAGCAAAGCTTGTTATTATTTTTTTATTTTAATTAAAAAAAAAACAAGTTACAGCGAACCCGGCCGAGCCCTGAGGTAGGAGGACTCCGGTCCCTGCTGGTGTTTTATCTGCCCGTTAGCCCTGTTCGTGTTTTTATTCAGTCCCGGTAGGCTCCTGGCTTTTCTCGCTATCCCGGTAAACCTCCACGGGTTAATTTTTTTGCTGTGTAAAGAAAAAAAAAACCCAACAAACCTTCCTGTATCAGTATTAAAATTGCCAAGTTTCCATTGCCAACGGCTGCACCCCGGCTTTTTGGGGAGGTTGAGCGTGGGGAAACGTCGCGGGGTTTTCTCCTTTCTCCTGAAAGGGCTCAAAGTGCTTTAAAAAACGGCGCTAAACTGCTTAAAAAATGGTTTGAAACTGCTTAAAAATGGTTTGAAACTGCTCTACAAACTTTTAAACCACTTTAAATCCCCCATCCCGGCCCTTTCGCCTGTAGGAGACACGTGTGGGGACCGTTGTGGGGACACTTCGGCAGCAAAGTGGGGTTCTGGGGGTCCCTTTGCCAGCAGGTGGCACTCCGGGCTTAGACATCCCCAGACCCGCAGCTGGGGTGGCCCCGATTTCGGGGTGCTGCTGGGCGCCTCGGCCGGAGCGGGGTCCCGGGGGATGCGGGGGTGCTGGGCTGTGGGGATGGGGCTTTTTGGGGACAAATGTTGCTTTTGGAAAGTGGCTTTTTAAAGAATTTTGTTTGGGAGTGAGGCATCCGGGGGCTGGGTTATCCCGGGAAACAGGCACCCCTCTGGGATTTGGGGGGATTGGCCGGTGAAAATCGCGTTTTCCTGATGAGTTTTGGCGAGCGGGATGGCTGTTGGTGTCTCCGTGCTGGGGCGGGCGGGCAGAAAAGGCTGGTTCGTCCGGGGAGAAACAAAATGTTCCTCTTTATCTACTTTATTTTTGTGGGTTTTTTTTTCTCTTTATTTTTGTGGGCTTTTGTTTTCTATCTATATTTTATTTTTGTAGGCTTTTTTAAAAAAAAAAATGAAATGAAGCAGCTGTTCCTAAATGATACGTTGTTGGGAAACAAAAAGCTAAAAAATTTAATTTTGGAAACGACAGGAGACATCCGGACCTCGTCACACCCCCTGTGTTTTGCCCCAGGCAACAAAAAAAAGCCCCTTGATAGTCCCTTTTGGGACAAAATAAGTATTTTTTAATTTTTTTTTTTTAGGAAGAAGAAAGCATTTATCGTGGGAAATACCGCGTCTTCCTCGTAAGGAGCTCAGAAGATGGAAGCAGGTAGGGGAAAATGAGAAGCAACTGTCAAAACGACCATTTGAACGAGGTTATGATTAAACCATCCTGCTTAAAAGGGATGAAACGCCCGGCGCGGGACAAATTTCAGCGCAACTCCCGACGGCTGTGCCCGGAGCGTCCCCACCGTCCTGCGTACCACCGTGGGTGCTCGCGGCGTTGTCCTCTGCTCGGAATCAGGTTCTGCAGGGGAGTAAGAATAAGAATAATAATTAAGAATTAATTGAGAATTAAGACTAAAAATTAAGCTGCCCGGGAGGTACTTTCGCTTTGCCTCTCCCACTGTTTGGGCTCCAGGGGATTGTCCTCGTGCCAGGGGACGGGGACGGGAGCGCGGCCGCCGCCGCCGTGGGTTTCCCCTCCCGCTGCCGCTCGTGGGGAACCGCAGCCAGGAAACCACTCGTGCGACCAGCACCAGCCGTGCGGCTGCCCGCAGCAGCACTCACGGGCGTGAGGTGGGACCCGGGAAGGGACGATACCACCCCTGGGGACAGGGACAAGGCTGGACCAGGGTCCCTTCCATCCTCGGCGCCCTCGCGCTGGGGTTCGGGACGTTCCTGCTCCCCTTGAACCATTCCCCAAAACCGTCTTTTCCCTCCGACTCCTTCAGCCTCGGGGAACGTCACCGGCCGCTTTTAAGGACCCAAGGGACAAATCTCCCTTTGGTGACCCAGATGTCACCCGCTCAGCTCCTTGGCTGCCAAAACCCGACTGATTTCCCCAGTTGTACATCAAAGTGTCCTCAGGAAAGAAAGGGAAGAGCTCGAGCGGTCACACCTAAACACCGCCCTCTTATTTATTTTTCTTTTTCATTTCGGTGAGGAGAAATATTTCAGGCTCCGCTTTCCGAAGGAGGAAAGAGCCCTTCCTCTTCCCCCTGCCCGCCCTCCCCTGGTGAAACCGCTTTCATCTCTTCCCATTATTATTTTAAGACGATTTCCGAAGGAAATGAGGCTCAGACGCTGACATGCCTGTGTCTGTCTGTCCGTCTGTCAGTCACAGAACGCAGCCACGCTCGGCCGAGAGGCTGCGGGGAAAGATTGCGAAGATTTCGTGAAAATCGAGCGCAGGGAGAGGAATTCCCCACGCGCTCACCCGCGTCCCGCTGTTTTGTGTTGAAATAATTTTGGGAGGCGCAGGAGATAAAACCGCGAAGGGTCAGGCATCTCCCCAAGAGCGTTCATCTGGGCAAGGCAGGGAGGTTTCACGGAATTTGGAGAATATTTGCGACAAATCCCCTTCACCGCTCGCCTCTGGGGACAAACGTCGGTGCTCTCCGGCCATCTGCTTGCCTTTGCTGTAATTAAATGAATGAAAAGGACGATGGGCGCGGGCCGGTTGCAGGGACATTGCCCAGAACAAATCGATAGCTGCAGTAAAATCAGATTGCTCGTATCCAACGTCCAAACGCCGTTAGGTGGGGATCGGCTGGATCCTCTGAAATTCGGATCTGTCGCGCAGGAGGGACAATTAGAAGATTTATTCCAGGCTGGTATCGACTTCTTGGCTGCTGTCGGCTTATAGTGGGGTATTGGAGTCTTAGAGAATTGAAAAACTTCCTCAGAAATCTCTTTTTTTCTCTTTTTTTTGTGTCTGGAAGCTGTTGCAGTGGTGAAGCTCAGCGGCTCTGTGGACGGAGAGCTGCACAGGAGCCTGTGCCTTCCCAGTTAACAGCTGGTTTTAACTGGGAGCAGGGAGGCAAGGAGGCTCCACGCCGAGCAGTCCTGCCCTCCGTCACTAACCCCGGTGATTTCCATTTTCCAGCGCTGTTTATAGGACTGAACATCACAGGAACGGGCAAATCCAGACTCTGAAAGCAGGTGGGGCTCCGCTGACCCATGAAACCAGCCCGGTGTCCTCCCAGGCAGGCGCCCGGCACCCCCAGCCGCTCCCCGCAGCGCGGTGCGGTCAGACAGAGGATTTCAGGGCAATGTGGCAACGCACGAGCCGGACGGCTCCATTTTGAAGCTGTTGTGGCAGAAAAAAAAAAAAAGAGTTTTGTTTGTTAGTGCAAGATCAAAGCACCGGTGTCTGTACCAGAGCGTGCCCGCGTCTGCCCGGGTTTTTCTCCATCCTTCCTGCTCTGGTTATCGTGCAGAGAGCAGAAACGACGAGAAAATGTCTGATACCGGTGTGTAACCTCGCTCTTTGGGCTACGATACGCTCCGCTGGGGGTCGATGTACGCCTGTGCCCTGCCTCTGCCCCTCGCCGCTCTGCAGGCGTTGGGGTCTGGGTCCAGCTCAGTTCCACCACGCGCGGCGTGCCCGTCCCCACGGGTATTTCCACGCCAGCAGGTCAGGCAGAGGCGAAACGGGCTGGAGAGCACAGCTGAGCCTGCCCCGACAGCTCCGGGAGAGGCCGCAGCTATTTTACTCCTTTTCTGGCTTAATTTTTTGTGGTCATCATCAGTATGAGAAACGGGGCTATCTCCTGAGCAGATCTACCCGCAGCCACGGCTCCCAAGGGAAAGACTCTCGCTTTTCCGAGGCGGCTTTCTCCGACGTCTCTCGGGCAAAAGCAGCTTCGCTTCGCTGCCCGTCTCCTGTCCCTCTTGCCGTCGTCTGCACACAGGAGCCAGCCCGAACCTCTCTCGTAGGCACCTCTGGCGCCGCTCTCACAGAGCCCTGATTGTTCGAACCACTCAATCCTCCCTCACCAAACAGCCTCTCCCTTCCTCTCCCGATATCCGTTGTTTTTCCAGATAAATCGTCAAGTACAGCCCAGCGCACGGCTCCGGCTGTGCGGGCTGTTTGCTGGATCTCCGGCGAGCCGCGATATCGTCTGTGTGTGCAGAGGGCAAGCGGTGGTTTGTGCCGCGATGTGACGGAGGCACAGCCGATTACTCCAGGGTGTGCTGAGATTACTACATGACTTTTTTTTTTTTTTTCCCCCCAGGAAAATGCCATCCCTGTTGGCATCCCCATTTGAGGACTGCATTCTCTAAAAGATGAGCGGGGCAAGCGCGGTGAAGATCAGACGCTGAGCCAGGCGGACGATGCACAACTGGAGTGCACAAAAAAACAAACTCAGGGTCAAGATTTTGCCTGAGCAGCAGATTCTTTCAGGTCAGGTGTGTGCAAAACAACCCGGTGTTTGGTTTTCTTTTTTTTTGTTGTTGTTGTTGGATTGTGGGATCTGCGGCACCAGGTAACATCTGGAGGATTTTCTGCCCCGGGCATCAGCGCTCCAGGTCAGCACGAGCCCTGCTCCCGGCAGGCAGCGGCCGCAGCAGGAGCTGGGGCTTTGCAAGGAGCCTGTTCTTGTCTTATAGCCGCAAGAAACGCGCAGCGTATGGTGAAGGGGAGGGATATTCATCTGCTCCAACTTCAAATCCCTCCCACAGCAGCTTTCAAAGAGTTTTCTTTTCAAAGGGCCTTTCTGAGACTGAAATCTGCCCCGAGACCGAGCTTTCCGATCCTAGGGAGAGGCACAAACACGCTGTGAGATGTGCACGCATTCTGATTTCACGTCAGGAAGGAAATTGCATTAGTTCAATGAAGTTGGGACTTCTCCCCGGCGCTTTCTATGCACAAAGCAATGTGCTGCTTTTCCTTTAACTTCAACCCCCCTCACGCATTCCTCCTGTCGTCATCTCTGCCAGCTCCGGTACTGCGTTGCCTTCGGAGCCCATTAAATGCTTTACAGCCCTGTCTCCCCTCGCCTCTGTCCTCGGCATTTTCCAGTCCAGCTGCCACCCTCGCACATAATGACACCGTTTTTCCTCCTGTCCCCAGTGAGTTTTTACCAACACAGCGCGTCATCAGCTGCGGACCAGGCTCTTCCTCTCCAAGTGTGAAATCCTCCTTTGGCTTCTCAGCTTTTGCTGCCCCCCTCCCTGGATGGCTCCTCCGCCTCCTGATTTCAGGGGGGTTTTCTGCCGGCTCCTCCTCTCCTCCCCCTGTGCCTCATCTCGCAGCCAGCTCCTCTCAAACATCCAGGCTCCCCCAGGACTCCTGAGCGGCTCAGACGCGTCGGGCTGTGGGTGTTAATTTGGGAATCAGGAACTCTCCTGCTCGTTGCAATCTTGCGGGTTGTTTTGTCCTGTACCTTCCTGACTTCTGGCATCTCTGGTGGATCCTGAAACTCCGCTCAAGCTCGCAGTGTTTTATCCCTCTCCGTTTTCCAGGCTGCTCCACATCCCTCCTCCTTGGCCGATCGCATCCCCTCGGTATCAGGAAACTCTCCTTTTGCCTCCAGCCAGCCTGACGTGTGGGACGCGACCTCCCGCCCCTTGAAGGAGGCAGGAGCACTGCGCTCCCTCTGTGAGCTCCCTGCACAGCCCCAGACACAGGCTTCGGTCCTTGGCTTGTGCCCAGAGATACCGCGTTCGTCCTAATAATAAAAAAACCCCGAGATGCGTTTGAATTCCCCTTCCCATGACCTTTGGGGATTTACAAACCCGCGGCTCGTTCCTGGCTGCGGTGTGCGGGGAGGCCCCTGAGGAAGGGCTGACCCCCAGAGGGGCTCGGGGGGCTCCCAGAAGCAGCACGAATTTCCCGATCTCAGCTGTTTGCCGGGATATCTCAGCTCCTTGCTTTGAGTGTTCTTCCTCTGGTGGAGCCGCAGGCCCGGGCCTGGCTCTGCGCAGTGCCCACAGGCCTGCAGCACGACGGCCGCCAGACAAAACACACCAAATTCTGCTAAAACGTGAAAAAAAACCCCAACTTCTCCACAGGGAGAGAGGTCAAGCGCTTCCCTGGGCTTCCCTAGAGGCCGTGGAGGCCGCAGGAGGCCCCACAGCCCGAGCGCGGCGCTGACAGGGCTTCGCGTCCCGCCGCCGCCATTCCGCGCCTCAACCCCGCGCGGGACGGCGCCTCAGTCACCCCCTCCCACCCCAGGACTACATTTCCCATGCGCCCCCGCGGCACGGCGCGGGAAGGCGGTCCGCGGGCGGGGCGGCGCGGGGGCTGCTGGGAGTTGTAGTCTCGGCGGTGTGACAGGCGGGGCGGAGGGCGGGAAGGACCACACGTCCCGGCGTGCCCCGCGCGGGCGGTGAGGGGCGGGGGCGGGCGGTCCCTGAGGGAGCCGGAGGCGGCGGGCGGCGGCGGCGGATGTCGGTGCAGGTGGCAGCCCCCGCTGTGGAGCTGAAGGAGCTGAGCGGCCCCATGGATAAAGCAGCGGGGCCGGTGTGTGACCCGGTGACCGCTCACCCTCCCGGGCACGGCGGGGCCGCGGCCTCTTGTTCGTTACCGGCCACCGAGCGTGAGGCGGCCCCGTCGTCCTCTGGCGGGGAGCGGCCTCCCCTCAGCGGCTGCCCCGGCTTGCCTCCGGGAGCCGCGAAGGTGCCTCAGGCTTCGGCCATGAAACGGAGCGACCCCAACCACCCCCAGCACCGGCACCGCGACGGCGGCGACAGCGGCGGGGCCGCGGCCGAGGCGCTCGTCAGCCCCGACGGCACCGTCACCGAGGCGCCGCGCACCGTCAAGAAGGTAACGGGGAGGGGGAGAACACCCCCCCCGGGCGTGGGGACACCGCACTCCCACCGGGACACCCCCGAGGGGACACACACACCCCCCCACCGGTGTGGGGACTGTCCCGGTGCTTGGGGACACGGCGCTGCCTCCGTCCGGGTAGGGGTTTTCCTGGGGTGGGGGTCCCCCGTGCGTGTGTATAGGGTGTTGGTGTGCTCCTGAGGGGCTCCCGTGGCCATGGCTGGGCTCCTGTGGCCGTGGCGATGTTCTCGTGGCCGTGGCGGTGTTCCTTTGGCCATAGCGGGGCTCCCGTTGGCCGTGGGGCTGTTCCTTTGGCTGTGGAGGGGCTCCCGTGGCCATGGAGGGGCTCCCGTGGCCGTGGTGATGTTCCTTTGGCCATAGCAGGGCTCCCGTGGCCGTGGGGCTGCTCCTTTGGCCCTAGCAGGGCTCCCGTGGCCGTGGGGCTGCTCCTTTGGCCATAGCAGGGCTCCCGTGGCCGTGGGGCGGCTCCTTTGGCCATAGCAGGGCTCCCGTGGCCGTGTGGGGCTGCTCCTTTGGCCATAGCAGGGCTCCCGTGGCCGTGGGGCGGCTCCTTTGGCCATAGCAGGGCTCCCGTGGCCATGTGGGGCTGCTCCTTTGGCCATAGCAGGGCTCCCGTGGCCGTGGGGCTGCTCCTTTGGCCATAGAGGGGTGCTCCCATGGCTGTGGCTACGTTTTGGGGGACACCCTCCTCTGGAGGCGTGGAGTCCCATCCTCTCTGCGTGCCTGTGCCGTGTGGGTAAGCGTGGGACACACTCGAACAGCGTGGATGTGCCCACGGAGACGTGTGACCGGCGTGGTCCCACCCTGGGGGTCCCTGTCAGCTGTACGCGTGCCCAGCGCTGTCCCCGCCGCGTAGGGTGTGTGTTTGCTTACACGCTCGCGTCCGCCGAGGAGTGTAAGGACACACAGGGTGTGCGTACACCGTGCTCTCGCACACCCCAGTGTGTGTGGGGGTGTTTGCGGGAAGCGTGTGCCCGGTACGTGAGCTCCTGGGCGTGTGTGGGTTCACGTCGGGTTCACATCCCCGGTGTTATCGCCTCGCTCGGAAATACGGATCCGTGCCGGATAAAAATGTACAGAGAGGCTCCCGCCCTGTTGGCATGGGAGGGAAAATCGGGTCTTCCCAGTGCGCGCCTGGGATGTGTGTGTGCTGCTGGGGGTATCGTGGGGTACACGCACCCGGGGTGGGTCCTCAGGGGTGTCCCTGTCCTGGCGCTGGCCCGTCGAGGTGCACACAGGGACCACAGTCTGCCCGGCGATGTATGGTGGGCACTGTCCCCTCGCACCCAGGACGTGCCCAAGCTTTTGTCTGCCCCGTGGGTGTGCGATGTACGATGGTTTGTAACCTCTAGATCTGTACATTGCTTAGGTGTGTATCCCCCTGAGGTGTGTATCCCCCTGAGGTGTGTATCCCCCTGAGGTGTGTATCCCCCTGAGGTGTGTATCCCCCTGAGGTGTGTATACATGTATATGCACCTATAGGGTACCTGTGTGCATATATGTACCCCTATGCTCGTGCCTTTGCACATCTGCCCACCTCCAGCTGTGGACAGCCTTAGAGACACAAAAGCATTCAGACACTATACGTGTGTAATGTATAGGCATCCCCGTGTCTGTGCGTACCGATGTCCACCTGTAGATGCCCCTGAGTCCCCTCCCTGACCTGTTCGCATAGGTATGTGCGTGCGTTATCCATGTTGCTCAGGTAGAAGCACCCATGGACATAAAGACTCCCTGGAAGGGGGGGTATGTGCACTCCCCTATAGATCCAGCCTCCTGTAGAGACACGTCCCCCCTCCATGGATGGCTGTAGAGAAATGCACATTTTCCATAGAATAGGAGCAGCCCGAGTTGCGGGTACCTGGCGCCCTTCCCTTCGGAAATCTCAGGAGAAGGAGTTCTTGATGCAAGAACCTTTTGGGGAATGTTGGGGAAGAAGTGTCCCTCTCGTGAGGGGACCTCCCTGCTCGTGAAACTTTGGGGTGAGGACTTCATCTCCATATTGCTGGACTTCCACCCTCTTTCGTTGTCGCTCTGATATTTCCTCTCCCTTCAGAAGGCCCAGGATGAGGGAGTTTGTCTCCATCACCGTCATCTCCTCCTGTGTGGCTTCCCTGAAATGGGAATTGTGTCCCTGTAAGGCGAGGTCTGCCCGGGAAGGGAGCCTGGGTCAAGTCTTTCCCCTTGGAAATCCCTACTCAGGGGGTTTGGTTCCTCGGCCAAGGACATTTTTTCCCAAAGGTTGTGATTTCTGTCCCCAGCGCCTGGAGATCCCAACCCAATCTCTGTTTTCAGAGACCCTTTGGGTGTCCATATTTCTCCTCAAGTGTGCTTAATGCTTCTGAACTCCATCATCTCTCTCCTTCCTTTTTTTTTTTTTGTTTTATTAAACAACAAAAAGTCGTTTCTCTTTGCACCCCCCTCCTGCAGTGCAGCTCTTGTCTGGCGAGAGGAGCACGGTGTTAGACAACAGGTTTGCATCCCGACGTGTTGCTGATGGGCGATGGGGTCGTTATCCAAAACAGCTCCAAGGAATCTTCATCCTTTTCCCTGGATACTTCTCAGAGCAGCAGAGGACGCCTTCTAAGCGAGGAGCCAAGCGTGCCAGGCTCTGGGGAGAAACCTGGGTGCAGGAGGAACAGCCAGCACGGAGCAGCACAGCTCCCCAGCTGGCTGCCTTGGCTTCGGGTGATGGGTTTGTTTAGGAGCTGACAATCTGTCTGGTTGCTAAAGGAAGCGAGATGTGTTGATGGAGGGGAGCTGGGAGTACATACTGTTCCTTCTCTTTTCTTTTTTTCTTCCCCGTGCTGTTGCTTTCCAGTGACTCTGTGTGTGCGCACGTTCCGGAGACTTTGGGAGGGTTGTTAAGCGTTTCGTTTACCAGATTTCCAAATCCAGAGTCCTTTCCGCCGTTTCGTGTTCTTTCAATAAAACACCAGATTCGGGAGCCAGAAAATTGTTCCCGGCCCTGAAAAATTGGGCACGCAGAGCCGAGGCATCTGTTGAAAGAAGGCTTAGAACAAAAATAAGTCTAAAAGAAGCAGATAAAATGTTTCGTTAAATCCAACAGAACTTTGCTTTAGGACCTGAAATAAAGGGAAAGGGCTGTTTGAAATAGATAAGTGAGATCGTATCACATTTGTAGTGAAAGAAGTTAAACTCCAGTTCTTACAGTGTTCTTAGACAGAGTAGTTCTGAAATTTTCAGTAGTACTGTTTTTTGTTTAGGTTTTTCCTTTCATTGAAATTTTCACATGTTCTAGAACTCCTGTGCGGCCAAATGTTTATTTCATCGTTCTGACCCAAGCAGAATTCCCAGTAAATATTTTAAACCTCATTTTAAACCTGTTTTTATTTTGGCTTGGTGTTTTACTGATGCCTGTCTACCTTTGCACGGGCTATAATTAACATTTTTATCTTGATGAAGTGGGGACAGTTCATACGCCCAGACTGGTGAGCGGTAACAATTTAGCAGGTTTGTGTTTTTATTAATTTAGGTGATTGCTTCATTTCACTGTGATATTGCAGCTGGTGCATGGACCTGACCCTGCAGCCTTGCCCACCTGCTCGTACAAGACGTGACGGCGCTCCGGCAAACCCCGAGGTCAAAGCCAGGTACGCCGGGCTTGTCTTCATGCCGCCTGCAGAGGTGGTTCCCACCAGATCCAGGTGAAGATCTCTGCAGCCGCGTTTTCGTTCTCTTTGGGTTCTTGCCGTCGATCCGTGCTCTTGCGAAACGGCCAGAAGAGCTCGTTTCTGAGATGGCATCGGGCTGGACTCTTGCAGCTAACTCTGACTAATGGATGTGGCCGTGACCTTTCCGTGCGTCTACGCCGGTCGATTTATCCGACCCCTGCTTGTCTGGTGCTGCTTCGGAGCTGGCTGCCTCCGAGAAGAGCTGGCGAGTGGGTCTTTGAGTCGTGAGCTTTGGGCGTGCTCCAGATCTTCTCCGGACCCTCTCCCCTTCCCCTCCTGCAGGAGGTTCTCACGTGGCAGTTCAGGGAGTGAATAAAATTCCTCATTTTAATTAGAGTTAGCTTTCTGGTGGTGTGATTCCCTCCAACATTGGAGCTGGGAATGGCGCGGGGGAAGCGGCACGAGCAGGTTGGCGGAGCTGGAGGGATGGAAAGGCTCTCGGGCAGCAGCTGGGCGCTGGCGGGGCTCGGCTGCGGTGGGGGGCTGCGTGTCGGGGTGCTGCTGCAGCTGGCTGGGCTGACTCAGGAGATGCGTGGTTCGTTCTGCCGTCCCGCTCCCGGAGCAGCATGAGCCACAGGGCTGAGTAACAGCTTCAGGTGTCCCGGGCTGAACTTATCGGTGGATGTGAGTCAAGGCCCTGAGTCACAGGAATTGTTCACGGGTTCAGATTTGAAGCTTTAATGAGGGTTTGATGATTAGGTGATCACTCATTGGCTTTGGCAGGGAGTGGTCGCTTGTTTTGTGTGATTTCTTTGGGCATTCCTAGATAAAAGCGGCCAAAAGTCACCAAACTTCTAGAAAATGTTGTTGGTAGTGCGCATGGGGTGGGAGGCAGTGAGGGGCTGTAATTAAGACGCCCAAACTCTGATCTCAGCCTTGTAGTGACAACTCTGCGCCCCTCTTCCTTTAGCTGAGAGAAACATTCACTTAAACAGAAGCATTCACTTAAACAGAAGCGCTTCTCGGGCTGACGATCCTTAACTGCTTGGTGGGGAAGGCTTTGTCGATGCTTGCACACCACGCTGGGGAGTTCCAGCGCCAGCAATTGTGTAGCTGCGAGGTTTTATACTAAGCTTAAACCACAAACCGTTTCATTTTGTAAATTTTTTTTTTTTGTTAATTTTTTTTTGTCCCAGCCGTGCTGTACTGCAAGCCCAGCTCACTCCTCGAATCTCAAGCTGTGTTCTTTTGCTCCTTGGCGTCGTTAAAGCAGAGGTTTTGGACCTGGCAGGGGTTGATTTGCTGGTTTGCCGGTGCTGTTGATTCATTTAGCGGGCTGGAGCAGAGCTTGCTTTCCCGGAGCCACGCCACCTCTGAGGTGCCCATGGCCGTGGAAAGCTGGTGGCTTTTGTCTCTGGGCAAAGCAGGAAAACGCAGGGGTGCGCGGTAACGGGGGGCACGTCCTTGTGTAATGTCACCGCTTGAGTATCACCTTTCTGGAACCCCTGGCTGGGAAATTCTTGGGCAGAGGAGGGATTACATCGAAATAAATGCCTGGTGCTCACCAGACTGGCGCGTCACCTGACCGGCGGGCTGCGACGGGAGGTTTTATTCTGCCGAGACGATAAATGACTCTCATGTGGTTTGTCGAAATGATGATTCTGACCTTGACTCCCAGCGGATTTCACTGCCTGCGACGGTGTGTAAATTCCTCGCGATGTTCCCACGTTGTTTTGTGGGGCAGAGGGATTTTTTTTGGGCAGGCGTGTGCGCTGCCGAGGATTTCTTACACGCTTGTGTGTTGGTTTTCCATTTTCTCGGTTTCGTTGTAACCCCTAGTGACCACTTGCTCTGGGTAATAAATGTTTCTCCGGAGGCTGAATTCCCAAGCGATGCTCCTAATGAGCGTGGTTTGAGTGCGGTTTAGTAAAATCATCTCGTTGGAGGCCGTATACGCGCGGGTCTGTCTCCCTGCGAGTGCGTGCGGTTTGATTTTAGATGACACCTGCATGCGGCTGCTTGGAACTGTGCAGAAAGATCAATACATCAACCCTTGGCAACCACGGGAGAGAAGAGGAGACTGGGGAAAAAATTATGGAGAATAATGGCTGTGAAGGCGAGTAGGTGGCAGAGGAGAAAATAATAATGAGGAGTCGGGGTGTGGTTCAGGCACCTCAAACCTTGGAACTGTGAAAGGCAAGTGTGGGGTTTGCCAGGAGGCTGCGGCACCGTCCCTCTGTTGCTTTCTTGGGTAAAAAAATGGTGAAACACCTAATGATCTGTGTGTTTATATCCCTCCCGGAGGGACAGAGTCCTGGCATTTGAATTTACAAGGAGTTAAAAGCATGGTCTTAGCTTTTGACGTCTGAAAGATGAGCAAGGTAAAGCCATTACGACTTTGGGAGCTGTGCTTGACCTTTTAAGTTTGTCTTTTTAGCTCTTGTCTAGTGAATTGTAAAACAATGTGGTGATTGAACTCGAACAAGGAAGAGGTGGAGGTAAAACTGTAAAGAAATAAATGAGGCAGGTAGCGCCGGGATAACGGGCAGGTTTTCGGTGTGACCGAGCGACCTGCAGCGTCGGTTACATCTGAAGAATCCCAAAGACTGAAAGAATTGGTCCAGGTGCTCTGTAGAGCTACTGCAGCGGTGGAGTACAAAACCTCTTCACTTTCTTCTTTGATATTTATTTTCTTCTTCAAATTTTTGCAGATTCAAGCCAGTGATCTAAGAGCAGAACCTCAGTCACGTGAAGGAAACCTCCTCCCTGGAGTACGGTGGCTGGCGTCCTTTAGATCCCTCTGTAGAGAGATGAGCTGTAGGCAAGTTACCAAATCGACATGACGAAGGGAAGAGAAACAGCCTGAGAAATGAGATCCAGCCTCTAAATAAAAATACTGGAGGCTGCTTAGAACTTTGTGGGTTCTAAGGCTTCAAATGAGCAGCAAATGGACGAGGAGGAAAAGGGTGAATTAAGGATAAAAAGAGATTTTAATATTTCCTGCACAAAATTGGTTCCTGGACGCAGACTTCCCTGCAGAAAGGGAAAAATTGTTGTTTTCAGTTGCAAACAACGATCCAGCCTTCTGTTAGAAGGAATCTTCTCGAGATGAAGATGAAATATTGCAGCAGAGTAAATTCTGTCTCCTCGTTTCTATTGTGCAGCCGTGGAGAAGCTGCCTGCTGGCAGGTGAGCTGCAGACAGCGGAGGGAGGCAAAGGCGATGCTGGAAACCCAAATTCCGTGCGTGGGTACTGGATTCCACAGGAGATTTTTCGGGACTTTGAGCTTAATCCCGACTCTGAAATGGGAGAACTCAGTAAGTGAGAAACTAACACAGAGAAACATGAAATAATTGTTCTTCAGGAAGCTTTGAGGTTAAAAAATTAAAAAAAAAAGTTTTTCTTTGAGAACACTTCTCAACTGACCATTTCCCCACTTAAGGCCTTGAAGCAGTAAGTTATTGTCATGCTTGTGTCGCGTCCTGAATTACCTTTAGAAAACTTTTTTTTTGGTTGTTTCTGGTTGTATTTCGGGAGGTGGATGTTATCTAAGCGTGTTGGCTGAGCGTATCCGCATCAAAAACTGCGCAGCTGTTCCTAGAGCAGGGTGGGAATTCAGCCTGGCAGCCGGAGCTGCTGGGGAACTGCTGGCTTCCTAAAAAACTCTGAAACTTCGTATTTTTTGTAGGTGCCACTCATCTGATCTGAAATACAAGTCGCAGAATGCTGAGATGAATCAGAAGTTGTTACTTCTTATTCTGCAAAAGTGGAGAAGGCTTAAAATTCTTCTCCCAAGGTACGAGCTTTCGTACAGTTTGTGTTGTAGGGAGAAACTATAAAATTTATTATAGGATTGTTATTCAAAATACTTGTATAATTACATAAATACGTATTGAAATATTTTTTTTATTTTTATTATAGTAGAAATAGAGACAGATGCCTCAAGTGAAATGCTCGTTAAAGTGAGCGGAGGCTTTGGTGCGACTTTCCAGAAGGCTCTGCGACCAGCAGAGCGGTTCCCTGCAGGGAGTGACATTTGTAGGGACTTCTGAGAGTCGAATGACACGGTCACGCTCGCGTGCTTTTCGTGTCTGAGCGGAGAGGCTTTTCTGCGGACGTTAACGGCGGAGCGCTCTAGAATGAGCCTGGAATTAACGTTCGGAAAGCTCCCCAGCGCGCTGGAACGCTTCGTGTTTTCCTGCTTCTGCGAGGTGGCACCGCTCCGTCTCAGGTTTGTAGCTGGGGGACTGATGCGCTGAAATTAAAACAGTTTGTCAAGATATTTGGGGTTTGCGCTCTCCTCCTGACCACAGTGGGAGCTGTGGGTGCTCGGCGCTTCTCTAAGCTCTGGATCACGAGCCGTGAGAGGATGATGATGATGATTTTTCAGCGAATGGCCAGATGTGAAAGGTTTTCTGAGGGTGTTTTGCCTGGCAGTGCTAAAGACGTGCCTAAACCGAGGCAGGCGGACCTGCGGCTGCTCTGCACATGCCGAAATTGGTCAGAAATGAGTCACTTAATGTCTTGTTCTTTTCGGGGATGCATCAGCACGGCGCCGCGCGTGAGCCAGCACTGCCGCTGGGCAGCTCTGGACCAGCGCTGGCTCCTGTCCATCCCGCTTCAGCTCCAGCCTGTCTGCACCCGCCTGCGGAGACTTGCCTGGAGCAACTCTGGCAAAGAAAAATACAGAATTGAATTAGGCAGGGCAGCATGGAACAGCCTAACCAAAACCTCTTCTTCTTCTTGAAGGCTCCTGCCTCTTTCTCTGCGTGCTTTGCAGCTTCCCAACAGGGGAAGCAAAACATCAGCCGCGTCCAACCCTGAAACCGTGTTCTGGCTGCTGGTGGGGACGGGTTCTTCTGAAAGCCATCGTGTGCGAGTGCTTGTTTGCAGCATTGGTGACTTCAGGCTGAGTGTACAACCTTAATTCTGAGATTCTTTATTTTTGGTCAGCTTTCTAGCCTTAATTTTCTTGTAATAGCGTTTCTTTAGCATTTTCCTGTGTGAAATGTTCGTGCCGACCTCACTTTAATTGCAGGGGTGGCAATGTTGGAACTCCAGGTATTTTAATTTTTTTTCTTTCTCTTGACAGAGCCTTAAATAGGCAGCCAGTTGCATTTTTCATGAGTGTCAGAAAGAAGAGGAAAGGCAGTTGAAAAATTAGCTTCCCAGAACTGCTGAACCGCTGTATTTCAAATTTTATTTCAAAAAGCAAGTATTTAAAAATAGAAGAGGTAGGAGCATGCCTTCATCTGACAGTTAGGGAGCTCTGCTCGTTATTTACTTCGCAGAGGTGAAGTGAAGCGATCGGCGTTTAATCCTGAAGTTGCGTGGGGAAAACCAGGCGATGGGCTGCTCCCGTAAGAACAACTCGGGACCGATTTGGGAGAACAGCTTGCTGCGGTTCATGCCGGTGTCTGTTCCCAGCAAGCTTTCCTTCCAGCTACCCGAAAGCTCGCTGACTCAGGTTTGGTGTTCTCTCCATGACTTCAGTGTTTGTGGAGGTGGGGAAATCTGCTTGGATCCTTGCCAGCACCGGCTCAGATCATTTTTTGTGTTAGCAGAATGCACTGACATGTTTTATGTAGATTTTTTTTTTTTTTTTTTTAAAAGACCCCAACCTTCTCCATTCTACAGAGATTCCTGCTGTAATTTCCAGCATTTCACACTGGCCAGGCGTTAACTGAAGTGGCTTGCTCCAATACTAAACTCTTGTAATTTTTCTGCTCTTCACTGGCGCTGAATCCCACTTCAGTTAGCGTGTGAGACTCCAAGAGTCTAATAAAATAATAAAATCCTTTGTTTTCAAGTCATGTAGAAAGCAGCTGATTCTCTGGAAGATTTGATTCAGGTGCATAAGGTGTTATGACTTTTATGGGTTTTTCACACTGAACTTAGGTGCTTTTTGAGGCTGATACTTGGCTTCCCGTGATGAAAGATGCGATAGAAATGAAAATGTTTGTGTGCTGCTTTCATTTGTTCCACTTTTCCTCGGCCACTTCGGAGGCAGTGGTGAGCTGTAGAGGCGATGGACCTGCATAAAGGCCAGAAGGCGAGGAATAATATTTCAGAGATACTGAGTGAACGTATTATTTTAATATAATTTTTTTTTTTTTTGGACTGTGATAAGCCACTTGGCGAGTTCAGGCTGAGAAGCCGCAAGGAGACAGCGAGGGAAGCGTCACTTCATTTCATGCTGCGAGGTGGATGCGGTGGCTCATGCTGAGAAGGTGAAGAGTTCACAGGGCGTAGTGACATTTGCCGTAGCTGTTTGCAGAATTAGCCTTCTGCTCGACTGCTTCTGAAAATCGAGACGTACCGTGGTGACGTGTCGTGCTGCTGTGGTTTAAACCGGCTGGGAGAGGGGAGGAGGAACAAACGGGCTGGTCCGAGAGGTGAGCTTTGCGAAGGTCTGGGTTTGGGTGTGAGTTTTTCTGTCTGTAAGGCAATGCTTTCTCTTTGGGAAGCTCAAACTGGACTCAAGTCCATCCTCTGCCCCGCAGACCTGTTAGAAATGGATTATCTTCCAGTCACACTGCCCTGAAAATGAAGCAAATCTCAAGGCGTTATCGTAGTTAGTGTCAAATCCCGTGTTGTGTTATTTCTGCAGACGTTAAAAGATGCTTCATTCTTTAAAGCCAAAGGGGAGTGAAGATGTCAAGAAGCAAGCTTCGTTATGGTTTTTTTTTTAATGTCCCTTTTTTTAAATGTGCAATTTTAAGATTATTTTGTAGACAAAAGTAGGGACTAATTTTTGGAAGCTTTAGAGTGAACCTAGCTTGGTCTTCAGCACTTTGACAGAGGCAGGAGGGCGATAATTACTTATCTTCAGGAAGGACAGATTTAGTACTTTTATTTGACCTTGGTGGTCGAATGCAACTTTTCAGTTCCTTTAAGTAACGTTACTGGAAACGGCTCTTTTGGCAGAGGGACGGCAAAGGTGTTGCCTGAGCGCACTCTGACTGCCATCAGTTACCGTCTCCTTACCTGATCTTCGACAAATATCATCTTGTTCCGTTCCTTTCCAGAATACCGCCGAGGTTGTTTTCCTGATGGCCTGTGCCAGGGCTCTCTGTAGCGTGATGAGTCCTCTTGTCTCCACCACGGGCCTTCCTGTGTCCTCAGACCTTTCCACAGCCTCTTCTTCCCCCTGTTGGAAGTCAACGTCCTCATGTCGTCCTCCAACCAACCCTCTCCAAACATTCGTTTGGAACCACATCAGAGAATCCCAGGATGGTTTGGGTGGGGTGGGACCTTAAAGATCATCAAGTTCCACCCCCTGCCATGGGCAGGGCCACCTCCCACTAGCCCAGGTTGCCCAAAGCCTCATCCAGCCTGGCCTTGAACCCCTGCAGGGATGGGGCACCCACAGCCTGTTTATCCGACTGATTTTCCTTCTCTAGAACCTGCGCTCTGCTGGGCTCAGGGCTCCGGGCCAAACGAGCAACGCTCTTGTCATAAAGCAGTGATTTATTTCAGGATCCTCGATCCCGCATCCTTCCACGCGGGTTTCCTTTTTCAGTGTTCGGATCAAATATTAAAAGTCATCATAACTTCCCTGTTAGAGCTGGGGGTGATTTTGTCCACGGCCAGAAATGAGAGGCTCCTAGCTATCAATTAACAAAGCCCTAATAGCACGCCGGAGCCCTGCACGAATATGAGCTATTTCCTCCGCTTCTGCTTTATTAGCACCGCTGGGATCTGTTCCTTGTGCTCTGATGGATGTTGAGATCGAACCTGCTGCCACCGAGACTGATGACAGCAGAGCTGCAGCTCGGAATGAAGGTATTTTAGACCGCAGTGTGTTAAACGCTGCTGTTAAATATTGCTGAAATATCTGCAGTCTTACATGGAAAAAAAAATGAATTTATTTTCACTCTGTGAAAATCTTCTTATGAGCTTAAATAGAAGAGTCGGGGGGTGGTTTTGTTACCACCTTAGCGTTCCTGACATAGTTATTATTTCCTCACATAAGTGGGAATTTTAGCTGGTGGGAGAAAATAAAAAAAAAACCAAACAACAAAACCTGTGGAGAGGAGAATAACCAAGCAGCACAATACATCGTGGAAGAAGTGCTGAATACCACACTGCCCCGGATTTTTCTTGAGGCTTCGATGTGAGAGCTGCGGGAGGGGAAATCTGTTCAACTGCTGGTGCGGCTCCGTGTCAGAGCAGCGTCCTGCCTTCCCGGGTCCCCTCCCCGGCGCTGCTGCTGCTCACAACTCCCATCCGGTGAGTGGGAGCTGCGTGTTCGGGACGTGTTTCGTAATTTATTCTTGGAGGTTCGCTAAAGAAAGGCGTTATATTGCAGGTGGCAGACTTTGGCAGCTCTGCGGCTCACCTCTGTGCTCTGTTTATCGAACTAGAAGGTATCGTGCTCATCGCTTACACGGTTTTTGCTCCGTCCGGTTCGTCCCCAGCCACGTGAGCTGGAAGATGTCGTAAAAAATGGGATTCTGGGGGACACCGTGGAGGAGCTGATTTTTTTTAAAACCTCCATTGTTCACCGCACAGGAATTAAGTCAAAGAAGCTCCTTGAGACTGTCTCGGAGGCTGAAGGCAGTTTGGACTGTGCTGGTGATTTTTCAGGAACTTTATCTCTGCTGGGATATCACACAGTGGGAAAATTTCTCCTGCTGCTGCCCCTCTTAAAGCTAATGCAGGATCGTGTACACGTGCCTTTACAAAACCAGTCTGCAGGGTAGATCACCAAAGCTGATAGCGCTGAAGGTCAGATTTCACTGCTCCTGGTTTTGCCTTTGGGAAAAATCCTGGATTTGGACAGCTGAGGTCGGGAAGGAGAAATTTGATGTCTTCTGTGCTTTCCCAGCGTAAGAAATGGAGCTTCGTCCTCTTGTACTTGGGAAAGGGTCCATCCAGATGTAAATACAGTAGGTCCAGGCTAAACTCGGAGATCAGAGGTTCTGAGGGAGAAAAAACTTAAGCAAAGAAGAAAATAGGATGTGTTTGAATAGGGAGAAAAATAATATTTGGCTTTACTGTCCTGGTACATGACCACTAGATGGGTGCTGGTGGAAAGCCTCAGTCTCGGGTAGTTTGGAATTCCTGGAGAGGGGATCCAGGCTGGCTTTGTTCAGCGAGAAGAGGTGGTTTTGGCTGGTTAGACCCCGATGTGTTGGGTATCTGACTTGTCCCACACCCAGATGTTTGAATTCCCCCAGAACCGCAGCTGGAACCGCGTGGTGTTCATCGCTTCCTCCAAATCAGCCCCATCGGTGCTCCTCGCCTGATTTTTCTAGACCTGAAGGCGAAAAGGAAGACTGGAAGAGCTGTCAGGGGGTTTCTTTGTCTGGACCAAGGTCAGCTTTGCTCATCACAGCCGTGTCTAAGTTCCAGGAGTATTTCCCGCACAGCTTCACCAGTCACACGATGGGCAGTGGCCGAAAAAGAAACTTGGAAGTTGCGGTTTGAAACCTCTCCTGCAGCTCGTAGACTCTGACAGCAAACTTTCCATGTTTGCTGCTTCAGAATTTCCGCTTTTTTTTTTTATTTTATTCTCCCAATCACTGGGAGTAATTCTTTCAGCACCTTCGACTTCATATGGCGTCATTCTACTTTATTTTTTCTTTATAAGAAAATCGAGGGGACTGTGTTTGACTAAACAAAATAATATTTAATTTGGGTTCTACTCTGCCTTGGGCTCATCCGTAGCTTCCACATGGGTCAGAACGATGAGCGCTTGCTGGAGACAGATCCAGAAACAGGAAGAGACAGATCCAGAAGCAGCGCTTCCCTGAACAAAACAGTTTTGTTTTTTCCCTTTTTTTTTCCCCCTTTTTGCATCAACATCCTCTGCAATAACCCAAGCTTTTAAATTGGTTTAAATTGGGTTATTCAGCGCTAATATTATGCAAGATTCCTGATTAGTGGTGCGGAGTTGGGAGACTACTTGGAGGGATGATGGAATTAAAGTAACCGTGGCAACCATTATAATTAAAATAGGCTTCTGGGGAAGCCAGGCTGCGTGTGTCCTGCACACACTGCCTCATTCATTCCTGCCCTGCTGTTATGTAAAATGTTTCGTGCCGGGCACTCGGGGTGATGGGACCAGCGCTTGGGTGCGTCTTTTGTGAGCCTTCAGCCTCGCCAACCCCTCTGCTGCTTTCCTCCAAAAAGCAAAGCCCGTTAGCTCCCTCCAGTTGGCTTCTGGAGCGTTTCTCGCTGTAATATTTCAGCTCCTGGACGCGTGTACCAAACCTCTCGCGTTCTCCCGGTAATCCTGACGATGGGGTTACGGCGTGCTCGTGTCTTGCTGAATGGTTCCTTGAGGTGTGCGGAGAATCAGCTCCGATAATTCGGGCTGATTTGACCAACTTCTGGCTCTTGTGGAAATCCAGAGTTCACGGCGTGGTTCGGTGCCGTTGTTTTGCTGAGTTTGGCCGTGGCTCCGTCAGGGGTTTGTACCGCGGGAAGGCGGAGGGACAGCTCAGAGGGGCGATGGTGGAGAAACCCCCGAATGTCAAAGCTGGTGGTTGTGTGAGTTTTCAGGAAAGCCTCGGGGTGATGAGCTGAGGTGATGCTATGCTGCGCTTTCAAAACCCAAAGCTTCCCCCCCCCCCCCTTTTTT
>WKFP01014151.1:98607-111999 GCA_011057875.1 Pterocles orientalis
GCCCAGGTTGCCCAAAGCCTCATCCAGCCTGGCCTTGAACCCCTCCAGGGATGGGGCATCCACAGCTTCTCTGGGCACCCTGGGCCACTGCCTCACCCCCCGCACAGGAAAACATTTCTTCCCCAGATCTCATCTCCATCTCCCCTCTTCCAGCTTCTAACCGTTACCCCTCAGGGATGCTGGCAAAGGACGAGGAGTGAGACAAGATGAACAGAAACCCAGAGACGTTCGTGAGATGACGACAGGGTGACCTCGGTTGGTTCCTCTCCAACACAACTTCTTCACGTGGAAGCTCTGCTGTTCTTCATCTCTACAGGACGTTATATCGTAGTGCCAGGAGAGGGGATTTTTCGGTGTTGTCCAGAACACATCCAGATATCTCAGTGGTAACTGGTAGTTTTTGCCATTTATTGGATTTCTTATCAGCAGGGCGTGTTTCTGTTTGGTAGCATCTTTGCTGGATTCATATGTGATGACATTTTCATCTTACAGAGAGGATGAGCTGTTATGTTGTAGGATTTTTTTTTTCTGTCAGCGTGCACATTGAAAATTACATTTTGCAGAGACTGTCGTAAAGCCTAGCGACCAGCACATCATAAACCTTATCGTTTTTGGCTGCGTTTACAACCGATGTGTGGAACAGGGAACCAAAATCACCATTTTCTCTCTCCCTGCTGCCCGCTGAAGCTGGCAGACTCTGTTCCCTAGGAGATCTGTGCTTTGGGGGAGTCGGTTCAAGGCGTGGTGCTAGCCTTGGCTTTGTTGCCAAACGACCTTTTGCTGCCTCTGAAAGAGAAAATCAGCATCTCCGGTGCATCAGCAAACATCCAGAGCCGGCTGGAGCGCTTGGCGTTTCTCCTGGAAGCTGCTGATAGCCCGAAAAATTCCTGGTGGTCTTGCTCCGAATGCCTCTGCCGGGCTTTTTCGTGGGTGAAGAGAGCAGAAAACTGCGGCAGATACAGAGGGAGTGCTCTAGCTGGGAAAACCCTTTCCATTATTTCTTTATTTTCCAGAGTGGTTCTCGTGTTGTCCCACGGAGGCTGTGCGTCGCTCCTGAGCTCGCTTTAGCTGTCGGAGGGAGCAGATTGTGCGAGATTTCGTTTCTAATCAAGCCTTTCTATTTTATTGGAGGAAAAGCTGCTCCGGAAAACAAGATTTTCTCCTGGAACAGCTCCCTGCCTGGAGACGTTATTTATCACTGGAACTGGGCTGACTTTGCAGTTCTCCTTGATGGGCCACGCTCACCGAAGGCCCTTGTGTAAATAGAAGGACGAGGAATAGGAGCGTAGAGCACGGAGGATTTCTTTATGCCGGCACTTGAGCAGAGCTGCCCTTTCCAAAGGGTGCCTGATGATATTCTTTGGCAAAATAGGAGCAGAATAAGCCCCAGTGTAGGTGCACAGCTGGTGTTTCTAACCCAGGGCTGCAGTAATTTTTGGTCTCGTTGCTATCAGCCGACAGCTTTTATTTCGACACGAAACCTCACCCTGAGGAGGTTCCAGCTGATGCTGGGTGTTACAGGAGAGCTGTGCAAAACGCAGCCTGCCACGGAAGCACTGAGTTTGCTCCTCAGCTCTCTATAAAATATCAAATTGGATTTCGGGTCTTGGTCCTTTTCTTCAAGGCACTCCCCAGCCTGGTGCCAGGGTGTCTGGAGTTCGGCCTGAAATCCTCCAGGGACCATCTAACGAGCTTTGGTGCCCTCAGATCCTCTCATCGGAAAGGACGGCGGGTTCGTGGGGAGACTCTTGGTGGGTTTCTAACTTGGTGCTGTTCCCTGGGCATCGTTGTTAAAACCCCACTCCTGCACCTAGACAGCAGCTTCTGAGTTACGGAACCACTCTGTGAAACATCCGTGGTGCCAAAGGCAAGGTTCGTTTCTTTGGGAAGAAGATGAAAACAAACTTGACAGACGCTGAGAGAGAAATCCAACGAAGACTCTTGGCAAGCGCGTAGCTATAGCGATAAACGCGCTGCAGGATTCTGTGCGGAGTATGTTAATTACTCACTTCAGGCTGGACGCTCTGCAGACCTTTGCTGCTCGGAGTGTTGCGCGTGGTGGTATTTCCCGGCTCCCGAAGAGGCAAGGCGTGTGTTTGCTGTAGCACGTCACGAGAGCGGCTTTCAGGGGAGAGCCGGGAGGTTCTCCTCTCGCTACACAGTGCTGGATAGATTTTTAGAGCTTGTCCTCCTGAGTGACTGAGCAAAAATCTCATGCTTTGTCGTCTGGTGAGCTGGAGGGATTTTCTTTCAAGATTTCTGGTGCTACAGTGCCACGAATCATTCTTCCTTTGATACCTACTTGTGTTATTTGCTGTGGCGTTTGGATTGTTGTTGGGTTGGGTTGGGTTGGGTTGACCTTCCAACACGATTGTCCTCTACTTCCACTGGAGCTGTTTGTTAGTTTCTTCCAAGAACAGCCTTTCTAGCCCGAGCGGGCGAGAGGGAGAGCTCGGGGTGCCTTCCCTGGTGGCACCCCCTGTTTTCTCTGTTGTATTAGGGGTAAATTCAGGGGGTTGCATCTCAATGATCTTTAAGGTCCTTTCCTGCCCTAATCCTGTGATAAATTCGGTCTTTGCGCAGCCAGTGTTTCCCCAGCAGAGCGAAGAACCAACTCTTAGTAATTTGCTGGGTTGAATGTAGATCGTTTCTGCGGTAACTGAATCGGTTGCCTCCTAAAAGGAGGGTGCAGTGAGGTGAGTGCTGCCTCTTCTCTAAAGGAACAAGTGATGGGACAAGAGGAAACGGCCTCAGGTTGCTCCAGGGGAGGTTTAGGCTGGATATCGGAAAAAATTTCTTCACTGCAAGAGTGCTCAGGCATTGGAACAGGCTGCCCAGGGAAGTGGTGGGGTCACCATCCCTGGAGGGGATCAGGAAACGTGTGGATGTGGTGCTTGGGGACATGGGTCAGTGGGTTGGGTGGGGTTGGGTTGATGGTTGGACTGGATGATCCTTGAGGTCTTTTCCAACCTTCGTGATTCTAGATCAAGAATAAGAACCAGAAACGTGTACCTATAGAAGAACCGCATGGAAATCCTGCAGCAACATGGGCTAGGAATTGTTTTTCAGTGGCAAAAAGTGATGCGACGATGATGACTTTCAACCTTTTCCAGATTTTGCAGTGGAGGTGCAGACTCCTCATCATGAGCCTGATTACAGGACTGGCTTTCCCTTCGTGCCCCGTGGAGGCTCGGGTTAACAACATCGCTTTGGGGTAACTTCAGGCGATTTTCTCAAACACTGTTTCACAAAAGAAATTTCTTTCTCTGGAACCAGTTTGTTGGTGGTAACTTTTCTTACGTTAACACCAGTGATCAGAGTGTTACAGCTGCCACATGGCACCTTCCTCTAGTTCTTATTTGGCGTTAAAGATGCTGGCGAAGTAAATAAACGAGAGCAAAGCCGTGAAGAGCGAGCTGGGGCTGCCGTAATCTCATTAACTAAAATACTTTCTGCCCTACTGGTGATTGTCAGGGTGTTAGGAAAAGAAAGATCAAAGAATTTGATAGTTGAGTTGATATCAGCTATTCCTGAGAATGAAAAATGTGCCGTTACCGTTTTTTTTTTTGTCTTGACCTTTCTCTCCCTCAAATTAATTGGAAAGCTGAACGTAAAGCCGGTGTCGTGACCTGCTGCCCAGGCACAAGCTGCCTTTCAGACAAGGAGGTGCCTGAAAAATCGACTCTTTCGCTTTGGCTCCCGTTCCTTTAGCCAAAGATTGGTTTGTTTTTAAAATGGGTTTGTTTGGATGAGTCACGATAGAAATACGGTTGGTGCTTTTGCGTTTCGTAAGACTGAGCAAGGACCTCTCGAGGGAAACGGGTCGCTTGGGATTACTTAACTCACCCCGCGGATTTCTTAACAGCGTTGGCAGCTGTAGCAGAGCGAGGATGTGTGTGAATGTCACCCGCGCTAATCGAGGCTTGCTTGCCAGCTATTGGATTAAAAAGGTGTTAGATTTCCCCTCCTCGTCCAAGCATCGCGTGGATGCAGCGGTGGAACCTTCCGAGAACCGAGGTGCGGAGTTTCTGCAATAAATACAACTGCTGGGCGCGCTCTGCGGCACGGCAGCGCAGACCACAGCCCCTGCTGGATTGTGCTTTGTGTATTCCGATGCCTTAGCCAGAAAACTCGCCCTTTGCTGGAAAATAGTTTCATATTTTTAAAAGCATTTGGGTTTTTTTTTTCTTTATGTGGCAACAAAGAGAATCTTCAAAAGGATAATTGAGCTGCAGGCGGAGCAGCGAGATCGCTATCTACAAACGGGAGTAAATGGCTTTAGGAAGTGTTTGCTTATTCATTAACTTTGAAATCTGCGTGTGATACTTTGCAGTTTTCCTTCTGAGGGTTGACAGAAAACAGCGTCTGGAGGTTTAGCCTGCAGTGGACTTGCTCTTCTGCACCTTGTCGTCTGCTCTGAATTCAGTTAAAATTTGTTAACAAAAGAAAAAAATGTAGAATTGACGACATTTTGCATGTTTGGTAGAGCGAACATCTGACGTCCGTCAAAATTCAAAATGTGAAGTGCCGTTGAAACAAGTTTTGCGAAACTTTTTAGTGTTTTTTCTTTGTCTGAAGAACCAGCTAAAGTACAGAAGCAAGGTAGAGAAAGAAGATCCTTCACCAACACTTTGAAGAATTGTTCCAGTTTTGGAAAGGTGGCGTGTCTACTAAACGCAGCGTCTTGGCCAGTAAAACCAGTTTAAAAATGTGTAAGAACTTTTCTGCATTTAAGCTATGTTTTACTGGGGGTTGCGTACATCTGACTGGAGAGCGTCACGCTCACAGTCCAGAAGTGGAACAGAAATAAGGACTGTTGGTTGAATTTCTTGACCTTGAGTTGGAATTTCTTGACCTTGAGTTGGAATTTCTTGACCTTGAGTTGGAATTTCTTGACCTTGAGTTGGAATTTCTTGACCTTGAGTTGGAATTTCTTGACCTTGAGTTGGAATTTCTTGACCTTGAGTTGGAATTTCTTGACCTTGAGTTGGAATTTCTTGACCTTGAGTTAGATACTTCTTTTTTTTGCAGTTGGTGCTTGGCATGCACTTAGATTATTGCGTAACGATTCCTTTTGTGTTGTCGTCACACCGGTGCTCCCAGAGACATCCCGTTTTCTGGTGGTTGAGCTCTGCAGAGGAACACCAGCAGCCATGGAAGCAGGGTGATGGCCACGGGTAAGGAGAAGATCTCCCACGTTGGGCTTCGTCCAGCCTTGGGATGAATTTATCTAATCAAACCTCTCTTGGGCTGTAGTCCCACGTCCAAGGCTGGCCACCGAGCTGCAGACCGGGCCACCCGGCAGCCTGCTCTGGCCACCTCCTTTGTAGTCCCTGTTCGAGGAATTAAGGACTCGGGAAACTCATTCAGGAGGTTTTTAGGGGAAAAGTGGTTTCCTTGACACAACCCTTTCTAAATACTGGCTGTATCTGAATCTTTAGGCTTGAGAAGAAGTTTGGTGTGTTGTAATTTTTGTGCGGTTTTGCTCAGCAAAACCCCGTTTCTGGCGGGTTTCAATACCTTCCTTTGCGAGCAGAATCCCTCGGCCTGGGATTTCTGGTACTTTAAAAGAAGAAAAAAAAAGCGTTTTAATGTTTGGTTCCTTGGAAACTGGCGCAAGTGTAATCTCTTTATTATTCCCGGCCTGTTTTGAGCAAAGTCTGCATTCGGGGCTTGGTTTAAATCGGGAGTGGCAATGTAAATTCCTAAAATGTGTTTTAAAACCGTTGAATATTTTGGTTGCAAGAAATGTGTTGTTATGGGTAATGCTTTGCCCGTTAGCTTCAGAAACTTTTGTCTCCAGGCCAGCACTCCCAGACTCTGTGTTTCTTTTATTCTTTTTATGGCCAAACTGTTACAGCTGTGATCTTGGATGATTTTTTTTTTTCCCTGCTGAAAGCTTTGAGAAAATGCTGATTAGCAGAAAAGGACTTCACGGTGTAGCTGCTGGAGACTGAAGCAGGAGGTGATTTTTTTTTTTTTTTTTTCCCCCCGTGTCGTGTAACGAATGTGCCGTCTTTTAGCTTTCGTGGAGTGTTTGGATATTGGAGGAGAAGAGGAAAACACTTTGCCTTCGGCGTTTCCTTTAATTTTTATTTTTTGAAAGCTCTTGAGACAATGGTACTGCCATGAAGACAGAACGTGAGAGGTTGGAAAGAAACGTTTGGGTTAAGGAGTGAATTTTTTATTTTTTTAATCAGTCTTGCAGGGCTGATTTCTTTCTCGGAAACTTCTTTTGTAGCGGGTTGGATTTTAGTGGTGCACGTACAAATTCTTTACTGAAAACTGACGTTTGCTTCTGTTCATGTTGGGGTTGCCTGTTGGGTCTCGTATCGATCCCATGCTTGGGAGCAAAATCTCCCTAAAATAAAAGGTTTTGATGCATTAGGAACTGAAACGTGAACCTTGTGCTGGGTATAAAGACGTGACTTAAAGGATGTCCCGGGACGTATCCAAAGCCCCGTCTGGTTTTTCCGGGCTAATAACAGGAAAATGGAGCCTTTGCGACAAACCTTCCCAAGCTGGTTGTGAGAAGGAATTGTAAAGGTCTCGCCGCAGCCCCGGCCCAGTAAACAAGGGCTCGGGGTGGAGCGGGATTAAGAGCTGCTGTTCGTTGGTGTGGTTAGGGAGGTTACTCTGAAATACGGAGCTGGGCTGCCGGCATCCTGGGTCCCTCTCCCGAGCAAGTGCTGTTGGAAAAGTCCCGAACAATGGAGGGGAGAGGCCGTTTGAGCTGCTTTTAAAGGAAACTGTCGGGGCCTGCTGGTGAGATCTTTGTTGAATACAGAAAAAAGTCACTGTAGTACTTTATTTCTTTAAAAGTTAAGATAAAATCTGGAAATACCTTTTGTACCTTGCCTTTATTCCCAGCTCTTAAATAATACAATAGCTCTGCTGTTGTTGAACAGCTGGTTATTACCCTGCTTTTCCTTTGCTCCAAAGATTAGGGCACCACCTCCTTTCCTTTTTTCTTTTTTTCTTTTTTTTTTGGCTGTTTAAGGTGCTTTTTGACTCTGTGCAAATCCAGAAGAGGCAGAGGGTCCATGGTTCCATGTGAGGGGGCTCCACTCTCTGCTTTCTAACAGGTAACCTGTCTCAAGTGCTGAAATCTCTTCTGAAAACACAGCCGGGATTTCTGGAGGTCCTTGGACAGCGTAAACCTTGTCTCCCCAGCTCCTGACAGCACAGACTAAGGGAAATAGCTGGTAGAAGCCGTGGAAGTGAAACGGAGCTCGGCTGGTGGGATCTGTGCGTACAGTGAGCTTGGAGGTGGCCAACAGCTTCTTGAGCTCTTGGCTTGTGCCGATGCTGTCCTGGGCCGTGGGCAGGGGTCGGTGGTTGTCACCTGCTCTCTTGTGCTGCAGAACCATCAAACCGTTCAGGTTGGAAAAGACCCTTAAAGTCATCGAGTCCGGCCGTTAACCCAGCCCTGCCGAGTCCGGCCGTTAACCCAACCCTGCCGAGTCCGGCCGTTAACCCAACCCTGCCGAGTCTGGCCGTTAACCCAACCCTGCCGAGTCCAACCATTAACCCAACTCTGCCGAGTCCACCCTAACCCCTGTCCCATGTCTACACGTCTTTTAAATCCCTCCAGGGATGGTGACCCCACCACTTCCCCGGGCAGCCTGTTCAATGCCTGACAACCCTTTCGGTGAAGAAGGGTTTGTACCGTTCAGCTGCATCGCTGGAGCTGTGATCCCCCCAGTACGTACAGACAATAAGGCGGGTGTCCTTTCATCCTCGTCTTGCGGGTCTGTCTTCGCGTGGCCATCCCGTGGGATATTCTTGCCTATACTTCATGAGATTCTTGCTGCTCTGAGCGGCTTCAACTGAAATGTTTTTGGGTTTGTTTTTTTTTCTGTTGGCTTCAGCTTCTTGATGGCTTTCATCTAAAGGCCTTCTGATTTAACCCATTTGCTGTTGGCCTTGGGACCCACCAGCTGCAAACAATCCGTTCCTGGTTTTTAATGTATACGTGATTTTTACAAGGATGCGAGCATGACCTGGAACGCCGTTCAGATCAGCGTTTTGGGGGCAAACCTCTAACTCCTGCTAGGAAGAGCTCCACGCTGGGCAGCCGCTGCCTTCCCTGGAATCATCTGGAGACAGACCCAACCTCTCATCCTCGCCCAAATGCCACGCTCGCCCTTTCCGCTCTGCAGCAGAGCCCCGCGAGACCTGACTTCGTTCCACCTCTGGCTGCGAGGTGCTGGCTCTGCGGATCTGAAGGGAGTTGTGTCCCCGTTCCTCCTGCTGGTGGGTCTTACCGTGGTTAACCGTGCGGGGCTGTGGATCTGCCGCGATCTCTCTCTGCCATTCACTGCACTTAAATTTAGCTTCTAAGGCTGCCCAAGCAGAACCACTTCCAGGTAGAGCTGGCGATTTCGCGGGTGATCTGAGCTGGTAGAGGCATGGCCGTGTCTTCCAGTGCTCAGGGTACGTCATCCGGGATCTCTGAATTCATCTTGACGGAGCTCAGATATCTCATTGTACCCTTCTCGGCACAAACCTTCCCGATCTTGCGGCAAGCCGTGGCGCACAGCCGAGTTCCTGAGAGCGATGTTGGATGATGGATCCGTCCATGCTGGGATGCTCCTGCTCTGTCCTCCTCGAGACGGAAGAATGTTTAGAGGGTTATGGAGCGATATTATTTATGCGATGCTGTTGCCGTGTTGTGTGTGTTTCAGTTCCGCAGCCAGTTTTCCAACTTGAAGACCTTGAAACAGCCGGCAAGTCTCTTCATCTCGACTGTGAACATCAGTCGAGCTCATAAATGTCAGATGCATTGTCTCCTGTCATGGAAATTACAGACAGACGCTTGCTGCGATTCCCGGCGCTTCAGCTATTAACCTTCTTGTGCAGAGGCAGCTGAAGGCAGCCTTGATTACCTCTTCCCACGTTCTCCATTAGCTTGGACTTTTCACGAGGCTTTCCCTTTATTTTTTTCCCCCAAGTCCACCCACATTTGATTCTTCAGACTTTTCCTTCCATTATCTCAGTAGGTTACATTTAAATGCGTCGACATTCTTTGTTAGAGCCGGTGTGATTTAGAAATTTTGGTCTTTTAAATTGCTCCTTTCAATTTTCCATTAAATCCCATTTCCAAGCAAGCTCTGGCCAACGCCGCTGACGCGGTGACTGGTGGGAGTTCGGCTGCGCTGAGATGAGTTGCATCCCCTGTTCTAAAGGGCTCGCCTCCTCTGATGAGCCCTGCAAACCCCCAAAGACTTTTTCTTGGCAATCTTGGTGTTATTGTGACTTTACAGATGGGGAAACTGAAACGCGGAGAGCTGACTTGGCTGAGCTCCTCGATGACGTTTAGCTGCCCACTAAAACCAGACACAGATTCACGATGTAGATTTATCGATAGTGCGCCACGCAGACATCACTCGTGCGTCTTAAACAGATTTTTTTTTTTTCCTAAAAAATATGAAAAATAAATGGGGCTGTATGAAAGAAAACACGGCAGCACCCCCACTGATGGGAAAATCTGTTATAATTATAAAAGGAAAGCTGGAGAATAAAAAAAAACCCTCTGTTCCCCCAAAAAAAAAGTAAGGGAAGAGATTTTGTTCAGTGGCACGATCTTTTAAACTTTGGGAGGTGACGCATGCAGGGAACGGAGCTGGGGACAGGCGGAGGAACGAGCCGCGTCGCCGGTTTTCCTGTGGTGGTGCTCGGAGGAGAAGCCAGGCAGTCGCCGAGCCGAGTGTTTGAGTGCATCCTCCCTCGACATCCCTCCCTCTGCAAAATCTCCACGTTTATCGCAAGTAGATCCTTTGAGTTACTCCCCTGATCCTCCTGAGCCACCTGTGTCATCAGGCTGAAATTCTGAAAGCCTTAAAATTCTGGAGGTTTCATATAAAATACCCACTTTAAAAAAAAAAAAGGTTAAAATCTGGACCAAGTTGGCCAGCTAAAAGCAGCAGCTTTTTCCGAGCTCGATATTCCAGCTGCTAGCCCCGTCTCCAGCAGAACATGACTGACGCTGCCGCTCTCGCCGTGCGCGTTACCTCGCTGGGTGCTCTTCCCCCAGCTCCTGCTTTTTATAAAAATTCCAAACGCAAATTCCATCCGCGACTGAACTCGTCTCCCCACACTGCTCAGGGTTTAACACACGGTCCAGGGCCGTAGATATTTTCTTCTGACCGCGCCAGCGTCCGTCAGGATGAACGGGTTCAGCAAGAACCTGCCGCGGGAATCGCTTCGGCGCATTTTGATGAAATCGGGTTAAGAAAACCCAAAAATATTTCCCAGGGCAGAGTGGGGGGGCTGTGAACTTTTGCTGGGTGGTTACCCAGAGGTGGTAGCAACAAGCTGTAGCTGGAAGAGCGTGCACCCCCAAGTCTGCCAAAATTCTGGTTTTTAACATCTTTTCCATAAAAACAAGGAAATTGTGCATAAAGGGTGTGTCAGTGAGAACCATGTAAAGGAAGGGATGCGTTCAGCTCTTGGCAGGAATTGGTTTTGGTTAAGGACTGAAACGGTGATTTTTGTAGTGATTCTTGTTGTGATTATATATGTGTCAGTGCACCGGGGGGGGACAGTTTCCTGGAGGAAAGCAGGTGGAAGGAAACTGGATTTTAGGGGACCGTGGGATGAGGGAGAGCTCTGGAAAAGGACAGAGTCCCTCTGCGAGAGCACCGTGCGCAGAATAAGATTTCCTCGTTATTTATCCCTTCCGTTATTACATGCTTTTGCTTCTGAGCGGGCGTGAAAGCTGAAAATAATTTCTGATTTAAATAGATTCAAAATGTGTTGGGTCTCGGCTCGGCTTTTTGTTCGTTGCAGGTGTGGGGGCAGCAGGAAGCACCCAGCACACACCAGGAGTCCCCTTTCAGCTGCGGTCCTTGTGCGTGCAGTCGACTCTACGAGATTTTTTTCCTGCACGGAGCATCAGAGGAATTATTTACAAGGGCCAAAAGGATTCTCCTGATTTTTCCGAGCGTGCAATGTCGCTGTCCCGCGCTGACAGGGGGAAATGGATGCTCTGCGTCCCGCGGCCGCGGGTATTCGGCTGCACGCTGCGATGGGCGAAGAGATCTCGGTCTGAGCGACGCTTCTGGGAGCTGAAATCCTATCAGCAGCTCGGAGACTGGAGAGTTTCCCTTGCGGTCCCTGATTCGGTTGTAGCTGTCTAGGTGACGTCTAAATTGCAAGCGCTGGCAGGAGGTGTGTTTTGTTTTCCACTGGAGGGTTTGCAGGGTCTTAGTGCTCTGCAGAAGGTGACTACAAAAAACCAAAGTTGCTGTCAATGCGACAAAACGTTTGCTTTTTATACTCATCAACCTAGCGTGGTCGGTTTTAACTTGAATTTTAGAAACGTTTGGGTTGGAAGGGACCTTTCAAGGTCATCCAGTTCCACCCCCTGCCACGAGCAGGGACACCTCCCGCTAGCCCAGGTTGCCCAAAGCTCCGTCCAACGTGACCTTGAAGCCCTGCAGGGGTGGGGCGTTGGGAAGGGTGGTGGCTGAAGGACCGGGACACGCGGATGCGGTGGGGTTGTGTTTTTCTGATGATTCAGCCGCTCGTGTAGCATATTCAGGAAAATGCTGTTGAGTCATCGGATTGTTAAAACCCAAAGCTCAGCACCTCCAGAAGCAGTCTTGGTTAGAGAACTTGAGGCAATCGGCGTTGGACGTTACTAGATCTGCCTTAAAGCACTTAAAGGTGGAGATGTGTAACTCTCCACCAGCTTGTAGCCTACAATGCGCTCCCGGCTTTCTCCCGAGAGGCAGCGACTCCGACGGCTGTGCCAGACAGAACCTCGTGGAGACACTGCTGGGAAAAACCGCAGGATGCGAGGCTCGGGGTTGTGGCCGCGAGGTGGGGTTGTCCTGCGCGGGAGGGAAGGAAGGTGGTGATTGCTCCTCCGTTCAGCACCGTGGCCGTGTGTGTCGCCTTTACTCACATAGTAATGGAGATGGGAGAAGAGAGTGAGGAAATCCATCCCCGTGGGGACAGGAACACAGGCTCTGGCTTTTCATGGAATCACGGGATGGGTTGGGTTGGAAGGGACCTTCAAGATCATTGAGTTCCAACCCCCTGCCATGGGCAGGGCCACCTCCCACTAGCCCAGGATGCCCAAAGCCCCATCCAATATCCAAATATACACAATATGTAAAAAATCTACGCCGTCCTGCTGCATCCATAGTAAACCTGTGCGACTATCTCTGAGGTTATACGGGGCCAAAACCTGGCGTGGTTTTGGGACCTGTTCTTGCCGTGGGTGTTTCATTTGCTGGCTGCTCCTCCGGGGGGAGGCAGGTGAGAGCCGTGCCGTGATCGCGGCGATGAGACGGGGATGTGTGGGGAGAGGGCAGCGGAGATGGGGTAAAGGGGGGTGCAAAGATAAATCGACGATTTCTCGTTAAATCAAATTGATCCAAGGGCACGATGGCTTTGTTAGCAAGAAAGCCAAACTGGAGCTTTGTTACGGAAGGGTAAAAATATCAGTGCAGCTGATAGTTTTATAGATTTTTTTTTTTTGGCATATATATATATAAATAGGATTAAAAATTTATCCTTCTCAAAATGTCGATGAGGGATGGTTTCCTCATTGAATTTCGATGCTTCCTTTCGAGTCCTCAGTCCGTACGCAGCAAATTTCCAGAGTTTCACACACCTATCACCTCCGTGGATCCCGGTCCCGAGCGTGGGAGTAAACGCTAAGCCCCCGCACGGAGTCATAAAGCATTTGCCTCTGAAGCTGTCAGAGCGTTCTGCTTTGAGAGAACTTCTTACTAATCCCTCATTAGTCTAATTTTAAGTATCTCGCGCGTATTAGAATGTTCTTCTTGATCTTTTAATACACCCTAAGGACGCCTAATTGATTTACCTGCGCTTCTGCTTAGAATCCGGGATTTATTCCTCCCGTTGGAGGGTAACGCTGGTTCTGGTTGCGCTGGCGTGAGTCAGCACTCCCCATTGTGACGGCTCGGCGAGAACGCTCATCGGGCTCCTGACTACACAACTTTTGGTGATGGCTCCGTCATCATTCAAAGCGTAAAGAACACCTTCGCTTTGCGTTTGCCTCCAGGTCGATTTTTGTTAAAATAACTCGTTACGCGTAGGATGCCCTGATGTGTTTTATGGAGCCGTGGGACGGGAGGTGGCAGCGGAGGGGAGGCTCTGCTGCGTTGGTGTCCCAGACCTCGAGCCACAGGTAGGGAACGGAAAGGGATGGAAATTCCCTATAAACTCGATGGAAATTCCCTATAAACTCGATGGAAATGTGCTGTTTTCTGGAGTAGCGCCGTTATTTTAAAAAGAAGAGTGAAAATCTAATTATTGAAATAATTCCCTGGCTATCAAAGTCATATTTTTGATAACCGTTAATGAAACTGTTTTTTACAGATTTGGGATTTGGATGTTGTCGTAGGGTTGCTGAGT
>WKFP01014152.1:0-43713 GCA_011057875.1 Pterocles orientalis
AGACGAATCCGGAAGTGCAAAGACAGTACTCCTAGAAGAGTCTTCTTCTAATATACTGGGTATGACGTGCATGGGATGGAATAATTGGTCAGTCTGCTTCTCAATCTTTACCTAAAAGCAAATCCCAGGCTAGAAGCCAGACTGTCTCTTCCCCCCCAAAAGGCTGAATGTATGTCCTTGAGAACAAATAGCAACATCCTAGCAATAACTCTAAACGTTCTTCTCTTACCCATTCTCTCCTGAGCAGGAATCCAAAACATAGCTTCTTGCTAGCTGTTTATGAAGAGAAGGGAAAAGGAAAAAAAAATTAACTCTGCTCTGCTTAACCCACGACAAATACCCAAACTAAGGATTAATTACTATATATTTTGACAGAATTAATAATTTATGAACTTCTGATGTAATATAGTGAAGATAACTTCAAAACTGTGATGGAAAAACAGAAAGACTATGCATAGCCTTAGTTACATAGTTGTTACAATGGTTGATTTTTTTTTTTTTTCTCTTTTCTCTGAGTGTTCAGATTAGGTAATGTTTCAGTTTGGATATTGTGCTTCCTGAATGGTACAAGTTAGATGATAATGTTTCCTCAAAAATGATGGCATTAGGTGGAATGTTTCCTTGCCTGTGTCTAGTTACACCTGTCATTGTTGCTGCATAAATTTCTACACATGGAGTAGGTAATATAAATGAAGTATTGCATCTTGGCTCAGTGTCGTCACAAGACTAAATTACTGTAATTTAAAAAGATATTTTATCTGTTTTCTTTAATACCATGCTGTAAAAACAGCTAACTTTCCTCTTGTTGTCCTGCACATAAAATAGTGAATTGTGCCACCCTGATGGCTGGAAAAAATGTGATAATTAGAAGAAAATTATTTAAAAGTAACAGCAATATTGTTGGTACAGTGAGCATTTCAGGCTTGATTCAAAGACTAAATTCTGTAGGGACAGCTGTATTACCATGGAAGACTTCTGATCAGATCCGTATGGAGTAGTTTACAATCTCCATAAATACACAATGAGGAAAGGAGTCTCTTACAAGACTGCACAAAGTAATGTTCATTATAACTCTGAGGAGAGTCTCCATTTAAAGGTGACCATATGGTGTCCTAGCCGCCTTTTAATCTTAAGCTTTAACACTAATATTTAGTGTCAGTATGGTTTTGTATGTAAAGAAACATGATTTTGTTGTCTTCATGTAAACCTGTGAAAAGTCTTCAGGAGCCACTCTGATAATGAGTGTTGCAATCCCTAAGCAGGCACAATATTCTCAGTTTGCCTCCCTGCTGTTCAGGGGGTACCAGCGAAGTTGCTTTAAATGGGAAGCGTCTGTTCTTCCTCTGAACCCCTCACACAAGAACAGATGGGTGGAACTTGGAGCATCGAAGGTTTTACCTCAGAGGTGGTAACAGTGAAGCCACTCATTAACACTGAATTTACCACTTCGTTAGCAACGTTGCTTCCTGTTGAGAAAAGCTAATACAGACCCTCAAATTGACTGAGCATACATTTGTCTACCTCTGCAGTAATAAAACAAGGAAAACACACATCTTTCAGGCAAAATTGGCTTACTAAATTTCTTCTGAACTTTTTATGGGCATGTTTATACTCTGCAGCCTGATATGGTATGAAGCCTACGCTATTCAGTTGTAGAGTTGCTGGATCTGTTGTGCATCCTTGGAGGTTTAACTTCTTTTCATTGACTTTTGCATTACTGATTCTTAGTGCGTGTTTCTAGCTTGTGTACATGATATAAAGACTCCTGCTGGGTGCTACATTATCACCATTTTAGGGTGATAGCTTTGAATGTGATCTTATTGGAAGTCTTTATTATGGTGGGAAATGACCCATCTCAAAACAAAAAAGAAATGCAAAAATCTAAGAAATTAGAAGATTATAAACTAGCGTACCTAGTAAAATATTTACATAAAGGTATATTCTAGATAATATACATAAATGATACTATAAGTATTTCATACCAATTTTTCATTCCTACTGCAAATATAGTTACTTGCATCTTCAAAATAGTAAATAAGTTGTATTACATTAAGGTTTGTTTTTTACAAACTTAAAGGAGGTTAAAGTATATTTTTTGCCCTTTGAAACAATACAAGCACAAAAACAGAATTTCCATGAGGCTGTAGCTAGCTTTGAATTGTATGGATTGGGTTAAACTGAAAAACTAATAGACATGCTGGACTCATTTTAGAGTGTGGTACGTAAAGATGAAAGTGGTATCGTTTAACCAGGTTGTTTTCTCTCCTTAGGAAAAAAGGATGTCGAGCATGGTCTTCCTTGGTTTTGATGAAGGACCATAGCAGGGAGCAATGGATATTAGTTGTGAGTTATAACATCTTAATTCAAAGAGTCTAGGTAATGACTGCTTTTAACTGGGCTTTACTCAAAATATTAATTAGTAACTCAAACTAAGTATTTTTCAGGGATCAAATCCCCCAAAAGATCAAAGCAAATAGTACTCTTTAAAAAACACCTAGATGGGTGTTTTAATGCCTTATGCTTACTGTGTTCTGAAGACCCATGAAAGAGGTAAATGTCAGGATAGACTTAAATTCACACTCCTGTTTATTACATACTGATTTTCATGTATAGGCAACTCCTTAGTGCTCACTAAGCATTGGGTAGATGATTTTGTGTATGAATGAAAGTCACTTGTAGAAAGCCATATTTATGTATACAAGGCCACGCAGAGGGAATTAATATGTAGTGGTTCTCTGTACTAGCAGATACTATTATTGTTGTGCTCTGGATTCAACATGGTGATTTCTTCTGGTAGGTAAATCCTATGTAAATGTTTTTTTCTAATTGTGAGGTTTTTTTCCACCTTTGAGAAGATGCTGTTATATTTGATTGTCATCTAAAATGGCATTGATACCATAAACAATGTCTGATTTATTTATTTTAAAGCAAGTAATGTCCTTTTGTAAGAAGGGAATGGGAAGACATTTAATTTCTTCAGTGAGTTTGATCTTTTGATATGTCTCTGTAATCAGATGTTCAAAATCAGCTTAGTTGTGTTGTCGATTGTATAGAAGCACTTTGAAAAAAGTGATACCTTGAAATTAACATAAAGATTGTTTTAATTTATTTTGTTTTCCTAGGTGCTAAAGGGAATTACATTTTTTTTAAAAATTATTAAAATGAATAGCAGCTGTCTGGGTAGCCTTTACTCCTAACTTGGTTTACTTCTAGCAAACAACTAAAGATGAACTCTGTGTTGATGTTAATATACATCTAGAATGTGTTTGCTCAGTTTGACAATCTAATTTTCCCCATCTTGCTTATATGTAGATGTTCAGGTTTTTTTTGAACTGGGATACTGGGCAGTGACTAGTTTGCTTTACGGTTACTCATACAGCATAGCAAAAAGTGTAATTTTCTTATTGCTTCATTGATTAATTTAAAACGTGTCTTGAGTGTCCTAAATAAAAAAGTACATTTTTAACAAGTTCAAAACTTACTTTTAGATTACAGTGTGAGGAAGGGTGATCCTGAAGAAAACTGTAAATTTAAATTGCCATTATTTATTTCTGTGATTGCCTGATCCTTTTCTTGTTTGCTTGGGTTTTTTTTAGTATAAATGTACTGAATGGACAGACCAGCAATATGGATGATTTAGAGATAAATACTGAAGTCACTGGTGCTAAAGAAGAAGAAATCCTATGTGATGATAATTTCATATCTGAGGAAGAAGGTGGCATTCCTAAACCACAAGAGAGTGACGCGTCGTTTCAGAAGAACAATGCATTGACTCTGCCTGAGGAGCTATCAAGGGACAGATCTGAAAAAGCCTTAAGTGGAGGCCAGGCTTCTCTATTTATACACACTGGTGCTCCTACTGTTTCTAGGGAAAACTTTATCTTGTCTAGAGGAACTGCTGTTAATGGACCAGTTTCACACTCCACCTCAACTAAGACTTCCATTATGAATAAAGGCAGTGTTTCATTAACCACTGGACAGCCTGTAGGTCATCACACGGATTCCTGCTCAACTTTGACAGTGGTTCATGATCTTCAGCTGCCTGCGAAGAGTACAACACAAAAATCAAATCAGCACCAAGTTTTATTTTTGTTACCTGATGTAGCACATGCTAAAAACCTGTCTCATTCCATTAAAAATCTACCTACCTCTGCTTCAATTGGTTGTGATTCACAGAAATCAGTAGGAAATAGTGTAGACAGCACTTTAGTAGGCCAAGTAGAAGTTTGTGAGGATGATAAAAATTTACTAGTAAAAGATGATTGTGTTGATACATTAACAGGCATTTCCTCAGGTACAGGTGGTTTCAGATCGGGGTGTGATCCCAGCTGGGATCCACAAAAAGAGTTTATACAGTTTCTTATGACAAATGAAGAAACAATAGAGAAGTCTCCCATTCACTGTAAAGTAGGCTTAGAAAAAAAACGAAAAAGGAAAATGGATGTTAGTAAAATAACGCGCTATACTGAAGACTGTTTTGATGATACCAGTTGTATTCCTAGTAAATCAAAACTATTAAGTGTTGACTTCTTAGAGCAGAATGAGGAGCTACAAATAGTAGAACCGCAAAAATATTCATTGAGTAAAGTAAAGCCTGAATCCACAGATGAAGAGCTGGAAGCTGTTGATGCTATTCAGCAGCTCGTTTATAGTCCTACTAGTAACTGTGCAGAAGATACTTCTCCTGTTCACACTAGCACTTTTTTTTCCAATACTTTAAAAAATAAGTGTGAACAGAATGATTCTGAATCGCCATCTACTTTCAGTACGGATGAACCGTCATTTTATCCCTGTACAAAGTGCAATGTGAATTTTAGGGAGAAGAAACATCTGCATAGGCATATGATGTACCATTTAGATGGGAACAGTCATTTCCGACATCTCAATGTCCCCAGGCCCTATGCATGTAGGGAATGTGGAAGGACATTTCGAGATCGTAATTCACTTCTTAAACATATGATAATTCACCAGGAAAGAAGGCAGAAACTGATGGAAGAAATCCGTGAGCTGAAAGAACTTCAGGATGAGGGTAGGAGTGCACGGTTACAGTGCCCACAGTGTGTATTTGGTACCAATTGTCCTAAAACGTTTGTGCAGCATGCAAAGACCCATGAAAAAGATAAAAGATATTACTGCTGTGAGGAATGCAATTTCATGGCTGTGACAGAAAATGAACTGGAATGCCATCGAGGGATTGCTCATGGAGCAGTAGTCAAATGTTCAGTTATCGGTAGCGACATATCCCAGAGGAAAACACAGAAAAAGGCATCCTTGAAAGATCCTTATTTAGGATCCTCAAAAAAGTCATCAACGTATATGTGTAAGATCTGTCCATTTACTACTTCAGCTAGAAGCATTTTAAAAAAACACATGGAGTATTTGCATCCAGCATCCTGCATTGATCCCTTTGGTAGCCATCTTAGACTAGAAAAAAGAAAAGGCAGCATAATAGAAGAATCTTTAGATTTTGGTAGCAGGACAAAGCAGTTGATCAAACAATCTTCGACTTTTCCAAAGAACTCTGTTTTAAAACAGGATGTAAAAAGATCATTTGGCTCTACTTCACAGTCCAGTAACTTCACAAAATTCCACAAGAGACCCTACAGGATACAGAAGGCTCGGAAGAGCGTTTCACAGTCATCTGTAAGTGTGTGCAATCTAAGTTCTACAAACAAGACCTTTTTGATTAGAAATAGCTTTGAACAGAAACCTAAGTGTTTTCATCAAGCAGCAAAACAGAAAGCTAGTGTCAAAACAAGAGGTAATTATTTATATAGACACAAATATGAAAACTACAGGATGATTAAAAAGTATAGTGACTCTTATCCTTTACATTTAAAAAAGGAAGAGTCCAACTCTGTCAGTTCTTTACGTTTATTTTCTTCATCAAGTAGTCCCCATAATTGTTTTGTCATGGATTCAAATAATCTTGATTGCAAAAGGGCAGAAGGCTATAAAGATCATAGGCATGTAGCTGTAAAAAGAGTGGTTAAAGAATCCAAGAGGGAAGGCTCTGTTACAGGAAATTATTTGGATTGCTATCCAGATTTTCTGCATAAAATGACTGTTGTTGTTTTACAGAAACTTAACTCTGCTGAAAAAAAAGACAGCTATGAAACGGAGGATGAAAGTTCATGGGATAATGTTGAACTATGTGATTACACTACCCAGTCTGTGGAGGATGAATCTTACAGTGATATTAATCCAGAGCATGTAAACCTATTCCCCATATTCAAAGGTAAAATGGAAGATCACGAAGCTGGTGATAAATCTTCACTTAGTTACGAGCAGAATGATGGCTTTTATTTTGAGTATTATGAAGATGCTGAGGGTGGTAACTTCCTGCATGATTTGCATGATCCTCAGAATTTGGAAAATGTAGGATCGGCATTGCCAAAGCATAATTCAGTTTTCCATTGGGCTGATTTGTCGCTTGAAAAGAAGTCCTGCCCATACTGTCCAGCAACCTTTGAAACAGGTGTTGGTTTGTCCAATCATGTCAGAGGACATCTTCACAGAGCTGGACTAAGCTATGAAGCCCGTCATGTTGTTTCACCAGAACAGATAGCAACGAGTGACAAAATGCAACATTTTAAAAGAACTGGAACAGGAACTCCTGTTAAACGTGTTAGAAAAGGTAAGTTGGGTTTTGTTTGTTTTTTAAATTTGGGTATAAAGTAAAGGGGCCAGGGATTTACTGAGCACTATACAAGACTTGCTTTATCTGGTTGTAAAGCCTCTCTTCTTGTCCTTGTGATTTGCTATTGTAATGTTTAACTGTGTATAATTGTCAAAAACCATGAAAATTGTTGTCTTTGTAGCAATTGAGAAATCTGAAACTTCCTCTGAGCATACGTGTCAGCTCTGTGGAGGCTGGTTCGATACTAAAATTGGATTGTCTAATCATGTGCGAGGACACCTGAAAAGGCTTGGCAAAACCAAGTGGGATGCACACAAATCTCCGATCTGTGTTCTGAATGAGATGATGCAAAATGAAGAGAAGTATGAAAAAATCCTAAAGGCTTTGAACAGTCGTCGCATTATTCCCAGACCGTTTGTTGCTCAGAAATTTGCGTCAAATGATGACTTTTTATCTCAGAATGTTATACCTCTTGAAGCATACCATAATGGCCTAAAGACTGAAGATATATCTGTGTCTGCATCAGAGGAAGAAGGGCTGAGTTTCCTAAATGAATGTGATGAAACAAAAGCAGTGCTACATGACGGAAGAAAAAATCAGTCACTTACACTGATAGAACTCCTGAAAAATAAGAGGTTAGGACATGAAAGGAATCCTGATATTTCTCCTCAAAAGATTCATAATCAAACTGCAAGGAAGAGGTTTGTTCAGAAATGTGTTCTTCCATTAAATGAAGACAGTCCATTGATGTATCAGCCACAAAAAATGGACTTGACTATGCAGTCAGGTAAGAAGATGTTTCTAGCTGTCTTGACAGCATTTCCAAAGAATCCTTTAATTCATAGAAAATGTACAAGTACAGAGTATTTTATTTGGGATTCTGTTCATTTAATTCTTGTTTCATTTCCAGAGGACACTGACTGCGAGAGGTAGCACAGCAAATTTTTCTGACTTGTTTTTCCTGAAGTGAAAAAAAGTGCTTGCATGGAACATAGTTCCTGTTCTGCATATGGCTGGGCATACACATTCAAAGCAGACACAAAATGAGCCTCAGTAGGGAAGAAGACGTATCCTGCAATAACAAGTTGAAGTGTCCATACGTGTTTGGTAGACTAACAGTTCTGAAATGTTTGGGCTTGTAACCCTGTTTCTGGGCATCAAAACAGCTGTTTTGGGAACTGCTGCATTGAAATCTTTGAGGTTTGTGCAAAGCAGCATTTGCTCAAACTAACAGAACTGTTGATGCCATTATAAATGCATAATATTCCAAATTGGTGAGTTGCTGACAGCTAATTTTGATGGGTTTGGGCAATCATATTCTTACAACATAGATTAATTCTTGTTTATTTCAAAATTGCTGCTACTGTAAGAAACTGGTGCTTGCTTAGGGCCTGTCTCTCCTGAGTGAAGACCTGTGCTGCTTCAAGTTTTGTTGGAATACACTTGTAGCCAGCAGGTTTCTTAATGCACAGCCCCTGACTGATGGACAGAGATAGCCCCTCTGAGAATTGTGCTAATGAAACAATTCTATAATCAACTTCCTAGATATTCTGTATACTAATAGAGCAGGTTTTTAGAGTGATGTTTTTAACCTACTTGTTACATAAGAGTTACTTCTAGTCTTGGGGAGTTCTTAAAACATCCTTTTTAATGTGTACGTAGAGTTTGCATTTACCTGTTTCTTGTTTGGACACCACCTTATAACACTGCAGAATTCTTCAGATTGAGGAGCAAGATCTTATTTTTATACCCCTGACTTTTTTGGTTCTGTTGGTTTTCTTGTTATTACCCAGTGCAGCTTAGTGAAACTGGCAGTGCCTAGTACTTTTTCACCTATAGTTCTTGTCTTCCTTTAAACAAATAAAAACACCACCAGTCTAGTGTACTCAGAAGTTCTTCTAGGGGACTAAAAAAGTGTGGCAATCAATTTCTTAACAAAGGTGTCTTTCTAAAATAACATAGTAGAGGTTGAACAGAATTACATTTAATGTCTTCTGGACGTCTGTGGTTGTCCTTTGAAACAGGAGATAGCTTAATAAAGGAAGTGTATCTTTGGCAGGCCTAGTGATTTGAAAAACAATGCTAAAGAAATAGCTTGCCAAACCTGACACTGTATTGCTTTCTGTTTAATATTTACTACTGAATACTAGGTAGCATCTGTTTGGTTGTGATAAGCAACCAGGTAAAAATAATATATGCTTGCATAGTACTAACAGTTACAAATGGGGCCCCGTAATTATCTGTGGCTGAGGTAACAGAACTTGACAACTAATGCACTGTGCCAGTTGAGTTAATAAGAATATATTTAACATCAAGTTGAAATTCTTCTGGTTTTCAAAAAAAGGCAAGTATTTCTGATTCTGGTTTTAGTTTTTAAGAAGGTTTTTACCAACTAGGTGTTCTTCTTCTGTAACTTGCCTGAAAATACAGCATGTCTTCTGTGGGCTGCTGGAGCATAGGATTCTTTCTTTCCTGCAAATAGAGGCTTTCCAGCTGAGTAGTTTTAGCTTTTTTATGTATTCTTCTAATAATTTATTAGTAGAGAACTTGAAATATTAGTTGATGAAAGCAATATATCTGATGAAATGAAGGGAGACACATTATGGTGAAGTTGAGCAGGGAGTAAGTTATAATGGTTTCTTTGGTAAGTGAGGAGTTCAGTATTGTTTTACTGTTTTTCTGTGATAAAGCATGTTGCTTTGTTGATCATTTATGTAGCACAAAGATTTTGGCAAAAAACTTCAAATCATTAACTTCCATTATCTATTGCGCATCTAAACTAATGAACAGGAAATGCACTGAACAAAATGTTTTGTCTAACAGCTGTTCAGTGGTGTGTTTTACCACCTTTTTTCCTCTGAGCCTTCAACAGCAGCCTAAGTGAGTGTTGAGCTCTTCAGTCGTATGGGTAAAACACTTTTAATTACCAGTTTGTCAACTAGACTTTTTAAATTATCTTTATTGGAAATGTTTCAAGCTCTGAAATTTCTCAACAGAATTGTGCTATTCAAATTGCAGGATTGTATTTTGGGATTAGAGGTTCATAATGTGGAGATCTGTAGGAACTTGATAGTAGGTATTAAATGCAGAGTAGCCTAATGGGCTCTAGTTGCCTCCTTTCTGTTCTTTTTCAAATAACATGGTTTGGCTTAAAGCACTACATGGAAAACTAATTACGGTTAACTTGGATCCTTCTAATATACTAAACAATTGCGTCAATGCAGTGAATATATTTTAAACCATCTTTATTGCAGAAAACTTTTTACAACGCTTTGAGAATTTCATTTTTTGAAGAGAGAACTGGATTATAGTTTTCTTTTGAATGATAGGTATGCCTGTGAAGCTTAGAACGTGTGTGCATTGCAATACGACGTTTACAAGTGCTGTTAGCCTGTCCAACCACTTACGCGCTTATGCACGAAAGAAGAGTGCTGGACTTTTGACTGGGACAGGTATGTTTTGTTACAGATGTAAAAGCAAGTCTGTCTATGATACATTTTCCTCATCAGACTGGACAAAAGCATATGCTAATTCAAAATAATTTTGGAGCTTCTGCTGGTAAACAATTTATTTGCCATAAAACTTCAGCAACTTGTAAGAAAAGGAATGTTGCTGTTGTCCACTCTCATGTCTGATTTTCATTCTTACTCATCTATTTTGGATCCAACACTTAAGGTATGTAAGCAAAAGTAAGAGATGGTCGCTTAAATTAGTTCTCCTACAATATCACAACTTCCAAACCAGCTAGTTGACCTTCTAATGAAGTGTTTAAAAGTACCTCAAGAATGCGAGAGAAAAAAGAAAATAAAAACCCCACAACAAACCAGCAAGTAATTTTTACAATCTAGTACATGTAATGACTAAGAATACCATAGTTAAAACAGGCAAAGTGAGTAATTTTACAGTTTGTGTATTTCCAACATATTACATGTAGTTGGTTTAATTTCTTGTTTGGTTCACAACCCAAAAACTATCTGGTCTGAGATGGAGTGAGTCCAGTACAGCATTTGGCACAGCTGTTAATGTTTTTTATTAAAACACACTGCATTTTGAACTTCCTCTAATAATCCGTGTTTTGACTCATTTCCACAGACTTGCAGTTTGCTTGGCTGTAGGCAGTTTTTGAGTTTACTTGGATTATTCCTAAGATTAGTGGGACTTTGTATGATCAACAACAAATTGGGTATCAGGGATGGAATATAGTGAGGAAAATTTGGAGATACGAAGTCTGGAATATTCAGTGATTAAGAAGGGTGACCATCAGTTTTCTGTGTCAACAAACACAGACTTTTACGTAATGCTTTGGAAAAATGCATAATCCTTTTCTTTAATCTGCAGATGTAATTCATTATGCTAAGAATGACAAAGTGAGTTTCAGGCTTTCTCTGCAGAAGGCTAAAAGAAATATTTTTACAGACTGGGCCTGTGGCTGCCAGGTCTTATGTTATGCTGATTTAATGCTCTAACAAAGCAGATTTAGAAGGAAGTCAGCAGATGCATTGTGTCTGCTGACTTCTAGTGTAGTATCCAATGTGTAGGAGTGTATGCCTTTAGTGATTCTGAAAGTTTTCATATTTACTCAGTAGAAAGATGATGATGATGATAGTGGACTCATTTACCACTGCTGCGATTTGATATTAGCCCTGTGGTAAGTTATTTTGCTTATATACCTGTTGGTGAAATATTTTTCAGTAGCTATATATTTAAATTGCATGTTGAAATCTTAACAGTAATTTATTGGAGGAGACACTGTGGCAGACAGGGTAGTACAAGGAGGTTGGATCCTGGACAAGCTTCTTGCACCTCAGCTTCCCTTTTGCTAAATGGGAAAAGCAAATGTAGCTTGTTAAGGTGTTTTCAGGGATTTTTGTTTGTTTTCTTTAAGAAATGTCCTTTGCTAGTGAAGTAGTAGCATATTGATAAGAACAGGTGCCACTTTCTTGAAAAGAACTGAAAGAAAACACCCGCGTCTTGTATCATTGGACTTAGAAGTTTGTTTAAAATTAAGTTAGAAACACTGTGAGGTTAGAAACAAAGCTTAAAAAAACCAAAAGGTTAGAAACAAAATACTTTTATTTCAGAAGCAGAGCTGAGACAGATAAATTGCTTGTACCATGTGGATAAAGGCCTTTTACTGAAACCAGTGACTTAGAGAGGCATAAGTTCTAGCTATAACATTACACAACCAATGTATTTTTGTATTAACTTATTTATTACCATTAAAGCTGTTGTGACTCTGCAAAGTTTGTTAAACTTTGCTCATTGACTTGCAAGGCTTGTAGACCATAAAACATGCTTTTAAACAGTGGTTTTATTTGTTATTCCACTTTGTAAATTTTGTGAAGGGAATCATTTCAATGCAAGATTTCACTAGGACACACTAGTTTTAAACTTTGCTGTGAATGTTGCTCTTGGGGAGATCTCAGTTTTTCTTATTAAAAAATGGTTGCAGTTGAGAGCAATTTTAAGGTGATTTCAGTTTGGCTTCAGCCTGGAACCTGTGTGGAGACAATGAGGATGCGTTTATACTGGTTCTTTCTTCTGTTTTCATGAAGCCTTTCTTATATCTTCCAAAATAAACATCACTACTGAAAAGAAATCATGTTGGTTGAATATTTGTCTCAGTTTCTTGCTGTAATTAAATAATGGTGTGTAAACATTAATGCTGTAATTCTTTTATTTGGCAATTGCTAGGGGAGCTACCCAGGCATCACTGTTCAGTAAGAAATGTAGTAGTCTCTGCATGTCACCAAAGTGAGACCTTTCCTAGCACTATGTTAGTTTACGTACTAGTCCTCTGCTCAGTTTTTTCAGTTTGTCTGCTTATGTTTTTGATACTATTATCATACTGCTTTTCTAGAAGATGCCCTGCTTCTTCAGAGTCTGTAATTTGATAACATTTAGTTAAATCTTAGCCTATTTATTTTTCAAATGCAACTTGACAGTTTTAGCAGTATAATAGACATTAAGTATAATAAATTTTGAGAATGGACTCAAGAAAAACACCCTAGAAGTTAAACTTTCTAGACTGTTGGCTGTTCAAGATTAGTATTTATTAAACTAAATTTGTGCCTATAGTTATACAGGGTGGATTGATCGACTGTATGGCAAATGCAGGTCTAGGTTCATTTGGATAGTTACTTGCCTTTTTATTGGTGCTTGCATGATGATCATCAGATGTCTGACTGGAACACTGGTGGGTTTTTTTTTTCTTTTGGTTTTTGGTTTGGTTTGTGGTTGGTTGTTTGTTTGTTATGCAGTCCAATTTTGAATAATGTAATGATTTAATCACTTGAGTAAATGCTGTTTTCCTTCTAGACCTCTTTTGATGAATAGCAACACACTAGTGTTTCTCAGAGCATGTGGCAAGCTTGCTTCTTTCATCTGGTTGTCTTTAGAGCATTGGACAGACCTACACAAAATCTTCAAAATGCATCTCGCTCTTCTTGGTGTAGTGGTACATCAACTTCCTTCCTTTTCTTCTTTCTAGGCCTCTCTTCCCCCCAAAGTCTCTTGATATGCTCTTGCACCCTGGCTTTTTACATACTGCCTTTGTTGATTCTTTTCACATACTCAGTCTCTTCTTACTAGCTGTCATCTTCTGGGAATCACCACTTTCTTCTTTGCTCTTATCTTTGCTTCTGTAGGTGGAGACTGCTTTTACAGAAATTTGGGAGAGAACAATAAAATAAAGAGCAAGGAGTCTGCCCTCTGAGACAACAGTATGAGAGTATGGCTGTTCATGCGGCCACTATGCTTCCAAATAATTTCTAATTCTGCTTTGTCAAAATTGTAGCTTCAGGAAATTTACTGTGGGAAGTATAGGCAGCTACAGCAGAAATCTGAGATCCACTGGCTTTGCATGTCTTTATTCTGTGATGTTACAGTCACAACTGGTGAACTGTCATGATGAGCTAATTTTTAGTATCCTGTTAAATCTTTCAGGGACCAAATTACTGGAGGGGGTTTTTTAAATGCATTTTAGTGTGCAGTAATGGTGAGGATAGATAGCAAGTGATTCAATTTGAAAAATTAGTGAATAAATATACAAGAAAAATAATTCATTCTTTTTTACTTTTTAGTTGACAATGGTTTTAAATTGTTAATTAGGTCCATTTATGCATGCAGTTATTCAACTTGGGTTAGCTTACATATGCTATGACAAAAGTAATGAGGTCTGAATAAAGACACAGCTTCAGTCTTCCTGAAATTAAGTCTTCCATACTGGGGGACATCAAGAAGCAGAGCATGCAAATTGGCATAGATGCACTTTAATTTTGAACTTCAGACCAAATGTGATGACATGAAGGACCTCTAATTGTGACTTTTCTAATTCATGTTGTCTTAGGCATGCTCATTTTAGCCTCCTATCTCCTCCATCTGCTTGCAGTCTTTCTTGATAAGCAGTGACAGAGGTAAAGAAGGTTTTTATGTGCAGCCTTTTTACCTAGCGTATATTTTTCTAAATAGCATGCTCTGAAATTGAACTTGAGTGCCTCAAGGAGATTCCTCCAAAGTTTGATTGATTGTCTTTTCTTTTAAATGGGTTGTTTCTCTATCATGCTGTATCAGAGGTTTGATGAAGTGGTGTAACTGCTTCCAAAAATAATTGGGCCTTTATGGAGAATGAAGGATGATAGTTTGGGAGCTGTGATAGCCACAAAGTAGGCGTTAATGGTAGGTAGTTCCTGCCTGTCTCTGGCAATTTGCTGCAATTTCCATGCAGCTTGCTAGAACTAAATTATCCTTCGTCTCTTCCCAAAAGTTCTAAAAACATGCTTTCTGAGGAGGTCATACTTTGTTACAGTAAAGGTGTTGGAAGAACAGTAACTGAATTTTGTTCAAAACGTGGCTATGTTCTCTTTTGGGTGAGGCAATGGTGTGACTTGATGCTTGCAAGCACTCTTAAGCGTGATATCAACAGAGTACGTAAGTGTGCATGTGACTTCATTTAAACTTGTTACTCTCTGGATAGACAAAAATGAAATTAATGCGGCAGTTACTGGTACACGTCTGTGATAACTGGTGTTGGAAGTATGGTTTTCCATCAGCCTTACTTAGATTTTACTCTTTCTCCACCTACTTTCCTGCTTCATTAGAGTAACTTCAAAAAGTACTTCTGCTGCTTTGTGCTCCCTATGTTAACTATGTCAAGACAAGGGGAACAAAAAGTACCTATTGCAGAACACAGGTTTAGTATTATTCCTATTTTCTGTCTTTTGTAACAGCTTCTTGCTTGGGCAAATCTACTTCCAATCCTAGCTAAGTTACTCTGAGAATGCATTGATTAATCTTTTTTTTTTTTCTTGATGTCTTTTAATGTGATATTTTCTGTTCTTTGTTTTGCAATTTCTCTGTCTGGAACCTCTGTTGTAAATGACTCAGAGAAAATGCCCATTCTTTTGTTTTCCTTATTTTCTCATTTTTTTGGAAAAGGTACCTTTCAGGGAAGTAGAAACTACCTCTCCTGGTACATTATGGTGGTTTCTGTTTGTCTGTGTTGCTGTCTATTTGATTGCACAGTAGTTCAGAGGGGTTTTTTCTTAGAAGATTACACACAAAACGGTTAGATTTCAGCAACTCTGCTGCAGGAGATCAATTCGGGTCTAGTAAGAAAGTGAAAGCTCTGAAAAGCTTGGGATGTATGTGAGTAGAATCAAATTTCTTGTTGGGAATTAATGTCCTAAGTTTGCCAACATGAAGGGAATAAGCTAGTTCTTGTTTCAATTGCATGTAGGCTTTTCTAGAAGGAGCCTGCTGTTTACTGCCTTTTTTTTTTTTTAACACAAAAACTGACATCAGCTAACTGACATCAGATGCAACTTGTGGATGTATTGGCATTCGGATAATACTGACTTCTGTTTCTCTCCTTCCCATGATGATCTGCAAAATCAGCAATAGCAAAGCTTTTGCTATAATAACTGCTTCAGATAATTCAACCCTTATGCAAATAGTTCTCTTCAGAGAATGGGTGTCTGGGTTGCAGTATTTTATCGGCTTACGCTTCTGGTGATGTTGTAACTGATGTTGTGGTATGTAAAATATTTATACTACTTGGTAGTTCCTACAGCCTGAAAAATAGTTAGCTTTTTTCCTTCCTAATGATATGAAGAATATACTTTTGATGAGAGCATAAAGCATTAATAACCCCTTAACTATTCACTTTTCCAGAAGTTATCTTGGCCATTTCTGTCTCTCTGTCCTGACTCCCCTTGGGTTACAACCTTTATATCCAGACTGCTTTAATTATTACTATCAGAAAAAATGCTGTTGAGCCTCATCTTCCTAATGATGGCTTGACCCAGGGTCTGAAGGAAGTCGTCTTAGGTTGGTACCTGCTTTCTGCTTGTTTTATCAGTTCTCTGGTGCCTTCAAACCTCAAAAATTCATTATAATGTTTCTAGATACTTTATGGATCTTTTAATATGGGGATGGAACTGGGAAGTGTCTGGTGTATCTACAAGTTAAAAGTTTGGCTACAGGGTAAAAGCTTGAGAGGTGCTTATTTGGAGGACATAAGAAAAACAAAGGATGCAGTCAAGACTGTGTTTTTTTTAAAACAGCGTGTTTTGCCTCACCAGATGCTTCAGAATACTAAGAGGTGTATTCTTCTGTTTTCTATTACAGGAGTCAAAACTTAGACTAGTGTAACATTTTTTTTAGTTTTATTTTTAAGATGCTTCAGTAGCATAGCATTATGCCTTTTTGGTAACAAGAATACAACTTGTTACTGTCTTTCATGTGTGTCTGGAGTTTTAGTGTTGGTGTCTTGTGTTTTGGAATAGAGCATAGCTAGATACACTTCTCAGCTCAAGCAGTCCCAAACTACTTGTTTTTTCTTGAGCTTTACCAGCTGTTTTCATCATAACAATATTAACTCAGTTTAATCCCCTCATCCCTCAACTTTGCCTGCTTCTTAGACTCTCTTTGTTACAGATTCCTATTACGTCTACAGGAGTCACAGACCTCAGCACTGACTGAACCCATTTGCTATGCATTTCCTGTTCACACACATTATTTTCATACATAGTTTCAAATGCTTAGGCTGAATTTTAAAAGTGGCCTTGCCACCCCTGTTGATTGTCCTAATACCAGCTCCCACTGCCAAGGATTAATATATAGTTATTGTAAAATGTATTAGAATTCAGACAGTAGTGAGGGGGAAGCCTCATTTGAAATTCTTAGAATAAAAGAACAAACTTCTGCTTTATGTTGAAAACAAACAGCAGGTGTTTTATTCAAAGTAGAAATTCTTGATTGTATTAGCGGAAAGCTACAGCTTCGTGGAGTTGTAACTTGGTTGAACATGAGTGATCTTGTGATGGTACTTGAACTATAAAACAAGTTCCAAGATTTTTACAGCATTTTCTGCATGAAAGGGTATTTCCCATGGTGCTTTGCTTCCGTATAATTCTGCAATGTTAGTAGGTACTTGCTGACACTAAAACAACAGTTTAGTGATGAATGTCAATTATCTAGTCTTTTAAAGAGCAAGCACTGTGCTAAACTAAAAAAGTAGCTTCATCTGTTCAGCCAATAAACTTCTTAGAGCACACTAATTATTTTGGATTTACATTACAATTAAACGTAGAGTAACAACGAGGTAGATGTCTTTTCACTACTGCTATAGGAGATGCTTACTAAATATCTCTGGTTGACATTCATTGAAGTATCACTTTCACATATGGAAATTTTTCTCTTCTTAGCTTTAGACTGTAAGCAAAAGAAGTCGAGGTCAAGATCTGGAAGCAAGAAAAAAATGCTGCCGTTACCTCATAGTGCTGATGAAGTTTACATACTCAGATGCAGGTACATAGGGTTGTTTTAATTGAAAGAACACATTATTAAGAGCTTGCTAATTTTAGTCATAAGAAGATGTAAGATTTTATTCTGTAAATATGTTTGTGGTTAAATTGAATAATAAGGGGGGAAAGCGGTTGCCTGTTTTAATTAATTTGAACAAGAAGACTTGAAGATAACTCAGGTTGCTAACTGTTTTACTAGCTAAAATCTTCTTGATCATGTCTGAGTAATATTCTGTCCTTCAAAAGAAATCTTTCGTAAGAACAGCAGATTGTTATTGCTAGTGTTAAAAATGTGGAGTGTAAGTTGTGTGAACTGCAGTTGCTTTGTGCTTACAGTTACCCAGATTAACTCAATTACTAAGGGTTTCAGCTAAAATATATAGAACAGACTTCAAAAAAATTAAGACTTTCCACCTAATGTCTTTATTTAATGATTTTTCAGTACAGATAAATATATCTTGATGGAATAACTTTAATATTTGCATAGGTTTTGTGGTCTGGTCTTTCGAGGACCTTTGTCTGTTCAAGAAGACTGGATAAAGCACTTGCAGCGACACATTGTCAACGCAAATCTTCCACGGACTGGAGCTGGTATGGTTGAAGTCACATCACTACTTAAAAAACCTGCTTCAATTACTGAAACTTCATTTTCTTTACTGATGGCAGAAGCCGCATCATAGAACAAGGAAACATTTTAAATTTTAATTGGATGTAAATTTGAAATACTTTGTCATTTTTTAAAACAAATTGCTACACTAAATTATGTTTATAAATGCTTAAAACAGAAAAATAGAGGAAGTGGATTACAGTAACATCAAAATAAATTGAATACTTAACAATTACAGTAAGTAGTCTTTATATTTTATATAGGGTGGAAGATGTGTTTTTAAGGTTTATTATGTTTTTGTCAGTTACTGTGTTCACTATCAATACAAGACCATTACATGTATGGCAGCCATTTTTAAATTGTTGCACATGGGTACATAAAAGACACATTTTAATAAAACAAAGAAACCATATTCTCTTCAGTGTTACCCAAATCCAAGGCTCTGTTTATTCCAAAAAGAATTACATAGTAAAATAAGATATTATTATATTTTGTTTGTATGTATGTAGTGTTTTGTATAATACCAAGAACTGCTAATACAATTTACTCAACTTAGGGCATTAAATACCATGTACGTCATAGTTCAAGAGACTGTTTCATTCAAATAGGGCAATTAGTACTATTCTATCTAGGTGTGTGTTTTTTTTTAAATCACATGAGGCTTTTTGTACTAAAAAGTGGAGGGAAACTTGTTTAAACAAATTTCTAAGAGAAATATGTACATAATACTGGAAATTTGTGGTAAGGAAATATTCTTTACTTCAGTTGCATTTCTCACTGACAATAAAGTGGTGCATCCATGCTACCTCCTACTTGTCAACAAAGATGGTATTTACCCTTATGTTTTTGTATCATAGTAGATTCAATCCAACTTTCTTTATTACAAAGCATCTTTTTGTTAACAAGTTTGTTTCTTTATGATGATTTACTTAAAGCCTGGCTTGCTTACAGAAGTTTGCCTCTCTACAATTTTATTTAACACTGTAGAAATGTACTAATAAGCATTGCTCACTACACGGTTAGAGTAGACTTTTCATTTATAATTCTGTTTAAAAGATTGATCATTTTAGAAAATTTGAACACAGATTGAAAAATGTTTCTACATATGAAGAGAATGTTTACAACTTAAATTTTAGAGCTTGTTTTGGATGTGATTATATGTATGAAAACTGTAACACTATGCTCATGCTAAGGACCTACTTACAGAATTACTGAAATAAATGTGCTGTGAGGATGGAAATATGGTGCAGGTGTCTTGGTCATGAAGAATTGTGTTTGTTCATTTAAACTGTCTTCAGAACATGTTTTTTGTTTAAATCAAATCGGATTCCTCTACAAATCAATTTTGTATGCAAGTAACATTTCATTTTACTCGTATAGGGTAACAGATACTGTAGTTAAGCCAAGGATATGCATTGATATTTTCTTTATATGTAAATAAAGTTAAAAGCAGTTAAAACAAAAGGAGTATTTTGGTAGAGTATATACATACCTCACTGCCAGTGAAATTGCTTTCCTATGGTATATCTCCTTACCAGAAAAAATCTCTAAATAAAAAGGTTTAAAGAAAATCTATATGTCTATAATGTGAACCATTTATTTGCATTGTGTGAATTAAGTTTGTGAAATTGATTTGTCTTGCTTGAGATTAGAATCTTCTTATGATCTTAAGTAAAAATACATTTACCTGCAATAAACCTACTTGTTCACAGATGCATTACATTTGATTGGTGGAAAATATGAATAAATGTCTGTCTTCCTGTACGTGCGCAGTTTAGAGGTAACACATGAGGCTTGTTCATGTTCTGATGAACTAGATGGGCCAAAAATACACAGCTGTGCAGGACGGAGTCCTGAGACAAGGCCATCCTAGCTCTGTCAAGGCAATCATTAAATTAGTGCTGTCGAGTGTTTTACTGTACAAGTTGCCACAGATACCTAGCTTTATTGTAAAAAAATCCCTTTTTTTTTTTCTAACTGGAAAATCTACATCAGTACACTTAAAGGCTTAGAGCAAAAATACTTCAGAGATTTTAGGAAAGATAACTGGGTGTTGAAGTGTATCGCGGGCAGATTGTGTGTATGCCGACTAACAAATTTCTAAATTTGTAGATGATTGTGGGATTTTTTTTTAATACACTCTGAAAATGGAAGATTTGCAGCAATGTGTGGAAACAGAGTAGAGGGAAGTGATCAAATCACCCTGAATTTTTATAATGCTTTAATAGAGTGCTTGTTTACCCTTCTCACCAAAAAGGTGCTTGTGAGAGCACCATATTTTGTGGCTGTTTAACAGATGAAAAAAAAATCAATTAAGTGCAAATGATATTTATCTAGTATTGTTAAAAATGCTTGTAAAGTGAAGCCATACCATACAGAATTTAGCAGTAGGAGAAAAACTCTTATTAGGTTCCTAATAATAAAAATAGTTGATTCTAAATAATTCATTAAACCCCAATAGTGAGCTGCTTTGTGTAATGCTACAATGCAAGGTTGTGTGAAGAGCAGGGAGCTGTAGGCCTGGTTAGTTTCCAAAATGAGATTCTTTTGATGTGGAGCAGCAGTTTTCAGTGGCAGAGGGGTGCACTGGAGCTGCGTGCCTTGCTTGCATCAGATTCTTTACTATAGTCTGAAATATATACAGAAGTTCTAGAACTCTTCTGGTTATTAAATTATTTGCATATATAGTTGATACGGACTGAATTATCTTTTTTTAAAAAAAATGGGTAACCTTAAGCTCTCTTTAGCCTGTAGTCCTCAAGTTGGGCCCATTTGTTTTCTTGGTTTCTGTTATTTGGAAATACAGATCTTCTGTCACTACCTACAAGGAGACACGAATTCCCCTTTCCATAGTTACAGAGATTATAAATAACCTGTTAGAAGACAGTTAATTATATCAGTCACTTTATTATATGAATCTCCTGTTTTGAGGTTTGTGGCTTGAGAAGCTCTATGGCAGTCTGTGTTCTAGAGCTGGACGTACAGAAGTGCACATATAACCATGAGTGTTAGTCTGTTCACTTTGGCTAGATTGCTTCGAGCTAAAGGCTGCAGTGGCGCAGTGATTTTTATTTGGTTGAGTTCCTTATCACAATCTTATATGTTTCTGGAGTTGTCCTTGTTTCTGGTAAAGGTCTCTTAAGTAGCAGCCTCTGGAAAATTACTGACGGAATTTTCAGAATGCTTACAGAAGCCTGGAAAATTGTAGAAGACCACCCCACACATTTTGTAAGATGATTGTCTGTATCCCCTAGTCCCAGTGATGTTTCCAAATAATCTTAAAAATATAAAACTGTTTGCATTCCTTGAAAAGAGGTTTCTGCAGGACCTTGGAAAGGTGATTTTAAAATGCCTGCGGTAGCCACTGCCAAGTAATAGTGTGTTCAGGCTGTATGCATGGAAAATGGGAGATGGAGGCAAGTGGATAACAAGTGTTGGCTCACAAAGATCCCTGGACATTTACTCCTGTTTGCCATACGCTGCTTCATATGGATTGTGTGAATTGTATTAGGTGGACTGCTCCCACAAGCAAGGCAGTCCAGCTCTGCCCGCAAATGCAGCTTCTGTTTCCTGGGAGCTCACCTTACCCAGCCAGCTGTGTCAGGAAATGAGTTGCTGACTCTTCTTAATGGGAGGAAAAAGCACAGGCCAGGCAATAGCTAGCACTAGCCGTTAGGGAGGGAGAGCGAGCCCTAACATGCCAAAGATGGGGATTGTAGCAGTTTGGGTTGGTGTCCTAAGCAAGACTTTCTGTTCAAAGTCCTACCCTTTTCAGCCACGCTCAGGGAAGTCACCAAGGTCTTTGAGGTAAGTGGATCACAGGAGGAGCATGAGTCATGAACTGGGGGTCAGAGATACGCATCCATCCAAAGTTTCAAAAGGTCAGCGTCACGGGACTGAGATGGGGAGATCCATTTCAGCAAAGCTATTTTGACACCAATGCTTTTTCTGGGCCAGTTGTGGGTCTAAATTATCCTGGAGTTCAATAGTGATTTAAAGGGGTTATTCATTTGGTCTTCTACCTGATTCTGAAAACCTACAGAAGAAAAATGTTGGCTGAACAAATGTGGAAAAATAAACTGTGAATAACAAGTACTTGCTTTTAATTAAATGGTTAGGGCTGTGAAAGAACCCTGATTAGTTCAGTGTTATGGTTAAAGACTTTTCCATTTTTTGTCACAGTAGTTAATAGCCTGGATACTTAAACAGCAGTTTCACATTAAAAAAAAATTGTTTATATAGTTCTGACTTTGTTTTTTAAAAACAAACCTTCTTAGGGTGGTACTTAACTTAAAAAGGCTGACTGCATTATGATTTCAGATTATTTCAATCCACTATGCTTTGTAGGTGCTGTTGCCTGATAAATGGGTAGCAATTTTGATGTAATGGAAACATTTTGGCCACAGTGCCATGTCTGTAATTTCTTGCAATAAAATGTTCCTTTTTAACACCGCAGGCTTCTTGGTGTTCTTCTCGTTGTTCAGAGGTGAGCTGCAAAGCATGCATTGCTTAAACTGGGGACTTCCACCCTGACCTGAATGTTGCCTGACGAAGCAAAGAAGGTGGTTTTGCTGGCTGTAGCTGCCTGAAAATTCAGAGAAGTGAGACAGGGAGAGGGTGTTCACATTCCAGTATTGGGAGAGCAAGGATGAGGGCAGGTAGCAGAGGGAATGTCACCAGAGCCAGGGGCCCAAATCTGAAGCCAAATCACAAATAACAACAGGTCTCATCTGTGCATATCCTCCCAATTCTTGGCCAATTAGAAGCAGTTTTTCTCTGCAGAACTAGCTGTGCACTGGCTTCCAGGCGTACTTGGGCCCGGGGTACTCTGAAAAACCCAGTTTGCGTGGCACTCTCCAGTTCCCGAGTCTCCTGCTGCAGCACGAATGCTGCCACTGTACCACTGCCATTCACATGTACACACGCACACTATAGGAACAAAAATGTAGAGGTTGATCAAATTTATCATAAAAGAGTGTTGGGGTGTTTGTTTTAAACAAGAGCTGGAGTGGGTGTTCCCTCCACGCTGCCTTGCTAGCGTTGATACTCTGTCACTGCTTGTTCTCATTTCTAGTTGCACTATGGGCTGACAAAACTTGTATTTTAAAAAGCAAAACAAGAAATCCTTCTAACTTCAGTGCCCTGTTCCCCTATTAAGATTTCAACATAAGTCAGCTAACAGCCTTTTTATACATCTTAGTAATACTCAAGTGCATCAAGTAGCAAAACCTCGTGCAGGTAGCTGGTGTCTGGGTGCAGGGCTTTCCCTTCAGGAAGCGACTGGGGCTGCCTTGGCTGAGTGCCGGTGGCTGCAGTGTGCCAGGACGGGCGGTGGCAGGTCTGCGGTGTGTCACTGGTTACAGATGGTTAGCGCATGTTGCCTGAAGACTGCTGTTGTTTTGGCTAGAAATAAAAACTGGAATAAATGCATCCCTGTAGGAATGCTCTTCTCTAGGTAAAGGCAACGTTTCTTATTAAAGCCCTGAAAGACCTTTCTCATGCAGGCTCTGCACCCTCTTTTTATTACAATTAAAACCCAAGCAAATGGCATCCTTGGTAGCTGTGAGCCCAGAGACCTCCAAATTACAGCTCTCACTGTGCAGAGGGGGACAAAGGGAGTGCTGGAGCCTTCTCACATCTTCCTAAGCACTTGTACTATCGGTGTTGTGTAAATTGCAGCACTGTTGGGCTTTCTATCCTATAGTTTCACTTTGAAGCACGCTTTTAACTCCTAAGAGCTGAGGTTTACAAAGCAAGTGATGATGATAATCCCTCTGCTTTTGTGTCAGAAACCGGCAGTATGAAACATGCTTACGTGACGTTTATGGGGAGTGGTCCTAAATATGATCTACCACTTTTAAAAAATCTGTTTGTTGGAAAATGGGAACTTCGTGTTTAAACATTTGACTATGTATCTTTAAGCCAGCAGCAGCTGTCAATGGTGTTTGTAGCTCTCCGTGAAACTCATCCCAACCCATCCTCACTGCTGCAGCAACTAGCGCTGAAGCTCTGAATCCCATTCTGCTCTTTGAAACCGCTTCAGAAAAGAAGTGACTGATAAAGCAGAATGCAAGCTAACTCCATCAACCTGTGTTTTAACCAAATAAGGAACTGCATGTCACCCAGGTACAAGTCTTGCTGACAAGAAATAATTCTTTCATCTGTGTCTTCCCTGAAAAAAAACAATTGCATGAAAGTAGAAGAAAGAAAACAGCCTTATTTGGGTAAAGAAGCGAGGGGAGGAATATTTTAAAAACAAACAAATGAACTGAACCCCATAGGTTGAAAAAGAAGCTGCGAACAAGGAGACAGCATAAGCCTGGGGTTGGCACTTTTTTTTTGCAGTCTCTGAAATCCAGTTGATGGCTGCATTTGCTGTGCCTCCGAATCTTCAGGGGTGCTTTTGGGTTCCTGGCACAGAGGAGGTTAGGGCAGGTATTGTCCTTAGCTGAACAGCCAAGGAGTATGTTTTAACCCCAAGCTGAAAGAAATAGGCAGTGACAGGGAAAAGAGGTTTTAAATCCAATTTCTTGTGTTGGAAGTCAGCTGTACCCAGTCCCTTTGCCATCTAGAGTATGTTTTCTGATGCTTTTTATATGCTGAGTATAAATCCATAGACACTTTGTCCTGTCATGAGCAGCTCTTCCCACACATGGCCTCAGTCACAGATTTGCTACTGAAATCTGAATTTTCCAGGTTCTGTTCATGTAGGGGTTACCATTCACTGCCTCCAAAAAGTCTATCCTCTTTTCGGCATCCGTCATTTTATAACATTCTCTTTTCATTGAAATAGACTCCACCACGAAACCCAGTGTTTTCTGACTGCAGCTGTCTGGATAAATACATAAGTGCTAGTAAATGACTAAATAAATGAAGACCCTGACCCAGAATGTGAGTGTTCTTCCTGGATCCCAAACTCATTTCTTTGCCCTCAGGCCCCGGTTCCCATCTGGGGACAGTACTTAGCCACATCTCACTGGGCTGCAAACCTGACTGTTTTCGTTATCTTCATTCCTAGTTCAGTTTGTTTTCCCTTTCCTCAGTTTTTGCTTGTCTTCCTCACTTTTCATCCCTCTTGTTCTTTAGGACTTTATTTTAGCAGTGGCTACCAATGATGAAGCTCTTTTGGGAAAGTCGTATAAACTATGTCAGAGTTAACATAGGCAGGGTATTCTTAAAAGCATATATAATGACCTGATTTCTGATTTATTTTATATGGAGACAGTAACTGTCTGTACCTAAGTGGTACGGGGAGGAAGAGATGTCTAGATTTTAAAGTGACTTTGTAAGAGAAATTAGACAGAACAAAAATTCCAAGTTGTACAGTCGGTACCAACCCAGGACTCGAGTTGACTCCGCTGTTGGGAGCTGAACTCTTGCCTCATGAGTTACCTTACGTAGGATGAGCCCACCTGGGAAAGTGAACATCTTGTACCGTCTTTCTGTTTAGTCGGCATAAAGGTGAGTTGCTGTATTTTTTTTTTTTTTTTTTTTTTTTTTTCCCCCCTGGAAGCCTTTCTGAAATGACAGAAGTATTTAGAAAATGGAGTGCTTGCTTGAATGATTTTTGTGAACAAGCAGCTGGTTGGTTTCTTTGGGCAAAGTGAAACAGGGATATGTGTGAACGATGGTAACAACATACTGGAGATAAGAATCTCAGCCCGTGATGAACGTGATAGAATGAAATTCTTAGAAAGTAAACTGTAATTTCAGGTTTAGATGTAGAAATGTGCCAAGACTATCTGAGCAGCCCCCCCTACTGCCAGCAGTAAACAAAATCAGCAACCTGCAGGTATCTGTAATTTCCTGCGATACATGGCAGCTGGCACGCCAGCGTGGGGAGGAGAGAGATGCCCTGCTTTCCAGTTGCTCCTGCTGTGACACGGGTTGTGTGCTGGGCTGTGGAAGTTGTGTGCTGGTCTAGGCTATGTTTTCTTCGTGTTACCTTAGAAATTGAAAGCAGCAGGTATGTTACACAAGAGTAACTACAGTTTAGATATGTGTGATACCTGCTACCATAGATGCCAGTCTTACAGTGGACGGTTTGGGTTTGTTTTTTTTTTCTCTTTTGAAGCAGTAGGTGCTTATCTTGCTGTCATCTTCCAGATTTCAGATGTCTTCCCTGCATTCACAGACTGCAAATGTCAATCCTGGCTATCTAGTGCCAGGCATTTCACTGGTGTCATGGTCTCGGAGAGCTCCCCATCCTCAAGCAGTGAAGGCTGCTGTTGTATTTAGGTGCTTTATTTCTGCTTTGTCTCTGAGGACTTTGACTGAGGCTGGCAAATCTGTTCTGCTGTTGCTGTTATTACCATGCACAGAGGGAAAGCTCTGACTGGTTTGGGATCAAACTGAAGATTGAGCAGTTATTGTAAAATGGACCAGATGTATTCAGAGCTTCAGCTGCCCTGTATTCCAGCTGCCAGCAAACAGCAGCATGTGCTGGTACCTGCTGCTGATGTGGGGAGCAGAGCTCAATTACCATCAGAGAAAATCTGAGCACTTTCCCTACTTTTTTTGAACTTTCCTTGCATGTGTTTTTCTCTCTCAGTCCCTTTCCCTTGCCCCCAGGAGAGTGTCAGGTATGTCATTTTTAACTAGAAAGTTTCTCATTAGAAGTGTGTGTTAATTCTAGAAGGCTTGCAAAGGTGACAGTTATTACCCCTCATTACCTGCAGATCTGAACTACTTCCCTGCCCAAAGAGGGTCTCTGCCTGTGTGGGTCAACAAGGCCCATCTGTACCTAGGAACTAAACCAAATGACATAATAAGTATAAATGTAGCCCTTCAAGGCGTGAGTACTTTGCCTTGGCTAGCAGTCTGAATTGTTTTGATTTTACTCAACAGGGAAGCTGTGGAAACAGGCAGTGTGGAGTGGAGTCATTGTGGTGTTAGGTATGATTAGTGCTGTAACTGGGGAGTGGAGAATGGCAGAGCCATGGCCAAGGGCAGCGGTGGTGCTGTGGACACACTGAACGAGGCCAGATCCTAGTCCTTATGCTTTCCTGAACGTTAAGTTCTCCATTGAAGTCCACGTGATCTCTGACCTGGTTAGTGCTGGGAGCTAATTGGATGGGAGAGAAGAATTGTGCCTACTGATAAAAATAAATGCTCAGAAAAAAAGTTATCAGAAGTTAGTGAAATGTGTCTCCTTTAAATTACTCTATTTGAGAAGTTAATAGTTAGAGAATAAGAAATGCAAAATGTAGTGTCTTTGAAAAACAGGTGCTACTGACATCTGACATGGAAAAAATACTGATACTTCACAATGGAGTATTATGTACAAAACTAGCAAAAGTTATTAAACTACTCTGGGGAGCCTTAACAGGTGTATCTGCTGTTTCTAAAAATGCATGTAAAGCTGAATATTTTGTTGTACTTCTTCCACACAAAAATCTACTTTTGTGATAGAATGGGAAAGATAAGAAGGAGAGAATTATCTGACTACAGTATTTTCATTCGGATTGTGCAGAATAAGTAATTTCCTATAAAATGGGAGGGGTAGAGAGCAGTGAAACTCGTGTGCGCTGCAGCAGGGCTGGTAATTAGAATGTAGCCCGGCAAAATCACAAGGGGGTATGTAATAAAAGAAAGCTCTAATGTGATTTAAAGACCATGACGGAGTTGCATTCAGTGACAGCCTGGTCACCCAGTACAGTGTGACGTCCTCCTCTATAGAGATGTGTTCCTGCAAGAGGCTCCTGCACCCACCATCTGGCTGGGGCTGCGGGAGAGCTGCGCAGCGAGGGACGCGGAACCCAAGGGGACACACCAAATTTGCTTCAGTGTAGGCACAGCATTTTCTCATAACAAAAGCTTGGATATTCTACATCGTGTGGGAGTATGTCATTTAAAAGATATTGAACCCAAAGCTATAGTGTATTTTTCACACTCCTTCGCACATTTTTCTTGCTCCCAAGCACAGGATGGTGTGTGCTTGGCAGCGTGGTTTGGGGAGAAGCATTAACCTCTTGCTCAAGAAACTCAGGAAAGGTGTAACGTGCATCCACAGTTAGAAAAGCCCAAGGATGGGAAGGACACATGAGCTGTGCTTTCTTTCTCCATAGCTTACTTTTGGCAGGGTACTTCTGCTTTTAAGTCCCTTTAAAAGGCACTGGTTTTCCTGTTGTCCATATCTTAGTACTATTTTTTTTTAATTGTCTGGTTTCTTCTAGTCAGTGTGTGACTAATGGGGGGTGACTTATCTGCTTCCACTTCTAAACCTCCTGTGACATTGACTAAATGTTCCTTGAGTCTAGTGTGGGTGTGTGTTGCTGTCCTTTAAAGAATAATGGATTTCTTTACCTTATGCTGATCCTCACAGAGACCATCACTAGCAGCAGGCAGGGCAGCTTCTTCTGAAGTCCCAGCAAAAGCCGCCCTGTGCTCCTCCCAGGAAGCAACTTCTTTTAGAATGATCTGCCACTTCTCTCTCTGCTTTTCATGCCAGTCCTTGTCTTGGCTATGATGGGAATTGTCCCCTTACATCTCCCTTCTTCTGTCTCAGCTGAAATCAGGACATCCTGACAGTACCATGTTTTAAAATATTGTCTTTTTTCCTTGTATGCTATAAATACATAGGCATAACGTTGACTGTATCTGTGTGGGCTGTATTTGGGCCACACAGTTTTGTTCATCAAAATTATTCTGTGAAGTAAAAAAGTAGCAGGATACTTTGTAGACCTTAAAAGTTTAAATTCAGTATTTTTTTCAGAAAGTAGGTGGATTTTGGATTGTTTGTGTAAAGGACAAACTACAGAGACAAAAGGCACAATTTAAATGTAAATGAGATACTGGAGTTGCAGAAATCTCAGCACTTCACCTGAAGAGAGAGGAATGTCCAAAGATGTCAGTAAAGCAGATGTTAGTTAATGCTGGATCTCTCTAGAAAGACCATCTCAGCTCTGCTGTGAACTCTCAGTACTAAGAACGGTTATTTTGGACAAATGCACTTGATTTGTGTCTTCTGCTTGCTTGTTCTCAGCGCAAACAAAGTGAATCCCTCTTGGGCGGATGCAGCAAACACTTTCACTATGTGAAATTCCTGAAGGCAATGAGTCTTGGTCACAGATGATACTCTGATGATGAAGAAATTTGGGAAGTGTATTGGTCAGACAGGATCAGTGGCCAGAAGACCCCGTAACACCTGCACTAAGGGCTACCTGTGTATTCCCTTGTGCTAAGGCAGTAGGAGGCGGAGCAGAGACAAGGACCTGAAATTCTCCAAGACTGGTGATGCTTGTGGAGCAGAAGATACACTGTCTTGTTTGTTCTCCTTTTGTTTGCCCCAGATCCGGTTTTTGAAATGAATCGTTCCAGAACAACTGTGGAGCCCGGTGGAGTTTAATGGGTGGCTGTGCTGCTCGGAACATGAGCTTGTTTTCCTCATTTTGTTGTGCTTTTTCCTTCAACATACATTTCACTGTTCTAATATTTGATTTTCAGGCACAATGAATACTCTGAAATGAGTAGTGTCAAGAGAGGGATCAGATTAGCTCTTTAAGTTCAGCTGTGTGTGATCTGGAGTAAATGAGAGGGGCTGATGCTGAGTGTGTCAGAGCTGTGTGTCACAGCTGGTGGAGATACTGGCTTTCTGTCTTGTCCTTCTGCGTGGAATCGAGGTGCCCTGTTATTGCTGAACAATCACTCATCATATTGGGTGTTACTGCTGCTGTTCTTCAAGAAAGTTGCTAGAGAACTGCTTTTCAGAAGTTTTTTCATACTCCCAGAGGATGCAGGCTGGCACTGATACAGATATTGATTGTGGGAACAAAAAAGGGTGGTCTGGAAAACTGTCCATGCTGGATAATCAGTCTCCAGGGCACTGGATTTCTAATGGTCCCAGGCTGTGTTTAAGCATGTCATCAGGATTAAGGGTAAAAGATCTTTTTTTCTATAATACTACAGTATAATAACTTACAGACCTCAGGGTCCTTACCAGCACCTGCATATGCCCAGGGTAAATGAATCATTCAGAGATGATGCAGATACAGTAATCCAGATGCTGTAGCTAAGAGTTTCGTGAGGCCAGAGATCATCTCAAGCAGGCTGATGCAGGTACGGGCTCTATCTGCAATACACTGAGCAACAACTGCAGCAAAACCAGAAAGCAACAGCTGACCACCTATAACTCATTTCTTGTGTTCTGCAATAAGCCTCACAGAAAAATTTATGAAGCAGATGGGCAAGAAATGTTCATGGCCTTATGTGCCTGTGACTTTTCGTAAACAGATCAAGTGAATATATCTCAGGAATTCCTCACTGAGGCTCTTGGGTCATGTAAAAACATAAAATGGGGCTGCTAGAGAGGATTCTTGAGCCCTGAAGTGAAACCATTGTGGATGCAATTAAAAATAGTACTTGTCACTGTTACAGATGTAGCATTTGTTCATCTAATACACCTTACAGAGGATCAGGATGATGTAATTAGAGCATCTGGTGCTCCAAGCAAGACTAAATTAAGAGTGCCCCATAGGGGGTTAGGAATCGAGGAGTCCTTAGCAGGGGTTGTCACTAGCCAATGAAAGCGTTAACGTTTTATGCTCTGCTTCAAAGGAGGACGCCGGTAGGATCACACCAGTGCATTGCCCGGGACTCTCTGGGTGGACCCCCAGGCTACAACCCTGAATCACATCAGAACTGCCTTTGAGCTAATGGTGGAGATGTAGGGGAGCGGGATGAGCAGGGCTTTCCTTCCCTTCTGGATCTGTTGGCGAGGGCAGCGGGTAAAGTGGCACCAGCACTGCTGCGAGGACGCTGCCAGCATCCCTGGGGCCAGGGATGGGTGTGGGGCAGCGCGGGCAGCAGGCACTGGTGAACCTGCACTGTGACTCCTCAGCACCCAGGGTTCTCCTTGCTGAAGAGGACTCATGAGGAAGAGATGTAGGTCTGTGCTGGTTTTGTTGTTGCAGACTACAGAGGATGACCATGCTGGGGCCATGGGCTCTGTGCCCGCAGCTGGGAGTGCACCCTCCTTGTGCCAGGCTTTAGGTGTCTGTGGGCTGGGGCTGCGCCTTAGGGCTCACGGGCGCCTGACCCGCTGTGGCTTCTGTCAGTGTTTGCAAGCACAGTGGGCCTTCATTACAAAAAACCCTCCTTATGACTCAAAATATCATGAGATTTTTTTTTCATCTCTTGCTCAATTGCAGCTTAAAAATATCATTAAAAGCAAGGCTGATCCTTTTCCTGTACCATTTGATATATTTTTGATTGATACAAAAATGAAATTAAACAATGAGCATATATATACATACATACTTACACACCCATTCGCACAGGCACATGAAATGCAGATAATTTACAGTAGCCTTTTCCCGCTGACTTCAGTGGGTATAAAAATCCCAGATGTTTATTACTTTGGAGATGAAGGTCTAAGGTTATCTTGATGGATTGTGATTCATGTTATTCCCCAAAACAAGCCATTCATTCAATGTTTTCCTTTCTAAGTCCAGTAACTCTGCAGTTTTTTATCCTTTCTAAAATCAGCGCAAAGGAGAGACAAAGCTAATTCTGGAAGCAGTGTTTTCCCTTTATTTGTGCTTGCAGTCAGCTCTCTGATGACTGTGCTTACAAACGCCCTGCTCCTTCCTCCCTCCCCCTGACTCTTTAGAGTATTAGCTCTTTGAGAAGGAAACCATCTTAGTTTTATATCTGCAAGCTGTTGGTACTGGGGATTTAATTGGAAATTTCTTCTTGGTAATGCAAATAAATAGTAATAATCAAAGTGATCATTTGTACTGGGCAACAACTGAGCAGCACAAACGGTGTGCCACGGTGCGACCGGGCAACTCATAAGGGGAGGAAGGGACAGAAGTTGTCACAGGGCTGTTCTCAGACAGTTTTGTGCCATGATTTAATTCCTGTGTGAGAACACTATCAGAAGATTTATTTCATTTAGTGTGTTTGAGACTACTAGCTATGAGAAGCAAGATAAATTATATAGTGTACAGAGCATATAGGCGTGATATGAGAGTTGCGTTGCTGATGTATAAGAAAAGGCCTGAAGCCCTGTTTTATTATTCCGTAAATATGCTGTGCTAGAGGCTCTTAAAGCAAGATGAAAGTAGAGGGGAGGTTTTTAATGTTTGTTACAAAGGAGTCCTTCTCACACTTGGACGGGTGAATCCCCTTCTCTGACTGTGACTTTGTGTGGCCACTTGTCTGGAGAGTGTCCAGAGGTCAGCCCTAATAAAAGGTTATCAAATACCGAGAAATTATGGGCTTCTTGGTAATCAAAGTCTGCTCATAAGTGACAAGTAATTTAGTTACCTTCTAGAAAGAAAAGAGGAAAAACTGAATAAAGTAAGACTTTTTTTCTCTATAGAAATATGTAGTAGAAAATAATTTAAAATAGTAATTACTAGAATGATTAAGATAATTTTTAAAATTGGCAAAAATGTAGCATTGAAGTGCCAAATTTTCCTGATTAAAGAAGGTCTTTGGCGATCTCATTGGTGATACGAAAATGATGCGCATGAACTGCTGTGTGCAAAGCTTCCCTGCAAAACTATGCATAATTTGAAATGTTCAGTTCTATACTCAATATTGTGTAAGTAATTCCTGGGCTAGTGTAAGCTGCTCATGTAACTAACCATAGTTAAAAGGTACAAAAAAATAACAAGTAAGTAATAAGTTCATATTAGGAAACCCTTCTTAACATCAGTCCTTCCTAAAATCACAGGCAATTTACAATAATTGTTAAAAAATTATTAGGAAATAATTTAAAATTATAGCAAAGTGTGGTTAGAAAAGGGGGAAGATATTTAGGCTTAGAGAAATATGACATTTGTCTGAACTAGACTTTTTTTTCCTTTTTTTCTTTTTTTTCTTTTCATCATATTGATTATTTGCTGGGGAAAAGCCCTGGCATTACAATCTATATCTGGGAAGGGGGGATTCCCGTTCTGCGTTAGGAATCAATACCCCAACCTGGGATCACCTCAGTGATCTGGTTGCGGAAGTACCTTAAGCATTTTGGTGTGGCTTATCTGGAAGTCTTCTAACCTACTGAAACGGTTTCCCCTGGAACACCACACCTCAGTGCTCTCTGAGCTGTGGGGCAGAGGCGAAACATGGGGTCTGGGAGCTGAGCAGTGCCCAGGCAAGATGGGGCACCCGCACCATGCCCGGGGTGCAGCTGGGGCGAAGCACCTGCCCGGGAGCGACGGAGCCAAGAGCAGACATAGAGAAGGGGCCCCTCCGGCACCGCAGCTCCAACACGCTCCTCAGAGATGAGAGATGGAGGTTCAGATCCCTTCAGGCAGAGAAGGGATTGAACACGGATCTCCCACATCCTGGGTCACTGCCCTAATTACTGGGTTAGTGGATAAAAAGGGAATGACAGCAGCTGTGGTAAATCCAACCTCTTAAATCCTTTGTGTTTTGGGTTTGTTTTTTTTCTGTTGCAAGTGCCCCAAATGAAACATTTTGGCTGAAACAAAGCACTTTTCTTGCTGCAGAATTTATAGGATTTATTTTGTTTCAGCAAAGAAAACGGGAAAATATTATTTCAGATTGATCTGAATGTGGGTGTTTTGCTCATTTTAGTTTCATTCAGTTGCTTTACAGCAGAATGAATTATTTACACAAACCTATTCATAAATGTTAAAAACCACAATTTGGGCCTTGTCAAATGACAGTTGCCTACAAAACCTGAGCCCATGCTGGCAGGCTGTGATCCTCCCAGTGACAATAACTCCCAGTACAGCAGAACTCACTGGGGCAGTACGATAGGTTCGAACCTGAAAGCAGACAGGTATGTGTATGCACTATTGAAATACTGAACACTACAGAATATACATTTACATTTATTTATAAAGTTCAGTAAAAAATTGGCAGTCTATAGTCTGTTGATGGCTTTCATTGAAAACGAAGGACAGCTGGTCCCATAGCGGGTGTCTTTGGGAAGTGCCATTAGGTACCAGTCAGAGTGGTCTTTCTCGGGGAAGTACCACTTGGTACAAGTCTTCCAGTGCCCCATTTTGGATGACTGTATTTGGATGCTCTCTTGGTGGCTGGATGAATCAGTAGGTCATAACAGTACTAAGCCTTAGTTGTTGGTACTCACTGGAAAGAGGTGAGGCGTGCTGTGAGGACAGGCAGGACCAATGTCTTCAGGCAGAGAGAAGCTGAACCCAGTTGTGAAGTGAAAAGGAACTATGGCAAAGCTGTCCACCCTTTTAAAATAGTCAGGATTGTGTTTCATTTTTACTGCTCATCGGCTGGTTGGGAGTGGGTCACCACAGCCACCATAGTTGTAGGAAGCAAATGTACATGGTTACTCCACTTCTATTATTCCCTTCTTTGGGCCACTGTGGATTCCAGTATGTCTGTTAATTGTATTTTTAAAATGACATAAATGTCCATGGAACATTACAACAGGGAAAATATGACAACAGTAATACTACAGAGCATAATCCCTGCCTCAGGAGCTTGCTATCCGAAGGCCTGAACATGTTCATTTTACTTAGGGAGGGAGTAGTGCAGCGATGTTATGTGCGCTTGGCTTAGCACGAGATTTGGGGTTCTGAGAAATGTGCAGGAAGGGGAACTGAGAACTGCCACTCCAGCGACAAGAAGGCATCTGGGTTTGAGCATCTCCCCTGAGGTTCTGCTGCTCTGAAAAACTCTTCTGCAAGATGGATAGGAGGGATTTCAGCTCCTCATTGTAGCTGTCGGAAAATGTTTGGAGATTTTGTTTTAGATAAACAAAACAAGAAGCTGCAAGAGTTTACAATTAATTTAATTCAAAATGATAATTAAAAAAGGAAAACCCAAAGCGTAGTCAGCAATTCACGCAGCCTTGCTTAACACTTCTCAGGTGCGGCACATTTACTCTCACAGGATTGGGCCCTGGGGGGACATCGAGAAGAGAAATGCTTGAAAGCAACATATGGAAATTGAAGATGAAGCAAAAGCTTGAGTGGAGGTAGGTGGGTTTGGGAGCCGTCTGCAGGAGAGGGAACCAAGGCTACGCGCTGGGAAGTGTGTAGAAAATGAACGTATGTAGAAACTGAAGTGTATTCAGCTGCAGTCATGTTAACATAATCCATGCAGTTGTTTCCTCTTGACAAGTATATGTAGCACATCACAGAGCCGGGCCTGTTGTCAGGGGAAGGTAAAGGCAATACCTATGTGTGTGCATGTCATGGACGAACAATGACGTGAGGGGTATGAGGCGCGTATGGGGAGAAGCCACTGAGCAGAAGGCTGCAAAAGATGAAAACACATTAAAGAAGGGCTTGTATTTTTGTGATAGAACTGACCAGTTTTTCATAATTAAAACAAATGTTTCCCCAAGGTGACTTGAATTTTTTTTGGCAGGACCACAGAGCTGTTCTAATCTCCACCGGTATTAGATCTTGAGTTCAGTGTGTGCTGGCATCTGCCAGGGTAAGTATCTCTGTTTTCTTCTCTCACCCCTTGTAGGAAACTTGGTTAATCTGAAAGGGTCCAAGCCCTACAGAAGAGGTTTGGGGGGCAGTGAAACATCTCCTGCAAATGCCTGGTATCCCCTGCAAGTGCCTGGTATCCCCCAGAAAGTTGGTAGCTGTCTGAGCCCGATTCCCATAGACCCTGCTCTGGTGAATGTCCCGCTGCCTTCGCAATGTGCCTAAGTGTGGGTGAGATTTGAGCTCCATCAGGTAGCCACAGGGACACAGAAGCAGCAGCCACTTTATGCAGGTGGAATGATCAGCTTGGGAAGGATAGGCCACAATTTGGTTCCCTAAGACCTAAAAGGTCAATCTTTGAACTATCACTTTTTCCCCCCAAATTAAATGTTTCCTGAGTAGGCTGCCATATGTGTGTCTCATCCTGTTTAAAATGATATGCAGTATTGCTTATGGCAAACAGCCCATACAATTCTAATTCTAAAATATTGATCTCCCCCCTCCCAAAATTTCAGTTGGACTTGCAGTGCTTTTTCATCCACGAACACGTCAGCTGTATGAGGGCTGATGTACAACTTTAAAATTTCACCTTGTGTTATAGGAATTTTATTAACTAGGATTTATCATTATTACCTAACATCCTCCTAAGCCCAGAGTGTTTGTTGTGACGCAGGAGGCGGGTGTGATTAGCTCAAATGTCATGGGCTTGATCAAGCTTTTTTGCTTTCCTGCAGGTAGGAGTTAGTTGTGGCCCCTGCTGGTCTCCATCTTCTGGCAGCCTCTCCGCCTCTCATGTTACTGGCTGTCTGGAGGCTGGCAGATGGGTGTGGAGCTCAGCATCACTCAGGTACATGCTTTTCTTCAGTGGCAAGAGTTTAAAACCCGGAGGGGCTGTCATGGCCCCCCTCAGCTAAAAGGGCAATTGGAGGCCCTGCCACATCTGGGCTGTGGTTTCTCAGCATTTACTCAGGCATGGATTGCTCCTTGCTTATTAGGGGGAAAAACTGAGAAAGGCCACTTTGTTTGTATCCAGTGTTTTTTTGCAAGCAAATTGTCAGGATCTTTGAGATTTTGTCTCTTTACCAGAGTCCAAGACAGCTGATGACATTATATTGGGTATTTATTTTAGATCTGCTGAGCCCACAGGAATCAATAGTTTTCCATTATTGGGTCCGGCTGGGTCACTGGTCTGTCAATGAGCTGTTACAAGCGCTGTACAAGGGTGAACCTGACCAGTCAACTGCTCCTGACAAGAGGGAAACACGCTGACAGCCACTGGAACAAGCCAGAACACAGGTTTGCACTCCAGTTTGCCATCCGAGGAGGCTGGGAGCCGGGCCATTTCCTAGATGTAGGGCATGCACAGAGGGAGAAGAGCCGTCCCCGCAGCAGGCAGACCTTCCCTGCTCCGGGAATTAGGGTTTGCTTCTGCAGTCCCAAACCCCAGAGAACTCACCAACTGGAGATGAAGGAACCGCCTTCCTCAGCACTGTGTTTTTCCAGCTAAAAAGGGACTTGCTAAAGGGGAACGCTTCTGAGGGCAAGGCCAGTCCTCTTTCTGCTGTGGCTATTGCTGGGGGATGCTGGGCTGGGGGTTCCTCATCAGTGGCAGGAGACTGTGCTACACCCGGCAGGAATGCATCCCACAGGGTTAACTCCAGTTCTTGTCTGTCTGTGTTTTAGCACTGACTTCCTATCAAACCTGAGAGCTGAGCAAAAATAAATATTTAGAAATTATCCCAATATTATGATTTTTAATTTTCAACTTTATTAACTTCTTTCAAGTGTTAAATCCTGACCGTTTTATTTACGCCTCTGGTCGTCTGTTTGATTCTCGCAGAAATCAATATTCACTTGTGTTCTATCATCAAACAGAAAACTGGTAATCAACTTTATCACTGGAAGCCAACTAGCTGGGTTTTAAAAAATACACTACCCAAAAGAAAGATCATTTTCTTTACATGAGAGGAGAGGGAAGTCTTTTTAATAGAGAAGAGCAAACCTTCCTTTACTGGTAATTAGAAGCACCAGCCTTATATGACTCGCAGCGCTTGGTAGCTCAAGCCACGTCAGATCTCTTACAGCATTAATTAAAAAGAATTTATGTTTTTTTAATAAAATGCTTCATGTTTCAGCCCTTTTCTTCCTCCTACCAAATGTGATTACGGGGGCTGAAGGGAATTCAGGTTAATATGTTGACACACTTAACAATGCGGGGTCATGTTGCACAATCCGCTTGGCTGGTTCGGTGCCCGCGCAGCCCCTGACAGGTCCTCATCAACCGCTGCCCTAAAGGCAGAGGCAAGGAGAGGATTTTAATTACTGCTCTATGCGCGAGTTTGCCAGCATTAAATTGAGACATAATTAGGCCTCCGAATTTTAATAATTGTCCTAGCTAATTGGGCAGACAAGTACGCTCTGCAGCGTGGCGTGATTAGATAATTAGTGTTTCCAAATGACAAAATTGGGCTCTTGATTGCGGGTTCCAGATGCGGGGGGGGCAAGGGGTGGCTCCCTGCGCAGGCAGAGCCGTGCCGTGCCGTGCCGTGCCGTGCCGTGCCGTGCCGTGCCGTGCCGTGCCGTGCCGTGCCGGGGGAGGCGGGCCGGGCCGGGCCGGGCCGGTGCTGGGCGGGGAGCGGGCCCGGGGGGCTCGGGGCGGGCAGGACCGGTCCCCCCTCGCAGACCCCCCCCGGCTGCGCGGCGCCAATTAATGGTGTCAGCCCACGGACGGCGGGCACGAGTGACGGCCACCAAAAAGACACCGGGGCTGGGGCCCCCTGGACGCGCCTCCTCTCGCCGGGCGCTGTCACGGCGGGGGCGCGCGCGGCGGATCCCTCCGCGGCCGCCAGGGGGCGCTGCTCCTTCGCGGCGGCGGCTCCGCGCCCGGCAGTGCCCGCGCGCTCTGCGCGTCCCTCGGCAGGGCCGGACCGGCACCGTAAGTACCCAACCCCGGCCCGGCGGTGGGGATCGCGTCCTGCTGCCCGTCCTTCTGCCCGCCGGGCCGGGCCGGGCCGGGCCGTATCCCCCGCCGCCTCCACGGTTCGGTGCCGAGGCGGGTACCGCCGCCCCGCGCGGATCCCGACCCACGGAACCTGCTGGGGAGGTTTGCTAATTATATATATACATATATAAAAATATATACATATATATCTCTTTAAGCTAGACCGGGGACGCGGGTGCCGGGGATGTTGCCCCGGCAGGATCCGGTAACGGAGGCTCTGGGGATGCGGTGCGGCCGCGCTGCCGCTGCTCGCCGGTGCCGCCGGGCTGCTGCTGATATCTGCGGGTTTTATTTCCCGCGAGTCTTTTCCCGTTAAAATTATTTTATTTTTAATGATACAACCAAGCGAATTAGTGGGTTTTGGGGGATTTTTAGGCTTTATCAGGGGAGGGCGCTGGGATAAATCCGTAGCGAGACGGCAGTGTTGCCGGTCCGCGCGCCGTGCCGCCGGGGCTCCGGGCCGAGCGTTGCCCCTCGGCTGGTGCCCCCCCGCCGAAGGACGGCGTGTCCGTGCCGGTGGGAGCAGGATAGGGTCAGCGCCCCCGTCCTCCGGGGGCAGAGCATACCGATTCCCCGGTAGGGAAACGCGCGCACCCTGGCTCGGGCTCCCCGTTTCTTGGAGAGAAAACAACACTGCAAAACAAAACCGGGGAGGAGGCGAGGGAGACGCTCCGAAGCAGCTTCTCGACAAGCGGTCCTTTCCCCAATCCTGCCCCTCGCCCGCCCCTCCGCCCCTCTCGGGCAGACCTGTGCCGGAGCGCAGCGGGGCCCGTCCGCAGCCGCCGTGCGGGTCAGCGCCCCCCCCGGTTCTCCCCGGAGCCCGCGGCCGGCAGCGCGGTGCTGGGCTGGCAGCGCTCCCGCCGCGTCGCGGAGCCCTGGCTGCTGCCGGCACCCCCGGCTTGGGCGAGCCGCCCCGGAGAGTAGCCGCCCTCCGGGTGAGGACTTGCTTTTGTTTAGTATTGCTTTTCTGTCTGTGAAGAACCAGGCGATTTCATGCAGCAATATGAAGTTAATTTGCTAATAACGGAAAGTTAGAGTGTAAACGCTTCACTAGGAAGCACTTCATGCAGCTGGTGCAAAATCGCTTATATTTTTTTATCTGCAGGAAAGGAAAAACAGTTTTGTTATTTTTACTGTGTGTGATTGCACCGTCATCGAAATACATACAGATGCTTTTCCTACATCAATGATTTTTCACTACAGCCTAAGGGCTTCTTGGCTTTAAAGGTCTGGTTATTTTTGCTAATTTATCAAGATTTTAGCTCCTGACTATTTAATACATTCACTTCAGATGCACTGTCCAGTTTTTATATACTTATTTTCAGAGGTATATTCAAGCTCAGTAGATTGCCATGTCACCATTTCAGTGCTTCAAAGGAATGATGTTGGGAATTGTCAGCTCTGAAGACAAGGTTAGCTCACAAGAGCAGGATGTGCTGTGTAAAATGCTGATTTATAAAAGTGTTACAATCCATATATCTTGCAGGTTGAATTGCATGCATTGTATGATCAGAAATACATAGAGGATTGATCTGCTAGTGCATATTTAAAGCAAAATTCATGTTGTCTTCCAAGGTGAGTGTGACAGAGATGTACCAGAGCAGAAGCTGGAAGGCCCACCTTACAACCAGCACCAGCCTGGAGAAGCTGTGGTGAAGCCCTCCTAATATTCTGTAAACAAACTCGTGTGACCTAACGTGCACAGTCCTTGCCCAAGTCCTTCCTAGGAGCGGTAAGCACCTTGCTCTGCTAAAAGTGAAAAATACCTCCTGTGAACCAAATAGATGCCTACTCTTTTTTTTTTTTTTTAATCTTCTCTGACATTGATGGGCGCTTGACCACCAGGTGACACATCCTCGGGCCTACGAGCTGCCAAGGGTGTTGCTTTCCTGTAATCGGCTGCGTTTTGAGCAGCCTCAGTTGCCTCTGTGCCCAAGGGGTCTCCGGGGGGTGGCTCCGGCAGGCTCCATTTTGTCATCCTCCCGTCAACGTGCGAGTGAGCCTGCCAGCAGAAATAGGTAGGCTTGTGATGCTCCTACAAAGGTGACATCCAGCTCCAAGTTTGCAGTTAATCAAGTCCACTCAGTGAAGTTGAACAATTTAATCAGTGTCTGATCAAGCTTCGACTGTTATTTATCTGCGCTATATCAATTTCTCTTCATGTGTAAAGCAATCATCGGAGGTTAGATGGGGAGAACCTAACAACATAGTAGTAGTTCCTGATCCTGCAGGAAACACTGTGCAGTCACATCCTAGTACAGCCATGTGGGCACCGCAGCCTGTACTGGTGTGTGCTCATTGCCAGGCCAAGGCTGTGGTGAGGCTCCTATTTGCAGGACACTTTCGTGCTGTTTACTGACTAGATTACAACTTGGTTATTTTATTGCTTAGCAGCCTTTGCTTTTTTTCTGTCTAGTGAGAAGGCTGGGAACTCTCCCTTCAGGGACATTGTTAGAGCGCAGTGGGGTTGTGGTGGCAGGGCCATGGGAGCTGAAGGCCACTTGGATATGGTTCTGAATGCAGCTGTGTGAGTTTGTCCTGTTTCTTGCAGGAAACACCCTTCAGCCGTGCTTCGTGCCCTCCCTGGCCTGCCGCTTCATCTCCAGATGCAGAGGAAGGTATTTTTGTAGATAAGATGCTACTGTCTTGGAACCTGGTTATTTTATAAAGTTTCTTTCCATTTCCAAGTTAGTACAACAATTCTGATGAGGCAAGTACAGAAAATGGTATCCCCTTCCTGGCTGATGTCCTCTTATTCTTGCTGGTTTTGCAGACCTTCCCTTGGGTGACGATAGGGTCAAGTAAAGTTGAATAAATTGTTTTACTTTGAGTAATAGGATTTTTTTTTTGTGACTAACAATCTGATTAAATAGTTTTGTTTTTTTTTTCTAGTGAGTTTAATGGTGCTGAAAAAACGTAAAGAGTCAGTAATTAGACCTATAAAACAGGGCATATATTTCTTTATAGTGGTGTTAATGTAATGATTCAACTTCTTACTGTTAAGATAGCGCAATCTGAGTGTGCAGGCAGTTGTAGGACTAGAAGAGTATTTTAAACCAGCAGAGGGGCTTTCACTCCTGCTCTCTTTATGAAGCGTCGTCTTGCTTTTCCCCTGGTCTGTAACATTACCACAAACCCTGTCCCCATTTCCCTCTGCACTGGAAGCGCAGCCTGACAGCAGGAGGGGATTCCCGCTGCCCCCGCGGTGGTGGCAGAGCCCACCCCCCCCCCCAGCTCGGCGAGTCCCCGGCCTTTCCAGGGCTCGGCTGCATCTTTCGGGGTTCTCTATGAACACGGGGAGCCCTCAGGACCCACCACAGCCTTTACGGACCCCGGCCTGCCCCGGGCGGCGGGGCGGGAGGATGCGGGGCCGGGGGGGATCCGCGGGGCCGCCGGCGGAGCAGGAGCCGCGGGAGCTGATGGTTCAGAGGCGCCGTCGGTGGCGAGAGGGAGGCGGGCAGCAGCTGGCTCCCGGCCGCGGGGCTCTGCCGGCCGGTTTGGGGGCGGTTTAAGCCCAGAGAAGTGACAGGGCAACCATCCCCAGGCTCGGTGCGGCAGGGGGGGGGGGCGGTGTGAAGCGTTGCTAACAGCTCCTGTATCTGTATCTTTAATTGCGACCTGGCTGCATGTTCCTGCTGAGGAAGGATGCAGATGACAGGCGAATCTATAAAAACACAGTTGATAAACGCGGTAAAGGGATAACTGACAGATGAAACGACAGCCAGCGCGGAGCTAACTGGCAAACGCATCAGTACAAAGTCATATACCTTCTGAGAGGAGTAGTAGTTTGTTTTATTCTGGTTCTCCAGAGTTTTATCTACTGTCGGTGTGATGGGGGAGAGGGGAGCTAATGTGCCCTGTTTAGGATACAAACATGCAGATTAGATCAGGCTACACATACCGCCTTTCACTCAAGACTTAAAACAGAGGAATAAACCAGGCTTCCCCCACTAAGGAAAAGGAAAACAGAAGGACACGGATTATTTTTCAAAATGTTTGAAAGGTGTTTTAAACTTGTTTAAACACAACCGTTTCGGATATAGGGAGCTACCGGGAGTTCACGGGGCCGGGAGCGGGGGCCGGGATCTTGCCACCGTCTATCAGCCCGGCTCCCCTTTTCTTCACTTTTGTGTTACTTTAAGTTTTCAATGAGGCTAGTGTAGTTACGAGGCGTTTAACTTTTTGCCAGGCTCTTTCATTATGGCTTTGCATTTGCACCTCGCTTTTAAGAGAAGTAATAACATTCACAGTTAGGGGCAAATCCTGTTAATGAACAAATTAAAGTTCAAACAGTTATTCAAGTTCACAGCCCCGCTCGCTGCTCCTTTAATAAGAGTTATACATGTTACTTTCTCTCGGGATCACTCCCCCTTTTATTACTTTTTAAGCTTTTCATAAGCACGGGCGGGCTATATAGGCAGCTCCCAGCCTCTAAAGAGCCCACAAATCCTGAAGGGAGCTCTAATCCGGCCTTAATTTGGCAACTTTTGTAAAAGACATAAAAGCTCGGGTGCCACCCTTGTGCGTTCAGATTATTATATCGCAGGGAATGAGCCGGGGGAAGTTCCCCCCCTTTCCCGCACCCACCTATTGGTACTGGCTGCTTCCCCTCCGGAGCTGAGCAAACGAAGCCTCCGTTAGTCCCTCCTGGCTACCGAGAGGTAAATTAGGATGTCTGACCGACAGCCTAGGAATTTCCACCCCCTCCCCCGAAAGCTCTGCCCGGCTCCGCTGGCCGGGGCTGGGAGTGGGCGGCTGGTCCCCCCGGGCATTCCCAGCCCACCCCGCAGCACTGCCCGCAGACTGCTACCGGCGGCTGCCCGCAAATGTTAACGACGTGCGGTTAACAAAAAGTTAAAAAAAAAAAAATTCCCTGCGCTCTTTCTGTCTTCCCGCCCCGTCTTTCTTCTTTTCCTCCAAACCTTCCGCGATGAGGGTGTCTGCGCTCACCTCGGTATTTGCATAACATGAATCTTAATTCCCCTTGGGAGGGGCTGTCCGGGGGAGCCGCAGGTCCCAGCGGGGACGGGTGAAGCGGGGCGGTCCCCCCGCGGTGCCGGGCTCCCCGGGGCGGGGGGCGGCGGATAGGGTCCAGCAGAGCCCGGGGAGCCTGACACTGGTTCCAGGCAGCGCCGGTGCAAAAGCTCTGTCTATGTACAAATAGAGGAGATCACACTCCCCATTATCTACCTCCTGGCGAGTGTTTGATTTGTGACATCAAAAGCTTATCAAGGCAAGCTCACCAAAAAAAAAAAAAAAAAAAAAAAAAA
>WKFP01014152.1:52435-94935 GCA_011057875.1 Pterocles orientalis
TGTATCACATTGCATCTTTGTATATAGTATTATTTCTAATATTATTGTAGTTTAGTAATTAAATTGTCCTTATCTCAACCCACGAGTCCTCTTTGCCATTTACCTCTTTAATTCCCTCCCCTATCATTGGGTGGGGGCAGGGACTGTGCGAGCGGGTGTGTGTGGTTTGGCCCCCAGCCAAGGGCCAACCCATCACAACCCTGGGCATGGCTCCGTGGCTGCACTAAAGGCACAGACAACATTCATGAATCTGACTCTGTATTTGATGGGAAGCCAACAGGGAGTGTGGAGAAAAGGTTTGATCTGACCACAAATCAAAATGTAGATGCAAGTAGGGATCCTACTTCAAAGCCCATACAAACACCTCACAAGTAATTTTTATTTTTTCCACAGCCAGTTAATATTTCTGGGGTACACAGGCAAGGCACGCTGCAAGCAGAAGATCAGGCTTTGATCCCATGCCTTGTCCAACTAGTTAGCAACCTATGATGCTGAATGAAGGTACATGTGAGAGGATCTGGGGCTCTCAAATGCTCCTCCAGTGTTGTCTCCAACACTGTCTAATGCAAGTTATCAAGGTCCTTGATGATGTTGGGTTTCCTGTTCTCTTGTGCTTGGGCTTTCCTACCTGCCAGCTCTTGGATAACCTTCTGCCCAGCCATATGGGTGATTGAGGAGGGGAGAGAATTCTAGAGCTCCTAGAAGGTGGAAACCTTCAAGGAAGATCTAGGAGACTCTCCCCCCTGCCTTCGTCACCCATGCTGCTGGAGTTTTTAAGAAAGGGGTCAGCCCTGCACTTCATGCTCTCTAGGTTAGTGCTGATCCACAGGATTCCACAGTGGCTGAGCAACTGGAAGCAAATGTGCTTTATGGTCCCAGCTGCCTGCTGGGAGGAGGGTAGCTGGATCGATGTCCCTGGGGATCAAGGGTGGGACATGCCTTCTGTCCTGCTGGGTGGCACTGTGGAAGTAGGAAGGGCTTGAGTTCCTTCAAGCCCGTGGAGGCAGGGCCTTTCCTGGGACATAAGCTTAAAGAAAAGATTTAGATTGATAAAGTGAACATCTGTTGTATTGGGCAGTAGCTTTGGCAGTGTGGCTCACACCTTTGCCGACGTCACACCTTGGGTGGATCAGAGGCTCCACGAGTGGCTTTGCTCCTGTGGAGTGTGCACATGTGCTTGGAGGTCCCATATGAGGGTCTTACACCAAGAGCAAGGTTTGGTCCATACAGAAACCACACCAGCCTATGGTTTTGACGGGAAAGTCTTGAAAGAACAGCAGTCCCAAGTGACCTGTAGCAGGTGGGTCTCACATTTGTATATAGCTAGGTTCTGTCCATGCAAGTCATCTCTATATGGCAAAGCATCCCTGAGCCATCGCCAGTGCCTTTATTGCAGGATGACATCATTTATACGCGCGCCACATAGAGCTACATGGACACACTACAACATTATATACCAAGTCTGTCTGTTAGAACCATGACTTTGAGACGAAAATTCACATTTTCTTTAATGCAGACATGAAAAGTTATGGAGTCATGTTTGTCATTAGATAGATATTATTGCTGCTCAAATTAGTTGTCATATCCTAAATAACAACCGTTACTAACTATTTTTCCACTTTTTAAAATTCAGCAATAAGTGGACATCAAGGTTTTACGTTACATCCGAAGAATGTGGTATTCTGGAAAGATAGGAGCAATAATTTTGGAAAAGAGTTTATCATAATTTTGTTTACTGGCTTTTTAGGGATCACTGGTTGGTCAGCGAAGCCTCCTCTGCTTGGGGCAGCACTGGGACTGCTGTACCAGTGATATTTAGGAAGTCCAGTGGGATGTGGACGAGGATGATTCAGGAAGGTAAGGTCAAGCCTTCACAACCTTGACTACAAGTAGCTTCTCTGTGGGGAAGGTGGTTCTTAACACATGGGCTGCTGCTGCTCCTTTGCTTTGTTTGTCTGGTTTCTATTATTCAGGCAGTTTTGCTATCTGGCAAACCTCTCTAAACCTGAAGAAGTAGCCAACAACCAAACAGTTAAAAGAAATATTGAAATAAAATATTTCTGATAGATTTCATAAAGGATGAGTTATAGCAGAAAAAAATATTTTGGATGTAAATATATTGTACTTCATTCTTCAATCCAGTAATGTATTTTTATTTATCTGAAAAGATTTAAGATGGCCCGAACTGTTTGGATGGCATGTAGAAAGCATTCCGGTTTGACAGAAGCTTGAATTGATTACTTTGCTGAGGGAGGGAAAAAAAAATGAGCTTTATTTAAATCAACTTTAAAGCTTTATTTTAAAGGGTGGATATTGGTAGCTGGAGAATACGTTCTGCCTTCTCCTCATATTGCAGCTGGTCGGCAATAGCCAGCCTTCACTTATTTATTTATTTCCTGCACAGAGGGGAGGAAAATGTAGGTCCATGAATCAATCTAGATAATGGGGAAGGCTGAATGTAATAAATAATACAGTAACAACCCTAAACTAATGAGCTGTTGCTAAGGTATATTTCACAGGCTCATCCTCTATATAAAAAGTCACTAATAATCCCTTGGTGTAATCAGATGATAAAGCTTTGCCATAAGGCAACACCTGTGCAATTAAAGCCACGGATTCTTTTGCACGTTTCATTAATTTCAGGATTTTGTAAAGGCACAATGACTACACTAATAATCTAGTCTACTTGACTCCGTGTCTACTGGAAACAGGGTGTCTAATTAGGTAAAGGTAATTAATTAGAGATAAATGGAGCTAATCAGACTCGGTTAACACTAATTCTCTGAATTAAGACATTTTGGGACACCTACTATTCCACTGGCTTTGATGTTTCCCAACAAACACTGACTTGGAAAGGAGTCAGAAACTGCTACATTTATTCAGTTGGAGATTGTCAGCCCAATCCCCCAGCACCACTTGCCCCACTCATCCTGCTGGGGGTCACGGCAACCCTCTGAGCTGCACTCACTCATGTAGGTTTGCTGGGAGAGGCATCCTTTCTGCCTGAGGGGCACTGGGGACTTTGTTTGACACCCCTGGGAGCTATTTAGTGTCTTTTTGCTGGCTTCTGCTAGGCTTTTTCTGGCTGTGATATTTTCCCCACGGCTTCTTTCCTGATGTGGGCAGATTTTTAGATTCTGGGATGTGCTGGTATTTGGAAGGGCCACCATAACCTCTGCTGTGGACAGCATTCAAGGTGCAGAATGCAGTGTCTTTCCTCACAGAAAAGAGAAGGATCAAAGGTAAAAAAAAAAAAAAAAAAAAAAAAAAAAAAAAAAAAGGCCAATTTAGAAGAAATCTGGATTATTTAGTGAAAAAAGTCAGGATTTCACACGTGGTCTGTGCGTTTGTAACTCTTTAGAGGACATGGGCCTGTTCTGGTGAGGAGTCAGATACTGGTCATGTTGCTTAGGTAATGAACTACATTGGATTCAGGTGCCAACATCTTCAAAACCAGCAGCACTATGGGGTGTGGAGAATAAAAGTGAGTGGGGCAAGGAGTGAGAAACCCATTTGCTCCAACCTACACGTCTCTATTGTGAGATCTGTGTTAGAGGAGTCCTGTTTTCCTTTTTTTTCCCAGGTAATTGTTTCCTCCTGGCATTAATTAACGTGTGGTACTGATGGCAGATGTAGTGGAAAGATGTTGTGACTAGCACATGCCTATGTTGAAATGATAGCATCACCAGCTCTGCTAGTGTTTGGGCATGGGATCATGCTGGGCATAGGGAGCAAGTGTGTTTTGGAAGGTATTGCCTCTTGTCTCTGCATGATGTTAAGATACAAAGTAGGATGATTGCCCCTTGCCTATGGATAGTCTGCTCATTTCAGCTGTAAAGTGTGGCTGATGGAGAGTTCTTCAACTGTTGCTTGAACGGTAGGAAATGTGGGATGTGGTCTTCCTTCCTACATCTAAAGAGGACTGGATATTTTTTTAACTCGTATTTCTAAAACACCTAAGCTGATGTTGCACAGTATGATACATAAATAACAAGGGTGAGCCAGGAATGAGCCCTTGTAGGGTGAGCTATAGCCTGAGGTAAGTCTCCACCAGCTGAGCTACACTACCCTGGCTAGAGGAGATGAAATAGAAATGTCTGAGTACTTTTATTACCGGATACTTTCTGGATTGACCTTTCAATAACTTGTTAAACTACAGAAAATATTTCTGTTTTCTAGATGTGAAAGACCTGCTGGGTCATATAGTCCACAGATGCACCTCTGGATATTTTTAATCACAGCTTGGTGACTTAGGGCTTTCAGGAACAAGTGGAGCTTGGGCCCTGCTGTTCAAAAGAACTTGCATTTCCTAAAATTGTCAAATCCTGGTTAACAGTTGTAGAGAGTTATGGCTACAAGGGAACATTTGCATCCACAGCCTCCGGGGAAGGAAAAGGAATTTGGATGTGGAACCTCTGTACACCAGGGAGGCAAGCTACTGTCGTCTCCTGGCTTGGCTGCACCTTGCTCGCATGCAGCTGGGCCAGACCTGGGAATGAGGGTGGCTGTTGCAACCCCAAGCCTTTGGTCAGCACTGAAAAGCAGTCATGTCAGGGAGAGTCCAAGCCTGTTTGCTCACAGTAATTTTCACCAATTTAATTCCTCTTGTGCTATGGAGAGTTCCAGTCAATGTTGTCTTCAATCACATGTATATTTTTTGTATTGTAAGAAATTCAAGGGCGTTTTGCACTCCAGCATATCAGGTTTCAAGTCTAGTTACTCCTACTGTCATCTGATGCACTTGTTCTTTTGAACATAACCACATCCACTGTCTAGGCTTCACATGCTTTGAGGAGGTCCAGTTCAACACACTGCAGGGAAGGTGGGAGATGTCCAGAGGGCTTACACAGCTCCTGAAGCCCTGCTTGGGCTGACCACCATGCACGTGCAGTGCTGAGTGCCTTTCTAGTGGAAGGGTGAGCCGAGTCCCAGTGTCTTTAAGCTCTGGGTGTGGCAGAGTCACTACGTTTTGTAAACTGTAGTTGCTCATTAGTATAACTCGGGTGTTGGCAGTAAATTCAGGGGCTGAATGAACTTTTGAAATAACAGCTCAGATGACAGCAGTTTTCTTAAGGGAAACTGGCAAATATCCCAGAAGAGGCGGCTTGTTTGAGGAATGAAATCCATCTTTTCCTTCGCATGTCCTTCCCTTAGCATCTCTGTGCCAACAGGTGAAGATGCTGAAGTCCCTGTTGTGCTGCCTGGGTGACAGAGCTGCCAAGATTCACTGTCCTCCAGTTTGACACCCCTTGACTCCTACAGGGATGGGCTGAATCAACACCCACTGGTATCGGATACTGTTAGAGTGTCACTGGATGTCCTTGAACTTGTCCAGATGAGTCCTTAGGTAAAGGATGGGATTAATCTCACCTGGCTGTGCACAGCTGCATCCAGACTTGCTTTCTAGGCTCACTTCATTGGAGAGAAATGGGCACTAGTGTGTTTACTTCAACTCATTTGGGGTTTTTCACCAAGGCCATGACTTTGTTCCACAATTACCAGTTTTCCCCACTGGTTCTTAAAGATGCCTGGGTGACCTCCGTGTCCAGCCAGGTGAGACCCCGTGGCTCTGAGCAGGGGTCTTGAGCAGGTTGGTAGTGTTGGCGGAACAGTGCAGAGTGAGGGTTGAGGGTGTGCAAATCAACTGAAAATGAGATAAAAAGATGAGCTGTTCTTGGAATTGGGACATCTCTGCTGTCTGCTTGGTGTCTGCTGCGGTTTGCGCCATTCCTGTTTGGTTTTGTGAGCACAAGAATGTGTGGTGGAGAGGACAAAAACATGCAGCAAGAGAAATGAGAGGAGAAACGTTGAGCCTATGGAAAGGAGTGAGTGTTGGGGAGGAGGTGTTAGCTGGGGTCAGGGCTGGCTGTGTTGGCAACCGGGGCTGAGCCCCCAGGTCCCACAGCAGGGGGGGCAGGCAGGTGGCAGGGCTGTGGGGGGCTGTGCCATGGGGCTCCCTGAGTCTGCTGGCCCTGGCATTCACAGGGGTATTGCAAATACCTGCCGGGGAGGGTGCTGCCTGCTGCAGAGACCATGGCACTGGGACCCTTTACCTCTTGTGGTGGTTCTCTGGGGAGTCTCTGTCCCTCAGCACTGGGGCGATTTATTGCCCTTAGTGTCCAGCCTCTATAGTGGGGTGGGTGTGAGATGGGAAAGGGGATTTTATAATGTCCTGTATTCGAACTAAATGTTTTGTTAATTTGAAATGTTAAACAAATATTTAAATTACCCAAAAAACGGTAGAAAATTCCTTAGTAATAAACTTTGTTCATCTCTTTTCTCCTCCATTTTTCATTCCATCCTTCCCTCTTGGCTTTTGATTGCTGTTTACCAGAGCTGCATCAAAGCAGGTTTCCCCATGGCTCTGGGCTATGGTGCCGCCCGTAATCCAGCATCTCATCAGCCACTGGAGTTTTTAAACTAGCCTCAGTGTTTGTGCCAGGAATTGAACCGCCGTACTTAAAAGCAGCAGTGGGTTCCCTACTTTCCTGCAGTACGCGAGGAGCCAACAGGCCACCTTCAAATCTTAATTTCCAATTTTGTAAACATGCTGCAGTGAGCTCGGAGACCTTCCTGAGCAGCCACCAACCAGCAATGCTTTCTATGCACACACGAACATTGGCTGTGAATGTTATATTTTTAAAACAAATACTGTGCTAAAATTAAGCAATGGGTTGTGGTGTTTGCTCAATATTAGAGACCTGTGTAGAATGAGATTTGTCTAGAATGTCTTATTTCATGACAACTCCTACATTATCTTTCTAGAAAGCAATTCAAAGCACTCAGTGTGCAGTTTAACTCCACCACAGAACCAAATGCTTAATACTTTAAAGAGGGAATTCTAAAATTTAATAGTTTATTTTATTACTATTCTTTGGATATAATTAATTAGGGATGCACTTCAAACTGTGTCCTCCTTTCTATTGAAATGTGTTTTTATGTTTCACTCGAGGGGAAAAAGAAGTCTGTTAGACCATAGGTCTCTCCCTTAATGCACATTATTAGAGTCAAGCAAGCAATTTTGCTGTCATTGGTCTTGTTCAAACAGAGGGTGTTTATCTATGCATTCCTCTGGGAAAGGGTGTCAGGGAGGGATCACCAGCCAGCAACTGACATGGGTACGGCACGCTCGTGTGACTCTCCAGTGGTGTGCTTGCTTCTGAAGCATCACTCATCAGGCACCATGTCCTGACTCCAGGTAATAACGCCTTCGGGTCTGGTACTGGCCTGGGCTGAGGCCAGCTTGCACGATCCCATCAGAGGAAAGGGGAACCTGGGCTGGAGGAGGTGGCAATGTTGCTGCCAGGAGGTTCATAATGCCCAGCTTTGTCTCCTCAAAGTTTGTCTTTAAAACCCACCCCCACCCCCCATATAGGACAGAGCCTTCTTCTCAAGTGCGCAGGTCTGTGTGTTCATGTGAACCTAGGGAGGCCAAAGTTTCTGTGTGATAGTGCTAAAAAAGAAAGCATTTGTGGGTATTATTTCACATTTTCACACTGCCTTGAACTTGAGGCTGTACACCAAAGCCATCACGTCTCCTGCTCCAAGGCACCCAAAGCATGAAAGCCTGATCTCCCAAACTTGATGTGGTTCCCTGGTGAAGTTGCAGAGCTGCAGAGGGCTTGTCCCTGAGCAGAGGTGGGCAGGATTCCAGCTTCTCAACACCTCTGTGCGTGCAGGTCCCTGCCCGTGCCCATGTTGCACAGGCATAACCCATGGTCGGGGGTCCCTGCATGCGCCAGGGCACCCTCAGTTTGGGATGGGGCCTCCCTGGGCACTGGGGAGCAGGTGGGGTGTGTCGGACACAGCCACAGGACTGCCCTGGGTGGGGACTGGCCCTACGCTTGCTGAAGGGACCTGGGTGTGTGGTTGCTCGTGTGCTTTCCTTTTTGGCAGTGCCAAACCCACACATCCATGAGGCTGAGGGTGTCCAGAGTGCCAGTGTGGGCAGGAAGAGAAGCCAAGCTCTTGGGAACAGCACTGTCAATTTAGTGGAAAAAAACAGTGAGCTGACAGGACTTGCACAAGCACTCAGCTCCATCTGTCCATGGCTGCACCAAAGCAGACTTTTCCTGGTGCTGGTGGGGTCCCAGGAGGCAGAGGTGATGTTGTGCCTCTGCTTGCAGAGCCTGGTGCTTCCTGAGCAAGTGCTTGTGGCAGGGCTGGATACAGGAGAAGTGCAGGGAGATGCTCTGGCTGCTCAGCCTGGGGTCTGCATGCAGGCTTGTGCCATCTGAAGCACCAAGAGCTGCACAGACAGCTTTTTAAGTAATTTCTCACACAGGAACTACACAATCAGGGATGTTCTGAAAGAAATCTTAAGAATATGCATTTTCTTGACTGACCTGAGGTGTGTTGTTTTTTTTTTTTGTCCAACAAGACACTCCTTGTATGAAGGCCATCCCTATTTTTGAGGCTTAAGACAATTTTGTCTGAGCTTCCTATGCATGACCTACTCTGTCCTTGAGTATTGCTGTGAACGTCGTGCCAGCCCAAAACATATGCAGGGTGCATGCTTTCTAACTACCGATGATGTGATGCTGCCTGGCTGGTCCACATCATGTCCCAATTCTCTGGGCTGTTGGGTGCTGTCTTCACCTCCCACCTCTTGCTGTCAAGACTTACAAAACAGTTGGCTGCAAAGCCTCTTCTTTTTGCACCCTTCTGTCTGGTGCCCAGTTTAAGTGTCACTGACTGCACTCCTCCTAAAGTAGCCTGAGATGTGGCTTGTCTTATTTGGGATGCAAACCTGCTGTCAGCTGGTACCCGGTCCCCGGAGTCCTCTTCTGTCCCATCTTGTGCTGGTGCTGGGCTCTGCTGCCTGCCCGGCTGCTGGCTTCAGCAGAGCATGACCTGGGGAGAGAGACATATGTCAGGAGAAAGGAAATTTAAGACAGGCCCAGAAATCAGAGGCAGAGTTGTTACAAGCTGGGCCTTGGGTTCACTGGCATGACATGAAAGCCAGCATCGGTGCCTGCCGGAGCCTGGCCTCCTCTGCCTCTGCTAGCAGCGGCCGGCTCCCCGCAGCACTGGTAATCCCTGCTGCAGTGGCTGCTGGGGGGCTCGGGCAAAGGATGTGAGGGGAATTAGCAAATTCCTCCATCCCTGGCAAAACTCTTAATTGCACTAGATAGTGTTTTGGTCAGTTCATGATGACGAATTACCTGGGCTTTATTTGTTTTCTGAAAAAGTTGTAATGAAGCATTTTGGTGTTTTGTTTTTAGTTTTACTTAAATGCAGTCAAAATATATACAATCTTGAAATGCTTAATTTGCTCACATTTCCAACACTTTCTGTCCTATTTTCTTTGTTTCACTGAGAAAATTATGAGCTTTTCCAACTGTTTCTAATCCTTGGTCTGGTCATCAAAGAGTAAAGTCCACCTGTCCTGTTATCTTGTTAAGATTTTTAAACTTCTTGTTTTGTGAATGACTGCAGTTGAGGTGTTGGCTGATGAGGAGCTACACATGCCAGCTGGCCATTGTAACCCGGGAAATCAAAAGTGGCTGGAGTGAGAGGACAGGGCAATGTGGTAGCCGTGTAACTTCTTAGGAGGCCTTTGCTAGAAGCTGTGGGACTTGTGGTCTGGGTGCAGTCTCCTGTGTCTTTCTTTCAACTTGCAGCATGTAGAGAAGCCAAAAAATGGCAAGTGTTAAAGGAGAGACTCGGAGACTCTCTCAATACACATCATCTTGCAAGTTAAAAATTTGGAATGCTAAATGAAAATATTTATTATAATGCTTAAAATAATACCTGAGATTTTCTCTAGTTACTCAAACATATCATAGAATAACTCATACAGAATTATGAAGTTTAAAGAAATATGTTTAAATGTACATCATTGATGTGATAGTGAAAAATTTGACTCCTTGTCTCTTCATTAAGGACAAATTCACCCCAAGGGTGTACTCTGATCTTGGCAAATAGTGTTATAATAGTGAAAGAATATTGCCCACTGGATAGCAGAAGTTGATTAAATTTAAGTGCGCATTGTCCACATAAAGCAAACAATGTGCCTTTTTTTTGGCTTGACTATGAACATTCATCATGAGTGCTGAAGATGGAAGATGCATGCTCGCTAATTATTGTGTTTTTAACTGATAATATACTGTAAATTTTGTATAATATAACTGTGACCTTATAGAGAATGGAAGAGATGACAGCAGTCCCATAATTATTGTATGCTGAAGAAATGCTTGTTATTATCTACTATTTTTAGGACCAGTGTACATAGCCTCTTAATTTGCATAAGCTTTAGACATTCACACATTTTCTGTCTTTGCTTATGGATGGTAAATTTTGTTCAGACGAAAGATGAAGATGTCGTGTTAGGTGAGAGGTTAGCCAAGTGGGAGCCTGATTACTGTGAACAACAAAAGCTCCAGTGCCAACTGAAAAAGGAGTATTTATTTGAGAAAGAATTGTTTAACCCAAGATTCATAACATGAAAGCCACAGCATTCAGATGGAGTCTTGATAATTTGTGATTTGAAAACTGGTTAAATGATTATGTGGGGGGGAAAAAGAGACAGGGGGAAAAGGCCCCATATAATCTGTTTATCACAGGGGGTGTGATTATTGCAGTGTGTTTTCATTATTGTGTGCATTTCATTATTGCAGTGTGTATTCATCAGGGATGAATATTTTGTGCTCGTTGGGGTTTCCCTCTTGAGTGCCAAGGGCACAAAGTGCGTTTGCAGGAGGTGTTGTGCATCCCTGCCTTGCTGCTCCCCCTGCCCCAGCCACTCACCGAGCCGCTTCCCTCTGCTCTGTTGAAGGCAGCAGCCCTTGAAGGCTGGTGAGATGTCTTGGTTTGGGGATGTCAAGGTGTGCAGCAGATGCTGTGTGCCCCCAGGGCAGTGCGCCAGACCCCAGTGGAGGCACAGGTGTTGGGCAGGTGATGGCTACCCACCCTTCCTGGGGATCCCAGCCTCATGTCCGGTGCTGCCCCTCTGTGTAGCTCGGCCATCCCAGTGTGACCAGTTGCTTTTGTCTCACCAGCAGCGTTGCTGCTTCCTGGAGGGGCCTGGCTGCTGGCAGGATGGTGCTGGTCACTGGCAGGGCCACCAGCCGCCCGCCAGAGGAGCTGGGCTGGCAGCTCTGGCACCACTGGCATGCTGTGTGGTACTGGGGCTACCAGATGAGCTAGAGGAGATGTCAGAGCAACCCTGAATCCTGCTTTGGCCCTGGAAGGAGCCCTTTGTGATAACGTCAGAGCAAACTTACCCTATCTTCTCCCTCAATTAGCTTTGCTGGCTGCAGCCCACATCTTCCCAGGTCAGAGCGATGTACAGCCCCTTCTCTCTGATCAGGGTTGTGTCTGCCCCTCGCCAGGCTGGGCAGTCAGATGAAGAAGCATAGGAAAGTGGGCAGTGGTGCTTGCTGGGCTCTCTGGCTCAGCAGAGTGCTTTGGTTTGTGTGATTTTGGTCCAGCGGCTCTGGTGACCCATCTGAACAAACGGTGGTACACTGCTCAGCCTGCTGTTGCTTTCTGCCATCCTCACAGGCTGGTCCTTGCATTAAAAACCAGAGAAAGCACAGAAATACACAACTGAGACAGACACAAAAGAAAAGCTTGTTTGTACTCATTACACTGGAGGATATTTTGAGATCAGATCATCCGTCTGAAAATTTGACCTCTTGTAGTCCTGCCAAGCAAGGTCAGGGATGCCTGCTCTTCTCTGCCTCTTATGCAAGTTGGAGCTTCCTGGAAGCACCTTCCACCAGTACGCCCAAGTTTTCCAAGTTGAAGAAAAAAGGGGAATTTGTTCATCAGGGCTTGACCTCTTGTTTTTCTGCTTTGTCTGCCCCGTTGTCTCTCTTTCCTTGTACTTGATGTTCTCAGTTGTGTTTCAGGTTTCCAGTGTGAGTGATTGCGTGTGAGGAAGGTCATTCATCAAAGCAGCTGAGCAAGTTGCCCTATACGGAGCTGCCATGGAACGCCTCCCCTCCCCCACTCTCCTCTTAATCTATTTACTTTCCTGTTTTCATCTTAATCTAGGTGGACAGAATTGTGACCCTGAGGTCTGCAGAGCCCACAGGAAACAACAGTCAATGCAGCCCTTTGTAGGCACTGGGAATTTTAAAGATGTAACTGGTTGAAGCCACTGGGCCCAACCTTCTCATCTGCTTCTGGAGAAACGAACATTTCTTGTCCCTTTTCCCTAGGGACCAGTTTTTGACACTAGATGCTAATATAATTCGTACCTTCACTTTCTGCCTATAAAGGATGCTGTGAATGAAGGAAAAATTAATTCTCCATCATATGGTGTGAAACCCGGACTCCTGCAGAAATCTTTAATTTCCCATGTTTGCATTGGCATTAGGTAGCACTAGGCAGAAGCCTTTGCTGAGTGTGTGGGCCTGATCCCACAAATCTTTGTTCATTGAAGCAGTTCGGATAGTGTGTGTAGCAGCAAGGGACCCAGTCCGGTTAGGGTGGGCAGGATCCTGGCTGTGGGGTTGCCCCTGAGATCAGACATGCTTTGCTTCAGCTGTGCCTAGCTGCTGCATGACTTTTCTGAAGAAACAGATTTTAGGAGCATTTTGTTTTCTTCAAATTATCATTTTTTTGCACTGTGTTTTCCCAGTTATCGCTCACTCATGGAAGGTTTAACGTTCCAGCTGATGTCTGTCGCAACGGCTCAGGTGCCTCTGCAGCAGCTCTGCCCCGCGGATACCCTTGTGTGCCAGCCAGCTCGCTCCAACACCGGTCTCAGCAGCTCTCTGCAGGGTCTCAACACTTCGGCAGGATAAGTAGGAGAATCCAGCATGGGTCCTCAGTTTGGGTCTGTCTCTCCAGCAACCCAGGTCCTTCAGGACCAGCACTGTGCTGCCTGTGGGCAGAGCACTTCCTTCCAATAGTCCATATCAAGAACCGTGTGGGATTTCCGGGGTAATTTTCTCTTTTTTTGTCCTCAAAACAAATGTGTAAGTGTGTGTAAACACTGGCTAATGAAAGCAAGTTTGTCAGAAAGTGGCCCATACCCATGAGGCTTGAATCTGGCGGGTTTTGCTGAGGAAGAAAGCCGTGAGCTGCCAGCACAGTGTTGTGCATCCTGTGGTACATGATCGAAGCTGCCAGGCTGGAGCACAAACATGGGGCTCAGGTACAGAAGTGTGTACAAAATAGCTACGTCTCCAGCCTGCTGCTAAGAAGACCTTTTGTAGCAACACAGGGGGGTTAGTAACAGGGTGGGAAAGATGACAATATGTTTGATAAAAACTTTAATTGCTAAAGGCCTTTCCCAAAGGCCGATAATGGCAAAAGGTGTAAATGGAGGAACCATGCCAGGCTGCAACCTGTGCCTGCTGCACAGATGGGCTGCTGAAGAAACTGTGAATGGCCAAATGATAACAGACTATCCAGTCATTCCAACATCAGCTCATTAGCAATTTGTCAGATATTTTAATTGGTGTACTGGTGGACTAAACCAATATTACAGGATGGCCCCAGCTCCCAGGCATCCCTTTAACTTGGAAGGAAAGAATGAATGAATAACCCAGCGATGTGAACAGAGATTTCTGTGTCCTTGGCTTTCAGAGGTCACTGTGAGAGCCAGCCAGGGCTGTTGTTTGTCCCATAAAGCCCCCATCCCAGCACAAGAACATCAGGGGTGGCCAGGGTGCCAGTGTGGGCAGGGGCTGGGTGATTTGCCCAGCCCTCCTGCCTCTCCCAGCTTGTCTTTCCTGGGGTGTTGTGGCAGTGAGGCTGTGCCAGCACGCAGGTCCCTGAGCAGCAAAAGGTCAGATGTCCAAATACAATAAATTAGCTAAGCACAGGGCCTGAGAAGCTGGTGGACAGTTTGGGTTTGTTTCAAATAATTCAGTAATTTGTTTAGATAGCCCTTTTGCTAAAAGAGGTAACCAACAATACATAATGGTATTTTTTTTACCCCCTAAATCTCTTGCCAAAAAAATTGCTAGACTCCCATCAGTTGTATTATTCCAACCTCTAGTAGCTAATTTTCAAATTAGAATATCTGTGCTAAGTATTCCTGGTTAACCTACTTTTGTACATGTAATCCCTCCAAACTCCAGCTTTCCAGATTTCTCCTGGCTGAGGAGACCAGTCTTTCTGGAGGAGAATGTGCTGATCTGTCTGTGAAGCACGCTCCCCAGCAGGCTGGTGTGGCTGTGCATCTCACCAGCCTGACCTGCCCTTGCCAGGGCACTGAGTGGAGGCATGGGGCAGGGGTGCAACCGGCACTACCCGTACCTTATGTGTGCAGAGTGGGCTGTGCGGGGCTGTGCACATCAGCTGGGGGATTTATATGTGCTACTGCGTCAGCAATGTAGGGCCATGTGCTGAGAAGGAACAGGCAGGTGTTAAACATCTGGAGGATCTTTTAATTATGCTTCATTTTCTAATATTATTATTTTGTAAAAATTAAGCTGTTGAGAATTAAGTTGTACTTCCATAACAAGAATGGTTACGACAGGGGTAAAGTAGTTAAGTACCAAGATGTTAGTGTCCTTGTACAGAGGAGGAGTTACTGATGGAGTCCTTCAATCATGGCGAGCTCACCCCGCGCTGCTCGGCTGGCCTTCTGGGCACCTCATGCCTCTGACGTTTGTACGAAAATGCCTTTATTCCTTTAGCTTAGGCATGTCAGGGATGGATGTGAATGAAGAGCTGCTGAAAATTCTGGGATTTGTCTGTCAGGCCACAATTTGGAGATGGTATTTCTTTTAATCCAATTCAGTTTTACATATCGGCATGAAGCATTTATAGTTGATTGCATTAACTTACATTGGAGTCTTTCAGCTGCTCGACCAAGAAATGGTATCAGCTCCAAGCAGGTCTGGCTATATGTTGGTATTAAAAATGTTACAGGCACATAGCCTCAGCCTCAGCCTGATTCATTCCTAATGAGATTTTGAAGTTCACGCTATAAAATGTTCTGTCAATTAAGTCAGAAATTCATAGCAACATATTTACTTCAGTTAGCAGTATGTCCTGTCAGTGCAGGGATCTCCACTATTACAGTGCTGTTTTCTAGTTCCGGCCTCTTCAAAGTCCAATAAAATATTATCATTGCAATACATGTTTGTCTGTAACACACACAGTTTCTGCCTGCAAAGAACAGCTCTGTGAAATACATTCAGTAAAAAGAGGGAAGCAGCCTAAAAGATAGTTGCAATACAAAGGCCTGTCTTTTTGGAGTGCCCTGTAGCTGGAATTAAACCAGGCAGCAAAAACCTGCTTTACCAGTAGCAGGTTTTCTTGGTACAGGTTTACAGTTCCCAAGAGGGCTGACTCCTGGGGTGACCACCTCTGCGGGAGCAGCACTGCGCCCCGCACCTTGGGGAGCTCACAGGGGGTGATTGCGCTTGTCACCAATTAACAGAGACGGGCATGCAACCGAAGGAAAATAGTGCTTTTCTTCTCAAAGTAGCACAAGTCAAGAAAGTGCAAACCTAGCGACAACTCCTGTGTCAGCTGTAACGCAGAAAGCAGCCCTTGGTTTGCTTTAGAGAGCGCAGCATTGCGTGCTGCTTGATCCCAGAAAGTCCCAGTTAAGGCCTCTGGGAAACAATAAACTAGCAGCAGCTGAGGAGACCTGGTCTTTTTAAAAGTGAATCCCTTTTCTTCTTGCTTTTCAGGTGGCTGAAGCTCTGACAACTGCTCTGTGGAAGAATACAGCTCTGCTCCAGCTTCCCTTCCCTCCAAGCCAGCCAGCAAGGGATCTGCAAGAGGATGTTTTACAACTTTTGAAGAAGTTATGAAATCAGGGTGCTGAGTGGAGGCTTAAAGGTGACTATCGGCTTACCTGCCTCTTACAGGTGGGGCTGTGGGACTGCAGCCTTGGGAATGGAGGATGGGCAGTGCCCCCTTGGGAGAACTTTCTGTCACCTGTGCACACTGGCACCCCCACCCCAGAGATGAGAACGTTAATATGATGGGGGGAAAAAAGCCCCAAACTTGGCAGTTAACCCCAGAGAGCTTAGAAAACTGGAGCTGCTCCTGGGGTAGCTGCCAGTGCCTTTCCCTTTTTGGTATCCCTCTGACTTGTGGAGTTCTGCAACTCTGTGGAGCAGGGCAGGAAGCCATCCCCCAGTGCCAACCCTATAGCAGGCATGGCTGTCTATGTGCAGGGGAGGTGGCTTCGGTGAACAGGTTGCGATGAGAGTAATGTTGTGTAATATTAACACATAAATGCTTTCCCCAGTCTTGTTTGAGACCTCTTCCCAAGCACATTAGTGCTGACAGTTTCCTCAGGTTTAAGATCAAAGGCCAAAGAAAGAAGAAAGGTATGAAACGTTTTTTTCTTTCTTTACAAGTTCTACCTGTGAACACCAGTCCCGTTTTAAAACGACTGGGTTTGGTGAGGAATTTCATGCCTTTTGAGCTCTGTGAGAGACATAACTATTTGGTAGAGAAGTTGTTGTGTTAAAGCCCAGGAAGTGGCAGTGGACCTGTGGTGTTCTTACAGCTGTTTGGTTTCTCCTAAAGCCTGGTCTGGAAGGATTTGTGATGTTATTTTTAATAAAATATTTAGTTTAATAGTGTTGCACACAAATGCATTTTTGTGTAATTAGACTGGAGATTTCAAGCAAGTGCATGGCTGTTACCAAGTGCTTGTGATGGGGCTCTTTTTATACACAAGCACCGAATTTCTTCATGGCCCGAGACATTCGTTCACGTCTATTCTTTCAGCATTACCATTAGAGCAGAAGCATGTATGCCCAAAGTGAGTCTGTCGTCTGTAATCCTACAAGGTCCGGTCTCTTTTGTTCAGACTCACTGTAAAATTAGTTAGTGTCACAGAAGAGCTGAGGCTGGCAGAGGGGTCTGGAGAGTGCCTAGTCCAACTACCCTGTCCCCCACAAAAGCAGGGCCAAGCAGAGGGGAACTTGTTTAATGATATAAGTTAAACATGAACTCCCTTATCCACTCCATTTTCACATACTGATTTGTCTTTTGTTAGCTGGAAGAGACACTGTGACAGCCATCATGTCCTACTGGCATTATAGGTCTTGTTTCTTGGAAATTTTGGAAGAACGTCTTATTTACACACTTCTAAGGAGAGACCAGTGCTTCAGCTTCTCTGCTGTTCTGTAGAGCCCCATGTATGCACCTGGTCTGGCAGTTGCGTGTTGTTTATTTATTGGATTATTTGGGGAAAATGGAGTATCTTGAGCTGCACTGTATATAACAGACCCTAGGAACCTGCTAGGATTAGTGGTAGGGCTGATTGCTTCTGAAGTGTTTTAATCTGCTTAGGTTGTTTCAGGCAGTGCTATTCACCCAGGATCCTTATACTTGGGTCTCAGTTAAAATCTTGTCCAGCATATGAAATACCAGTCTCCTGGATCAGATGGTTGGTCAGGCCCGCACTGCTTTTGATCAACCAGTGGCTCTTAGCGACCTTCATGTCTTGGATAAATTTCTCCCCAGATGCACCCCAGCCACATGTGCAGGCAGCAAGGCTTCCCAGGAGCTGCTGCTCCTTGCTGCCAGCAGTGGGAATGCCCAGGGCAGCGTTGTCTGAGCAAGGGCTTTATAGCAAGAGGCTGCAAATACAACTTGTAGGGATTCCTTTCCTGTACCTCAAGTCTTTCATAGTAGAGCCTTCTTTCTCACCCATGTGCGTGTGGTACATTAGCAAACCATATTACGGTCCTTGCAATACCCCTGTTGTCAAAGCATGTTGTGGCACTAGGTACAAATGCCCTTTTGTTTTCCCTGAAGTGCCTCAAGCAGCACTGACAGCAAAGCAGCAATACATACTGTGTATGCATGGGTAATAAATATTGCTGGCTTGAAATTTCTGTGCACATCGGGCATGGATTGTGTTTTACCACATCACACAATACAATGACAGCAAAGAAGTTCCTTCCCCTTAGCATAAGGTAAACAACAAACAAGCAAAGCTAGTTCGGCTGTCACTGCGATGATGAGCAGCTCCATCCAGGAACACCAAGACTCAGTATTGCTTTCATTTCACAAACAGAAGTAATGGCAAAGCCACTTCTCTCCTTGCTATCAAAAGCTTGTAAAGAGACTGTTTCATCTGAAGTTTTGTGTAGGCACATCATACAAATATTTCACCAGAATACATCAGAACTGCAGTGCCGCTGCTTTCTTTGCTGCTGCACAGGAACTACCAACCTAGCCACCAGTCTCTGTCAGAGGGGTTTTCATCCTGTGTTTCCTTTTACATTTTTTTTAATTCTAATATTGCCTTTCTTCTACACACTCCCCACTGTGACTGAAGGGCAAAGCTTAGTCTAACAAGAGCTAAATAACGCACAAATACATACAGGTAACGTTACAGCTTTGAAGTCCAATCTAGGAAGAATGAAGGCTCCTGCAAGTTTGATGTTCTACTGGAGGTTATCTGAAGCTGGTGAGCTACTGATATACAAAATGATGTCTCTTGAGGAGCAGCATCGTATTAGAAACTGCTGACCTATTTGCCCTATAGCAAGTGACAGAGAAGCTGTGAGTTTTCCCCTCTTCTTCAGCCACAAGTGAACCTGGATGCCCGACCCTGAGCTGTTTGCAGATGCTTGAGGAACCTCACTTCATGGGCAGCCCCAAGAAGATGGATGACTGCATTTTAGGTGACATTTGGAAAATGTCACCTCTCATCAATTCCAGCGTTTCCAGGTGGGACCTTTTCCAGGTGCCACTGAGCATATCCACAGCTGCCCTGGTCTCAGGGAGCTGGTGGCTCCAGAGTCTTGGTGACCCCAATGGTCCTCCTGTGACTATCACTGCCAGCCTCTGCCACACTGGTCATCTGTGCCACAGCCACTGCACAGCTCCGGGCACCGGGGAGGGATGGTGAGTCATGTCCCCTGGAGGGGGGTGCTTGGGCAGCCCAGGGACCTTGTCTGTATTTTTCATGAAACAGCACTGGATGAAAACAATTTCACAGCACTCACAGCAGGCCTTGGGATCAGGAGCAGAGCACTGTCAGGGAGAAGCTCTTAGCAAAAACCTGGAAACAAAATCCAATGAAGAGCTAAAAGGGATCAAAGCCAGAAGGTGGTGTTTGATATGAGATGACCCACACATTTGAATGTGTCTGCCTCTAGAATAACAAGAAGATCATCTACTTTCATGGAGGTAGAAAAAATTGAGCAAAAATGTCAGTCCAAACCAACAGAGGAGAAAGTAGAGTTGGAATTGCTGTGGGACGAGGGAAAGCAGAGGCTTGGTCAGGCTGCAAGAAGGTGGGAGAAGAGGGCAAAAAAGGGCTGTGTTGTCTGAGAGACACTGTAAGAGATCTGCTGCTGTAGCTGACTTTTTTTTCATGTGATTTTGAGACCAGTGGTCAAACTTCTACCAACTTCCTGCAGGACTCGCTTCTCTTCAGTTTCTCCAGACCAAGTGTCTGGGAGTGATGCTCTTGAATTGATCAACTATCTTGCAACCAGCTAAGGATGTGCACATGCCATTGTGAGAGGAAGAACGCATATGCTTTAGGAAAGGACCCCTAGGTTGAGGAGGTGAGGAAGCTTCAGTAAGCTCCCAGTGGTCCTGCTGCCCTGCTTGTCCCCCACACCACAGTCAGGAGCCATCCTTGCACGGCTGTGTGTTCTGCTGGGAACAGTTCCTTGCAGCACCATGCGGGGAGCAGCCCAGGGACCCACACGCTTCTCACCCTGCTGTGTACCCTGAATGAAGCAAAAAACAGTTGACATAAATGAGTGCCATTTTTTTATTGCATAAGCAAGGCTGTTTGGGAAGCAGCGCGGTGGCAAATGGGGTGCGTGTGCAGGAATGTCTGACTGAGCCCTGGGGGAGAGGAGGGAAAAGGGGAGCACTGCTACAAGGGCTGCTGTGTGTGCCCTGGCAGAGCCCCATCTCAATTATTTCCAGGCAGCGTCGTGCTCCCTTTGCAGGCCACGGAGCCACCAGGCAGGCTGCCAATGGAGGCAGCAGTTTGGCAGGTTTTTAAATACTGACTGCGCGAGTGTGCGGCAGGCCATTTGTACCATATGGCACCCAGGAGCTGATCCGGGAGAGGGTGCTGGGCAGCGAGGGAGGCCAAAGCTGAAATGCCATTTAGAAGGGAAACATCAGCCCAAGTGGCACAAGGCCACAAACCCAAACAATGAAGGAGACCAGGGGTGGGAAGGGAGCTGGAGAGTGGAGGATGGCCACGCTTCTGAAATCACCCAAGTTTAATTTCCTCCCACTGTCCATATTCAGTGAATGCTTAAAAACACTCTTATGGAGAGTATAACCATACACTATAAACACGTAAATAGAGATTTCAATATATATAATGTGTTTCATACGCATGTATTGTCTGCTCCGGGAAGCCTGACGAAGAAAAATGCAGAGCTGTGTGGGAAAAATACGTTTCTGCCTCTGGCCTGGCCTGGGTAGCTGACGCTGATGGCTGCTGTGTTCTGATCTGTGTGTAGGGGATCTGTTGACCTCAAGGGGTACCAGCATCTGGCAGGACAGGAACCCTGAGCTTCAGCTTCAGCCCATCTTGGCCCTGGGAAGTCAAGCAGGTCTGGTCCATGGTCATCTTGCCTTTGAAAGGTTGTTTTATCCTGCAAATCTCAGTTGTAAGAGTTTTCATTTGTAGTCTCATTATATTAAACAAATGGCACTGTGTAATGGTTTGGTCTCTGCTCTTGGGCTCTAATGGATAGTGCTTGTCATGGTTATTGATTTTTCTTCTCTTACAGAAATCTGGCACTTCAGAAATATTGAGTTGTGCTATTATCCAGACAGGTGCCAGCCCTCTGAATGACAGACAACAGGTTGTTGTCACTGTAAATACTTGATAGCTGGCAAAAAAAAAAAAAAAAAAAGGAGTGTCATTTATCTGCTAAAATACTATAAATAAAATATAGACTTGGTAGTTCTTTCATGACTAAGCTTATAAAGAGGATAGGATTTGTTATGCTGGAATAGACTGATTTCTTGTGTGCTTCCCTCACCGTGGTGGCTGTGACCAGACGCCTCGGTGGATGATGGTTCCAGCAAGCTGATCCACTGTGGGAGTGGGTTGTTCCCAGCTCCAGGGGTTTCAGCTGGACACAGTGGGAATGTTTGTATTGACCTGGGCATTGCTGATATCCGTAACTGGGGACACTTCTCAGTGCTCCCCTCTCTCCTTGGGACGTCACTGTGTGTTTGGATCACTGCTGTGTCGCATGGCCGCCCTGGATGAAGCTGTCCAAAATGACGAGTGGCTGCAGCAATTTTAAATTCCCCAAGGTATGTGTAATTAAATTTTTCTTCTAGTAGACACTACTTTGATCTTGCCCCCTTACCAAATTTTATCTGCCACTGTGTTTTGGGTTCTTTTTTCAGACACAAGGGAGTGAAGGGTGTTAGTTGCACCCACCCGGTGTGTGCCACACCTGTATGTGCAGTCCGGCGCTGCCTTCTCCCAGCACGGTGGTGTGCACAGCTTGGGCTGGAGTGGGACAGTGTGCAGCCTGGCCCCATCCTAAGCAGCTTTCAATGAAAACAAGCATCTGCTTGATCAGGACATGGAAAGGTCATTGTGTCTCTTCTTGGCAAAAGGAAGAGGGTAAAGTTTAGATGTAAGTCACAAACTGGTGATCTGAAATTAAAAGACTTAGAAAAGGGTGCTCAAAAGCCAGCATAGAGTGTGTGCTTCTGCTTAGCTCTGTGTCTCTGCTTTGTTTTTCCCAGAAAAACTTGAAAGTGAACTTAAAAGCAGAGAGCACCCAAAGGCAGCTGCATGAGTAGAAAGACAAGACCTCCAGTGTGGTGGCCCTTGCGTGTACACTTGCAGGCTGCTGAGCAATGGGACATGTAAGATGTTGGGCTGCGTGTCTGCAGCATTGCCTGCACAGTGCTTCAGGGACAGAAGTGACACTGTGCTCCCTCCTGGCACCTCTGCACATCGCTGTGAGGGCTGCACGCTCACACACAAAGCGCTGGAGGCCATCTCACCTCCACCACAGCTCCTCTGCCCTGGCTCACCCAGCTTAATGGCTTCCTACAACATCTCCCAGTTCAAAAGAAACTAAACCAGCTATACTTACTTTACTTGGAGAAGCTGGTTAGTATGCACATCTTTTCTACATCCGCACAGCACTTGAATAGTCTGGACCTTTTCTCATTACACCAGTGACTAGCAGGCTTACACAGGCAAGTGAAATCAGCTTCTGCATCAGGAGGAAGAGAAATCTGTAGCTGTGGGGAAAATTGTTTGGGTATTTAGAGCTGTTAAGTTATTTGAAGGAGGAATTGGTGGCTGTCCATGACTTTCTTCTTTAACAGCACAGTGTGTTGGTGCCGGTGATCCCACGCATCGCTGGCAATGCAGGCAGTGCTGGTGGGGGCTGTGTGTGTTTTAAAAGGCCTTGGGAACAGCTGAACAGCAACATCAAAAATACCTGCATCTCAGCTCCGTTCCAATTTCCTCACTGCATAAAGCAGCTTTTTTCCTGTAGTTCTGGTCTCTGCACCCTTACAGCCATCAACCTTCTGTAGGCCCCATCTGATTTTTATACCTAAAAACATTTCTGCTGATGACTCCTCCCGTATCCCCATCTCTGCTCCTGTACCTGGCTTTTTCCATAGGCTTGAGCCCTATCTAAGCCAAGTAGGTGATTTCACCTCGTGGGAGACCCACCTCTGAGCTTTGCCAGAGCTCCTTGTTTAAGAGTAAAACGTAGGTACTTGAGTTTGTGAAGCATTTGGTTTTGGATACAACAAGGAGTTTTTGCAAGCTCTGTCAGGTATTTAAGTTGTCAGGTTATCTTCTTCCTGGCTGGGATGTCTGTCAAAAGAAGCTGGCTTGTCTGAGAGTATCTTCTGTTGTAATCTGTGCTGCGGATTCTTCATCCTTTACATATTTGTCTGTTCTTAATGCTTTCTCTGCTGTCTCACTAGACAGGCTTCCCAAGTAGAAAGAGAGCACCTTGGTTATTTTTTCTCTTGACTAAATCTTCTACAGTTTCTCACCTCTCTTTAGCAGGCCCAGAAAATATAACTTCTAGGGAAAAAGTAGCTGTATTTCAATCAGGCCTCCTTTGCACCCCCTTATTCAGGCATTGCTGGTGTGGAGTCCTCGTTTGTCTCTGTATTCAGCCCATCAGCCAGCTGTCCTTTGAATTTTTCTTCTTCTGTCTCCTCTCTACTCTGATACTGCATCCTCCTCTCTGATGCAGGGAATGGTCCTTCACCCAATCCCTCCCCACGAAATGTGGGGAAAAGGGGCTGCAGGACAGGGCATCTCCCTGCAGCATTTGACCACAGGGGTCTCACAGCAGTAACAGGTGCTGCTTGATGAAACCAGTGCTGGATCCTGTGCAGTCTTTGGGTGACAAATGATTTGATAATGTGGCTCCAGCTCCTCCCTCCTGCAAGCTGTATCTGGCCACATTAAGGGACACCTTCCTCAGGAAAGTTTGTTTATTGAGATGAAAGATAAAATTGTGAAGTTACATATTGCCCAGAAAATAGATTTCTGAACCCCCCAAACAATGTAAATACATTAAAAAAGTAAGAAGATAGATGCTAAAGCCATTCTGGAGATTTAAATCATAAAACTTTAATTGAATTAATAAGTTCAAATCTAGATATAGGTTATTTCACTGAGCTTTAATTTCCCCCTTAGAAGATACTCTAATTTATGACTGCTTATGTAGAAGATACAATAGTTTGCATAAAAAAATGGAACTGGAGGCTCTTTGACTATGCTGTGGTGCTGCAACCACATTTACCATCTACTGTGAAACGTTCATCTTTCGAATTCCCAAATTCTTTTTTACAGAATGGTAAGCTTAGTCTATGCGCCTAGATTTATACAGTTGTTTCTGGAATTGGTTTTGAAAGCATGCTATGATAAAAACTTGATTATAGGACTGCAACCCCTTGTCCTGGAGGGAATGAAACCCCTCTCGGTTTTTGTAAAGGTGGTTTACCTGAAGGTAAAGGTGCTGCTTGGAATATTTTGCAGATTGGCGTTTCTGTTTGTTGATTCCATATTAAACAGAATAACCAAGTGTGCTGAAGGTAAAGCCCTCGTTTAATTAACCCTCTTGGTGTAGTACCATGTGATTAAATGTGACTGAGCTGCTCCTTGGGGCTTCTGCTACTGAAAATACTAACAATAATCATTTGTTTTGTTTTTATATTTAAACACATTATTGCATAGCTTGGTGCAGAGATAATTACCAATTTTATCTCCTGTGTTTTTCTAATGTTCATTAATAACAATAAAGGGTTGTAGGTTAAAAACTCATTTAATTGCCTTTATGTTAATGACATTATGAATAGCCTTAGCTACAAGATTCTAATTCTGTCCAGTATCCTCTTTCTCAGTAAAGCCCCAGGAGAGCTGCTCATTTTATCAGCATTACTGATTCAGAGTTTTTCCTTGCAGGTGGGTTTTTGTACATAATCAGAATTAATGCACAACACATTTTGCAAGGAACAGAGTAGAAGCTCTCTGAATAAGTAATTAACTAGAGTGCCCAAGGAAAAATGCCTGAGCAAATTTTTTAGCATATTCATAAAACATTAAGAACAGTCACAGACACAGTGGAAACAATTTACTGATAATATGCTTTCATGCCATTTTCTAACTCTCTCTTTTCCACCCCCCTTTCCCTTTTAATGAATGGAGGGGGGAAAAAAAGGAGATTTCAGCTCTCTCATTAAGGAGCACCTGCCCTTGGAACAGATTATGTTCTGAGCCACATTGGACAAGGACTTATTGGAAGATAAATGGAAGTCAATACTGGGATTTTTCAAAGTAAGCAGAAAATAGACTTTTCTCCTCCATGTACAAATAGCCTCCTCTCTACACCACTTTCTTGTTCCTGAAAGACAGAAGGAAGGAAAGGTTATCTGAGTTACTTCTGTGTCTAGGAATAATTAAAAATAACTAGATGGGTCCCAAGATGCTGATGGAGTGCAATGTGTTTGGAACATGTCAAAGCAGACCCAGATATTGCCGTTGTTTGGCTGAGTGAAGTGCATGGGTCTGGTCCTTACCTCCCAGGTACACTAAATGTGTGTCTTGCCTATAGCTCTCTAGGATCTGCCTGTTCCCACTGCCTCTCCTCTAGCTCAGCACAGGGATCTCAGCAGTGGGTCTTCTTCACTGGACCCTATGGTGTGGTGGTTTTTGTAGCCAAATGAAAAATATTGGACTGGGGGGATGGAGCAGCTCCAGCAACCCAGCTGCAGGAGAAAGAATGCAACATCTGGGCAGCTGAGGGGTCCTCTCTGTCCCACTCGTCCAGCCACCCTCTCCAGTGCCAGGAGGGGCTCCCTGCCTTGGTGGTCACTGTCTGGTGTCAAGCCTCTCCAGCGTAGCCCCTCGCGCAGGAGCAGGCAGTGGTCCTGCTGCCCTGGATCCTGCACCTCCGGGCTGAGGGCTCTGCATTGTTCTGCAGAGGCACTAAAAACATTGAGGGGGGATGACCCCACAGCACCACCAGCCCAGCCTAAGCAGAAAGGTCTGATACCACAGCTGTGGGCAATGGGCAGTCAGCATCGCAGCCCTTCATCACTGAAAGGCTGGAGCAGAGGAGTGAGATGGTCTTGAATGTTTTACTGTTAAAGAAACTAAGTCTGAAATATGTCTGTGTTCTTTTTGCAGTGCTGGCTCTTTAGTTTTTGCTCATGAACACAAGGACAAGGAAAACACTCATTGTTCAGAGTGGGGCTACCATTCTTGGGTGGTCAAGCAGAGCCAGGGGCCAGGGCTGCTTCAGGAAAATGTCGACTCCTGCAATGCCCACAGCAGGATCCCAGCGCTGTGGCAGCAAGCATAGTGAGGCTGCCGGGGCTCCAGTCTGTACATGAAGAGGAAAGACCAAGGTGGTCACAGGGCTGTACCAAAATGCTGGGGTGGCTGATGGCTACACCCTCTGCTCCTGGGGCGGCAGGACTGACCTTGGAGGGCTTTTCCCTTCTAAGGCAAAAGCTCTCAGACAGCTTTTCTGGGGGCTGCTGGGCCAGCCCATGCCAGTCTGCTGGTTGGAGCTTCCTGACAAAGGGCCAGTGGCATGACAGGCTATCGAGGACTGTCGCTTCGGTTCAGCATGAAAGCAGTGAGCTGGAGCAAAGGTCCTGCCCCACCAAGCCTGGTCTGTTTGCCACTGAAATCCCCACCAGCAACTGTTCCTTTAATGATCTTTATGACAGGCAGAGAAAGCACCATTGTTTGCTTATTTTGCTTTAAAAATAGACTTCTAAATTTGCAAGCGACAGTTCAGTGTGCGTCTAAAACCCAGTGCCCCTGGGGTGTGCGGGAGCAGCAGTAGCCACCAATGTGGCACGAGCTCATGGGGACATTGAAAGTGGCAGCATCAGGGATACTGATGTGACTAAATCATGTACAACTCAATTAGTTTCCCTTTTCCTCCCATGGTAGGTGGCAGACCCGGCTGGTCGCAGGCTGATGGATGGAGCTGTTGCATCCAAGGTCGTGCTGAGCGCATGGTGGCAATGAGTCCATGTGGCTGCAGTCAGAGCCCGGCCAGGCAGGACCACTCCTGCAGAGCTGGGAGCAGAGGACAAGCAGCCCCTTGGACATCCGTTCTGCTTTGAAAGGTAAGTCTTGGCAGGCAGCATCCTTGTGCCTAGTGAGGGCAATGCTTAAAATGCTGGAATTTGCTTAGAAAGGGTTTTTCAAATCAGGGCTTCACCAGCAAGACAACACTGAAGAGCAAAGTGGGGAGAATGCTTTGCCTGTGCTCGTGCATGGACTTCTCAGTGAATTCCAGAGCAGCTAAAGCTCTTGTACTTTCCCATATAAGACAGCAGATACAAGACGAATCTGTTTTTTAGCATTAAAGACATTAGAACAAAGTGTCACACACTTAACTGAAATATCTGACTGCAGCAGCAGGACCAGGGATTGAGACATTCCTGAGCTCTCTGTGCCTGTGACAGCCACCTTGTGTACGTGCAGAGGTTTGGGATGAGTGTCCGGAATGCAGAAGGCGATAAGCATGTCTGCAGGGGCAGGGCAAAAGACAAAACTCGTTATGGGGAGAGGAGACCTTGGAGGATAGCAGATGCTGGGGCCAGTCCTCATCCCAGCCATGAAGCTCGGTCCCACCAAGCAGCACTTCCCTGTGGCTGGGACAAGGGTGCAAGTCTCAAAGCATTGGAGGGTAAAACGAGAGTATTCCACCAAAGGCTGGGGGGACCAAAATTTGGGGTGGAGGAACTGCTGCATGGTCATGTTGACAATCTGGAGACATCCCACTTTGTTTTCACCCTTTTTCAATTTCTTTCTCAATTTTTACCTTAAATTTCAAATAGAAGGGTCAATTTTATGTGAGCAAAAATGGATTGCTTTCCCAGAAATATTTAGAAAAGGGCATTGTCTCCCTACAGTAAGGTTAAAAAAAACCCTGCCACCTCCTTTCTTAAAAGAGCTCCCATGAATAGATGATTCATTCAAAAACTGCAGACCGGTTCTCCATAGAGCCTACTTCATCTTGTGCCTTGGGTGACTTACACTTAGTGGCTTGGTGTCTCATGATGTGACTCCTGTCCTTATTTGAGAAGAAACATATGTTTTGTTGTATGGTAGGAGATCTAGCAACCAAATTGTGACCTAATTTCTGTCTATGGGTGAAATGAAACTGGATTCTGGCAATTGCTCCAGTGTAAGAAAGAGAAGCATTTTAAGAAAATAGGTATTTTGTACCTTATTTTTAAGTAGATTTCTTTTCTAACCTAATACCTGCAGCCTAAAATAATTTTGTCAGAGCCACAGCCTTCCCTATTTTGATGGTAAAATGTGTAACTTGTCCTTCCACAGTTCATTAATTTGTGTTTTGTGTGTATCTAGCTAACTATGTAACCCCTAGGCTTTCAGTGAGATGTTACACCATTTACTATTACAACAACTTACCCATCAGCAAAAAAAATCCTCTAAATGGGCCCAAGTTACTTCTGAATATCTGCGTCAGATATCTGAGTCTTGGAGCTAGCTCTGTAAAAGGTAGGGATTTAAAAATAACAAAACAAAACCCATGAAAATTATCCAATCCATGAAAAATATGCAGCCTCAGCAACATGGAATCACAGCAGATTCACTCTATCGGTGCAGAAGTGATTGCAAGCCCTGGCTTGGGGTGGGCTCTAACAAAAGGGTTAATGCCTTGGAGGCACCTGCTTGCCGTAGCTCCCTGCCAAGGTCAATGGGAGTCCTGCCTGCTGAGCACAAGCAGGATCAAGCTCTGTTTTTCCATGATGTTTAACACAATCAGGTAACGCGATGGTTTCTTTGCACTCTTTGTAGCTCCATTTTTTAAAATATTGCTTTTCTGCAAATTACTTAATCTATTTTATTATTAAAGATAAAATCATAGAAGAATTGCTTATGCAATCTCTTCTTTTTTTTTTTTAGTGGGGGGGATAGGCAATTTCTTTTAAATAGTTATTTGTATCTAAACATGAATCCAATGTTGTGAATTTACCATTTTCCTAAAGCTAGGCATATTCCCTAAGATTTTGCAGTGGTAAATATGTAGACCTACCACTTATCTAGTAACAAGAAAGTATCTTTGCCACAGATTGGAAAGAATAAAAACAAACTCATGTATATTTTTCAGCTTCCTGATGCTTTAACCTTTCTTAAGAAAAGACTTGGGAGACATAATTGAAGGAAAGTGTTTTTCTTTAGCAGATGGATTGCTTTGCTCAGATAATATTTTAGTTATGCCAATAAAATGAAGGGTACCCAGAAAACCATGAAACTGCCAGCAGTTGTTAGTGTATGACTATTACCAAGGCAGAAATGAAGCCAGAGCAGTGATAAATGTGCACATCTCTCCCTCCATCAGCTGAGGAATGACCTGGATACACTTTACATCTGAGCACCAAGTGGGCCAATATTTTTCACAGCAGCACTTAATAGTGGACATTAACTTAGCCCTCTCCAAAAGGGCTGACCCAGAGGCTACCCTCTGCAGTTCTCCAAACTGTAATCACTTCTGCAGTCTGTAATTTTATCAAATCGCATGCACCTTTTCCAGCCACTTATTGGCCAATTAAGTCAAGTTCTCACTGAGGGGGTCCAGCTGGCTTCAAGTTATCTTAGATGAATTGATTGAAGACATTCTGCAATCTATGAACCCAGTTTAATGATCTAGGTGATAATACTTGTAATTCTTCTCAGTCAAGGGAATTTGCTGCAGCTGTTGTCTGCAAATCCGTGTTCTGATACAGTGAAGTACCAGAAGAGCGTTAATCCGCCCTCAGAGTTTTATAGTGATGGCTGCATTGTGAAATGGGAAATCTAACATTCACACAGCATTGCCAAGCAGAGACTATTTTTTTGTCGATATGTTTTTTATTTTATTCTATTGTGAGTGTTAAGGAGGTTACTTGGAAGAATACATTATTGATAATACTTAAAATTGGAGACTGTACAGCAGTATAAAACAGCCTACTAAAATATTGCATAAAATGTTTGAGCTGGAAATTGAGGTTTGCCTCAGAGCACGAACATACCTTTTTTAAAATTCAGAGGTGGAGCGGAGCTACAGAAATAAAGCCACTGGGCCAGATCAGCTCCCCAAGACATTCTGACTATCTGGAGTCAGTTTTGTTATTCCAGAGTCACACTGGTGTAAATGAGACAATAATCTGTCTCTTTTTTTAAAAAAAAAATCTTTTATAGAAGACATAAATAAATACAAGGGAACAGGTGCTACTTTTTGCCATGCTGGTGTAAATCAGGAGTTACCCCACCATTGTGTGGTGTAAGCTGCTGAAGAATCTGCCTCTGAGACTGCAGTTCTTCCCCTCCCTGGATTCAGAGCCCTTGAAGTGCTAATGAAGGAGTGTCTGTACTTTGACACAGGCCTGAAGTGTATCTCTGAGACCTGCAGTCGCCTGCACGAGGACCTGTGAAAACAAAGAAATAATCATATTTGCTTGCTTCAGTGGCATATGCCTCTTTTCTGAGCTCCAGGAATGTTAATCCCTCCCTGTGAAACAAATAATATAACAAATGCTAGGGAGTATTTTTCATGTTGAAAATTCAAAATACTTAGTAATGAAATATCCTATAGTGCATCTGTGAAGTTTCTGTTTGTGAAAATGAATGGCTGGGGTTTGATTTTCCTGCAAAAGTGGCAGCTGCCATATTAATTTATGCTGTGCTGCAGACACCCATTTGCTTCTCAGTCGCAGGGACTTCCCCTCCCGTGCAGCATGATTGAGCCCGGCTCTGCAGACGCCTGCCTTACTGAGAGGCTCTGCTGCTTTTGATGAGATTTTTTTTTTAAATGTAGGATGGTGGGGAAAGTAACTTTTTTATAGGAAACATTTTCAGAGAGTTACATGGGATTTCCAGTCCCATCCATCTCTCCACATGCCCACGTTTGCTGAGCCCAGCATTGGAGACCTCCTGGCTGCCCTAGTTGGAGGGCTGCGCTGGGTAAGGAAAGCCCTTCTTCCAACCACAGCCTCCACCATCTTCACACAAAGCCAAAGCCTGAGTTCAGTGGGGCTTCTCATTTGAGCAACCTGGAAGTTGTACTTGCCCGTGGAAGGGGGGTTGGAACTAGACAATCTTTAAGGTCCCTTCCAAACCATTCTATGATTCTATGATTTTTGGTGGTCTCAGATCAAGCCATGTTGGCAAACCCAGGTCTGTTAGTCAACTAACTGTAAGTATGTCAAGTGTTAGTCTCTGGGGATTTACACGATATTTGAAAAGTGTAAATATGACCTAAAATGAGGATCTTCTCTCTTGAGAAGTGTGGCTGGTGGAGGGATGTGGCGTGGTCCCATAGATGGAAAAAAATTGAGCTGCTGTGCCCAGGGAAGGCTGTGGTCCCTCTAGCAGGCCCCTTTTCCCTCGGCCAAGCAGGGAGCATGCAGCCAAGCTCTGTGCAGAGCTGCGGGGACTGAGCTCAGGGCAGTGGGGTGCCAGCATCAGCGTGGGTAGGTTGGACTGAATCTCTGTGGATTCACATGCCACAGCTGGGTGCCTGGGACCTCTGTCCCTTGATGGACCCTTGGCAAGGGTCCCCAAGCAGCCTCTTTCCCACAGCTATCTCCCCCCCCAAAGGTGTCCATGGTGGCTGTGCAGCATGGGCTGCGCCGGCTGGATACAGCGCCAGGCTTCCCAGGGGATCTGGGGGATGAGCATATCGGGGGGAAGGGGGTCAGGCATGGACGGCCATTTATGAAATTAGTGAGACACGAACAACATGCAGGAGTAGGAAATGTCTTTGATGCTAACCATAGAAAATAACTCTGAAATTAACTGCACCAAGGGCATGCTCCTGCCTGAGTGGGCTGATCCGCACAGAGCCCGGCCTCGGTGCCGCGTTGGCCATGCTTCAGTGGGCACACATCTCGCTTGCCCTGCTGTCGTTGCTCAGAAGGGAGAACAGGGCCGGTATCTCTCCCCATAGTGGGGCTTAGATTAAAGCACATATGACTAAGGAAGCCTGGTATGGCCACAGAGAACATCTTGTTCCCCGTATTTAGCCATGGGCAATGTCAAATGCTGTATGTTACACAAGTGCTTTTCTCCAGTCCTGTAGGCCTTGTTTTAGAGGTTGACTGAACGAGTTGAAGGACTGCATTTTAAAATAACAGCCCTACAAAAAAATTTTTTTTTTTCATCTTCACCACCCAGAACAGCAGCTACCAAATTAGGGGGCTGCGTTGCCTGAGACAGAAAGCAAGAGACCTGCTACCGCAGCCCTGCAGCATCTCCTGTCGGCGCCTCACCAGGACCAGGCATTGCTGCAGTGGCAGCCCTGGTGCAGCGTTACATTTTCACCATGGATGCACTAAAAGGAGAGGGGTTAATTAGCACGGCTGCCTTTGATCCTCTGCTTGTGAGGGAAGAGAGAGTTTAGTTGGTAACACCAGCCAGCTTCCAAACACTTCATGTATTTTGGCAAGAGGCAGCACAGTCATAACATTTGAATATTATCACTTTATAGCTCTGCCACACTAACAACTGCTAATTAGGTAGCTTGGGCATGGCTGAGCACTGTCTTGAACCTTGTGTAGTAATTTACACCTCTGCACAGCTACAGCTCTGACGTGGGAACACTTTACACCCAGTTCATGTGTACAGAGACGATTAGCAGTGGTGAAGCCATCTGAAAGCCTGTTGTTGGATTCCTCTTGTATTTCCCCTTCCCCTTCTCAGCACTTAATTTTGCCTTCCTGGAACACCCACAGGTACAGTGTGGGAAAACCCCAGGCTGGTAGCTCATCTACCACAGCATCTTTGGAGAACTTGCTGTGCTAAGTCCCAGGATGGAATACATTTCAGTACAACACAACCACTTTTAGCTGCCCTTGGGAATTCATCCTCCAAATAACCTCCCGTAGCTTTGTCAAGATCTGGAGATGTGTTTTCTTCCCATGCCAACAGATTTTTTTGCTTGGCCAACAGCAATACTGAAGCTCAAATGTTTGATGCATTATCACTGGGTGTTGCTTTCTCTGGTTCTTGTTGTTCTCTGCCTTTTGTGTGCACGGACTTATAAAACCATCAGCTGAGATTTGCAGTGTTAAATTGTTATGGTTGTTTCCCCTCCATGCACCCATTATTAATACCAATGCAATGAGGTTCTCTGCTCCTCATAAAGCCATTTGCAACTAAAACACCAGCACTCTGATAATCTCCTGCAGCTGAGTTTTTTGAGGTGTGATAAATAAGTGGTGAGTGTGGCTCTCTTGCCCCACTGGTGACTTGGGTCACTCTTGCTCTCTGAAGTTACTGTCACCACTGCATTAGCCATCAGCTGGGCCACATGTCTAGAAATCACTTACTGTTGTACTTACCTCTTCATTTTTTTTGTTATCTCTACAGAATGAAGATAACTTACCTTCCTCCTTGTGCTTTATGCTGCATTCCCAAGCCTGGAAATGCAGGTCTGTAGCTCTGTGCTTGGTGGTGTCTGGAGCCCCAGCTGCCAGTGAGGTGTCTCCTGTACTTAACCTTGCTCCTGGTGTGGGTAGGAGCCCAGCACTGTTTCCCAGCCTTTAGACTGCAGGAGCTCCTGGACCTTTTGCCAGCCATGCTCCTGGGGTGCAGCTATAATTTTTTTTTCATTTCAGGTGTTTTGTTTCTAATGAGCATCATTTTTGTGGTTTCCCCAGCTATAGACTTTCTCCTGTTGAAGGCAAGTTGATGTCTTATGGAAGAGCTTCTCCTCATCTGCTCCTCTCTTTGCCTTCCAGGTAAACACTGGATTTTAGGAGCCTCCTTCCTTAGCTCTGTACCAGGCTTGTTTCTGAGCCAGTGGGATTGATTTCCTGGGCTGGGTTTCCTCCCTGGGCGTGGAGGCCATTTCTTACGGTCCCTGGGGAATGGGGGTACCCTCAGGATCTGATGGCAGATGCTCCCTGGTTAGCAGTGTAAAGGAAGTAGATTCACCTGAGTTAAACGTGTACTTTTCTTCTTAAATAAAAACAATTTTCCTTTCTTTAAAAAGAAAGCAACTGTGGCACTATGTAAACAAATAGAAAATAAGGGTGAGTTTGACTGGTATTTCTCTGGGAAAAGCCCAAGATGCCTACCTTCTTATTTCTTGGACTACTTTAAAATCAAATAAGTCTTTGTCTTATGATATATACTGTCCTCATGGCTGTTGAGGGAATAGACCTGGATTACACTTGCAGTGACAGCTAGAAGAGAGTGGGAGGGTTTTTTTGCAGTTGCCTAATTGTTCTTATATTTAATTACTAAGATCCTGAGCCCTGGGTAGTTAATTCAAGGTATCTACAAACAGCCACAGAACAAAGCAGGACTGTGTATTTCTGCAGGGTTTAGACTTTAGGTACGTACTCTGGCTTGGGGATTTGGGCTTTTTCTGATAGTCTGTATTGCAGCCCTTTAATAAAAAGGAAAGTTAGCAATGAAAGCTTGCAATCAAATAAACAATAAAGGGCAAAACTGTATTTCACCCTCTGTAATGTGACCTGTAAGAAATGTAAATCACTCATCCAGAAGAGAGGGATTTTCAATTAGTCCTGTTTTCTTAAACATGCAAATCCCCCAGCCATGTTTAGCAGCACAGTTTTGCCCTAACTCTGCAGAGAATTCCCAAGCAACCTTTAATAGATGGCCATGCCTCCAGGCTTGTCCACTTATGTTTTCTCTCCAGCCTGGGCACAAGATAGATTATGCATATTATTATTCATAAGTGCCACCTATTGAAAGCATAACCACAGGCACATTTGCAAATGGCGGGCTTGCCCCAGCTGTCCCTGCTCATGTGAAACATTCCTGTTCTCTGATGGACCCCTCCAAACCAGCCCCTCAAAATCCCCGCTATTTTCTTGCCAGACATCCTGGAATGGAGAGGATTTGCAAAACAACCCGTGGACTTTAAAGGCAGCTAAAGTTAAGAGAGAGTTTTCCCATTTTCCACATGCAGAGATACTTCCAGCTGCTGCTTTTGTTGCCTCTCCCTGCCCTCGAGGCTGGCACTGCCTTGCAGGGTGCTGGGGAGGAGGCTCCAGCCCAGGGTGCCAGGAATCATGGAAGGCAGCGATGCCACATCGCTTTAAACATGTATTCTTTGTTAAAGAAAGGGATTTTGCTGGCTGGCACAAGAAATAATGAGCAGTTAGTAGAGAAGAACAGAGAAGTAAATAGGTGGGAGTGTCACATGACTGGATGTAAATATAACTGCTTTCCTTGTGACAATTCATGTAGTTTTAAAATAAGTATATGCTTTTTTTTCTCTGCTTTTGCATATTAGACCGTTTTCCTGTGCATTTGAGTGTGTTGGTGTAAAGAACAGAGCTTTCTCTTCCTCAACTGCACAGGATACAAGTCATTTTCAGTTTACCGTAAAATGATTTTCAAAAAATATATGTTAGGAAGTAGGAATACCATTTAAATAAATGCTTTGAATGCTGGTGGCTAGAATTAAGCATAGCCCTACGTTTCTACAAAAGGTCAACTGTGATTCTAATTACTTTTATGTAAACTAGCTCATGTTTGAACTTCACAGTTATAATTAATATATATGCTTTATTGACAACTATGTGCATTTTTGACCATTAACATCTGGACAGCCTTATTATGTCTGAGCAGTCTGAATGAACGTGTAAATGAATGTGAGCCTCTTTGGGCTGATTTTCTGTTAGACCAGTTTTATGATGATGTAACCGCATTAGCTCTAATTGCATTGCACTGAGGTAAATCTGTGGCATCAGAGTGGGCAGGAGATGTGTGGTGTTCAGCGATGGAAAGCACTGCTCCAGTACTGCAGATGTATGGCAAGGAGATGTAAGCAAGGCCTATATTTCTGTAAGGTTGCAACCTCTCCCTTAGAAAAATCTTGCTGATCTCCAGAGAGAACACAGTGGCCAATAAATGCACAAGAGTCTTCTAGAAGGGTTTTTTTCTCTCTCCATGGAAAGGCATGGTGGGAAGGGTTTTCCCTGTTGTTGGATGGGGCTGAGCTGTGTGATGAGGTGTAGCTGCTTCCTCACCCTGTAAAGGGCTCTCAGGTTTGGCTTCTAGACAGCACTGAAGCCTGAGAAACTGTTCCCAGCCATGTGAGCACATGCTGTAGTTTTGATCCTGGCTGGCAGCCAAACAGCACAACAACCACTTGCTCACCCTCCCCCCTCACAGTGATGGGGGAGACAGTTAAAAGGGCGAAGGGAAAAGAGACACATGGGTTGAGATAAGAACAATTTAACAACTAAACTACAATAATATTGAAAAGAATAATAATGATAAGAATAACAGTAAAGTGGGTTGGAACTAAAGATCTCTAAGGTCCCTTCTAATCCAAACCATTCTATGATACACAAATGAGTGATACAGTGATACTTCTCACCACCCAGTGATGAAGGCTCAGCCCATTCCTAGACATTCATCCCAGAGAAGTGAGAGTCCTGAAACCACAACCACAGAATGGAGATAAGAGCCCGAGTCTCCAAGAGACCAAGACAACCCTGAGAGAGGGGTGACCCAGAGGGAAATAACACAGAGCAAGAGAGAGCACTTCCAGGCAGACCCTCATCTGTATACTGGACAGGATGTGCATGATATGGAATGTATCATTGGCCAGTTTGGGTCTCAATACTAAACCTAAGGTGGAATCCTAGGCTAGTAATTGGGGCTGTGCTCCCTCCCAGCTTTTCCTGCACCTGCAGACGCTGGCACAGCAGAGAAGCTTTAAAGTCCTTGACTGTCCTGGCAGCAACTGTAAACATCAGTACTTTCTCAGCCTTCTCCTAAGCACAAACCTAAAACATAGCCTCTTACTAGCTACTGTCCCAGCTGAAACCAGGACAGCACAGCCCTGGTGGGCAGCAACAGCCCCACAGCCCAGCTGATCCTGTACTGCCCTGGAGCCCATGGATGCAGTTTTTGCTGCAGCCCTATCTGAGTCTGCCCAATGCATTAGTCTTCTCAGGTACCAACCAAAGAGCAGAGGCAGAATAAAAACTTTGTACCCTGACACACTTTTTTAAACATCCTTTCCCTTTTCTTTCCCTGTGGAGAATGCAGGATGCTGAGCTCTGTCTCTGAGTGGGTCCTGAGCTGGACTCTGTTGGTCCATCCCTGCCCCACCACCAGCACTGATCAGGCTCCCAGACACTGGCCATGATGAATGGGGGCTTGACCAGCCGAGAGATCCTCACACTGCGCTGGAGATCAGACAGGTAGCTGCTGAAAAACCCACTGAAGGATATTAAAGCACGGCAGAGGCATGTTTTCACTGGTCTGCTGCGGGTGGCACTGGGTGGGAAGGTGAGCAACGGAGGAGAAAACCCTGGGTGGTAGAAGCAGTGACAACTGAAGCACCCCTAAACTAGGGAGGGCCAGGGCCAGGGAGGTGGGCTGGGCTCATGCTGAAGGTGGGATGTTGCAGTGCCAGGGAAGTGCAGGTTTTCAACATGCCTTCGGGAGCAACTCTATGGGGCTGGGGGTGGTGAGGAGAGGAGCTGCACAGTCAGCTTGTTTTTGGTGGGGTCTTCATGGGGAGTTTTCAAAATAGACACAATTAAAGATAACTTGTAGGAGATGGGTGCCAAAGGTACCCCAAGTGGTCTTTAACTCCCAGGTGACTGGGCTCACCTCTGGAGGGGGCTCTGCCTGTACCCCTGGCTACCAGAAAAGCCTGTGGAAAACATCAGTGCACCAGATCCTGCACAGACATAGGGCACCCCAGAACCTCTCCTGGGGCATCTGTGCTGCCACCCTTGGCAGAGGAGAGAAAGGTGGGACGGAAAGCTCTGTACCTCTGTTTGCTGCTGTGTGCTCGTACAGTGGAGATGAGCACAGGAAAAACAAATGTTGGCCCCCTTACTGGCTTGACATGCCCCTCTCAGCTCTGAGGCTGGGGCTGATCTGCCCCGCCTGCCCTTGGCTGAGAGCGGTGAAGGGCGAGTGGTGCGGCTCTTCGCTGGTGGGGGACTTTCCTCGTGGGGGAAAATTTGTGTTACTGCTGCTGCTTCTCCTCCCTCACACTTTCCACCAGGGACAGTTTAAAACCTGTAGTCAGATCCTAGAGCTGCCTGGGGAAATCTTGCTGGGACTGAAGCTTTGTTGTCTCCCTGACCACATTGGGGAGGCATGTTCAGAGGTTGATGCAAAACAGGGGATAAATGCAATTTTAAAAAAAAATGTATTTTAAAATCCTCTCAGTCACTACCTTAGCCCACGCGGCCAGTCCTAGCTCTCAGCAGTCCTTGCACCTTGGGTGCCTGGATCTGCCTTGCAATGTCCTCTGGGCACTTTCAGTGAGAAAACTCCCTTTTCCCCTGCCCTGACCCTCCAAACAGCCCTGCCATTGCTCTGCACAGCGCTGATACGTTGTCTCTTCTCAAATGTCACTGGAAAGCATTGCTTAACCTCTGTGCATCTCCTTCCTTCCCTTTGCCGTTATTATCCTGTGCCGTAATTGTGCTGGTGGCTGTGGAAAGCACTGGAGCACAGCTTTCCTGGGAGGCAGGGCATGGGTACGGGATAATGGGCTCCAGCCCTGCCCCAGGAAGCTGGTGCGTGGGTGAGAGGAGTGCGTGACTCTCTGCACCGGCACGGTCCTTGGCCTCTCTGCCGAGCCTGCTGACAAGGGTGCCAATTAGTGTCAGTCTCACGGGTAGCTGGTGATGGGGACACCTGTGCCCCCAGGCCATGCAGGCCACCACCTCGCCACCACAGCCCCAGCACAGCTGTCAGATAGGGACGGCTCTGCCACTGCTGACCTGTGCCCCTTTGGAGCCGGAGATTTAAGAGGTGAAAGACATAATGTGCCATTACCCATCCCCGGCACAGTACAGCCGCTGAACAGCTCCAGAGCCCCCAGCTGCAGTGTGGGGACTGGGGTCCTGCATTTGTCCTGTGGCTGAGAAATGCTTGGTAAAGATGCAGTGCTTCATCATCCTCTGTGATGCTACACTCCTTTGCAGTGCTGTAGTTTACAATGTATTTAGAAGGCTAGATGAGTCTCCATCCATCCATCTCCCACCCTGTAACATGCAACGGCTGCTCCTTGCTATGACATTTGTCTTTGTGAACAGCAAGAGGGATAACTCTTTGCTCAAGTAAAGATAAATATTGCAGAGGCTCACCTGTCATTTACAGGTGCGGATCATAGAGTGGGTAGTGTACACAGATGAACTCTTCCACACAAATGTTTTGTATGCATGTGTTTAATATTAATGCACCCAGACACACACACAGTTGTATGTATTTAGGTAGACACGTGCTCACTGTAGAAAAGCTGTGTTCACATGTGTGCACTCCCATAGATAAATATTGTCAGAAGAAAAAAAATCAAGTCACTATCGATAGCATCATGGAAAATTAAAGATGAAGCTGAGAATAGACAGCGTTAATAACCCAGACTGTTAGGTCACCAGTCAAATAAGATGCCTTATGAAGAGGAAAAATTACGTGGAAATCTCCAAGTGACGTACACGAGTGTCGTAGGCTCTCGCACGCAGGAGCATAAAAGGATACGTGTGTGTGTGTTTGTGCGGGTGTGTTTTATGTATCTGAAAAGGCTCCGTGAGACAGCTGAACACAAAGCCAGAGCATGTTTGTGTTGGGTTGAGACACTGGCATTAAGATGATTATATTACTCTATTAGCGGGGCGTTATGGCTCCAATTTCACTTAACATTTGAGTTGTTCACATTAAAACATGCCCTTGGCCTGACAAGGCATTATTCACTTGCATTTAATAAAAATAAAATATTACAATTTAAAAAATTGAAAGCTGACAAATTCGATTTAAATGAACACTGAACTCCAGGCAAGTGTGTTTCTTGAACTCTGCCTGCTGTACTGGAGCTGACAGGAAGCATTAAAGTAATACTGAGTGGTCAATATGTGATTAAATATCACATGTCAAGCTTAGCAAGGATGTTCCTTCCAAAGGAAATTATATTGTTAAAAATAAGTGACAAATTCTAAGCAGCTCCTTCAAATTCATAAAGACATGTGAGAGAATGGAAGCGTGCTCATAATAAACTGGAATCTCTGCAGGAGACAGAGAATATACTGTCTCTTGCACAGAGCCATATAGAGCATCTACAGGTAATCAAATAAAAATGATTGCATATATTTGAAGCAATAAATTTCTTTTGCATTTGCCGTAGAACATGAAGAGAAGAGACATGCTACATTTTCACACCATGTTTTAATCTGAAACCTTTTGCTGTCATGCTGTTCTGTCTAAAGGAATTATTTATTTATATAGAGACTTGAGCATCTGTATGTGTATGTACATGCATAGGTATATAGATATATATATATAAACACTTGCTAGAGCAATCATGAGCAGTATGTAGAGTGAGAAAATTAAAACTAAGTCAGATTTTAGAATAAATAATTGTAATAGTAATAACAAATGCTCCCCACCCCTGCCATTAGATGTTTGGGAACACTAATGCTTCATGGCTATCATCAGTTACGTATTCCAGCTGGGAGAACATGCTTAAACACGATCAACTTTCATCGTGTGTTTGCTGAAAGAAAGACATACCCCCTCTTGCTTCAGCAGGATCAATCCAGCATTACCAGGGTGCAACAAGGGCAGTGTCCAGCAGTCTATTTAGATTAGACATAGCAGTAAGATATCAGGATCTACAGCCTCAGACAAACGACTTTATGCCTAGGTCAAGAGGTTACCAAAGCCAGGTGAGATCTGAGACCTATTTATCACTGCCTGAGCTCAAATTAAGTTTTAAATATTGTCAGAAATGAAAAACTGCTACCAGATGGTGTCAAGTTAATTCATCTCACTGTACTCGGAAACTGTCTCCTTAGCTTCATCACAGCGCCTGCTATCCTGTATTAGAGGGTGACTGTCAGAGAACCTGCCTTAGCAGGGAGGTGAGGGCCCTGCTCAGCCTCTGCTTCCTGCCTATGAGATGGATGTGCTGCATTTCTGCCACATGTGGCCATAGGAGATCTTTGCTGCACATACGGGTCTGAGGCACGGCCCTTCTTACAAAGCAGCGTCCTGCAGAACAGAGGTTGGGCGGTCAGATTTGAGGCCTTGTTAGCTCTTGATTGAGAAACCTGCTGTTCTACCTGCCTGGTTGGAGGAATGGGATTTGTTGGTCTGCAGAAGGAAGCATTTGGGGATGAAGACTTTGACCCTGCCGTGTAGGTGCAAAGGGCCATGAAGCTTTCCTTTGCTGGCACCAAGCTGGCATAACCAGCCTGCTCTTTTCCTCTGCTCCCGTTTCCATTTCAGGGCTGTAAGGAGTGTGCACCCTGCCTATCCCCATTGTCCCCTGGGCAAAGGTTGGGATGTTTGAGTTTGCAGTGTTCAAGACAACACAAGATGACATCCGTCAATTTTATGCTTCTCCTCTCTTCCTCGCCCATCTGCTATTCTTCCCGAGCCCTGCCTTCAGCTCTGGCTTCGAGCGCAGTGCTGAAGCCCTCCAGCAGCAGGGAGCCTCCCATGGTGGCAGGGTGAGGGTGTCCCCAGATCAGGGTTTCCTCTGCTCTGATGTGCATTTATTTGGCTGCCTCGGCTCTCCCTGCAAGGCGGTTTACAGCCCCCAGCCCCTTGGTGTGGAAAGGGGAGACGAGGTCCCTGCAAACAAAGGTCCTGTTGGTGGGGAGAACAGAAGCAGCGCCCAGCAGCACACAAGGCTTCTATGCCAAACCCTTCCCCAGCAAACTTTGGCTCCTGCTGCCTAAAAATTCTGCTTTCTGTGGCTACTACATACTGCTCGGGGGAGTTTGGCATGGCAGAGAATTGGGCCTGAGTAAAAGCGTTGTCTCTTTGGAGTGATCACTCACCACGAAGCCACAGAACCTCAGATTCCCTAATCGCCAAAAGCCCTGTCTCCAACTCTGTCTTTTTTTTGCTCGTATGAATAGGGGAAAATGCTGGACATCTCTGAAGTCCACCATAGCTATAAGGATCCTTTCTAAGTGCAGAGACTATAGGAAAATAGCATCGTGTCTTGTGGTAGTGGTAAAACTGGAAGAGTGGAGTGAGAGATGCTCAGATTTCTGCTGTGCCCTTTGCAGGGGGCAGTTTGAGCTGGAAAAAACTGGTTGTTGCCTATGGCAGTAGCAAGTGCATTGCTGTTTGAACACAGGAAGAAACTGAAGCCCAAGGATGGTTAATTTTCTCATGGGAAGGTGATATGCCACCTTTTTGGACTTGCTTCTTTCTGTGCTAGCACTGGGAATGGTATTTTGCTGAAGTAGGAGAATGCAGTGCGGTTTTTCTACCTTGGACTACTGAAATAGGGTCAGAGCTTGCCAGGTAAACACCATGGTTTTATTATTCTCTTCTGCATATTCTCACTTCCAGAATCTGTTTTCCCATGGGGTGCAGGAGCTAAGCTGCAGAGAAGTCTCCAGGCAGCCCCAGCTGTGGGGAGCAGGCTGGGGCTCTGGTGAGGGCCACAGTGTTGCCTGGCTGGCCAGGCTGAGATATTTGGGTGCATGCTCTCCTGTCTTCACACCTCTGCTGAAGAGAAGAAAGATTTTATCATGAGGACGAGTGCTGCTGCAGCCAGGGAGTGAGAGAGTGTCCGTTTGGGATGCAGATGAGATGGTTCCAAGCAATGAGAAGGACGGGGTAAAGTGGGACACACTAGCAACAAGCAAATTATCAAGCCTGTAAGCATAAAGATTGCAAATGTCTCCTGGTTTCTTAACTTATTATTTTTGGCAGGGTTGCATATGTTCTCTGTGCTCATTCCATGAATCCAGCTGATTATTATTCCAATCACCAGAGGAAGAGAGAGTCACATTAATTTGTAGTAATTAATAGCACTGATGCATTTGACAGCGCATGTTAACAAGCCTCTTTGATTGTTTGGATCTCTAACTGCGGCCCTTCTTGTTTGCATCTCCTCCGAGGAATTCATAATATCAAAGCTTAACGGTATCTGATACTTGTCAAAATGCAATTTATAAAAGTTTAATTCTTTTATTGATTTAGTTTGGTTTTGATGCCTGCAGAGTCAGCTCCCTTGACAGAACTTAGCGGATTCAAATGCTTGTCACCAGCTCGGCCTCCTTTTTGCAGGGAACAATTGCCATAGGCCAAGCCAACAGGCATGGTTTAATTGCCATTAATTAAA
>WKFP01014152.1:99935-107072 GCA_011057875.1 Pterocles orientalis
GCCCGGCACACGATCCCCCGGCCCGGCGGCTCGCTGCCCCGGTCTCCATCGGGACATTGATTAGCGCTCGAAGTGCCGCTCTAATTAGCTGCCTGCTAATTAACGAGCTGGGTCCCGTCCGACTCTTCTGAGTGGCACCTTCGCTCATCGCTTTGATTCGGCTGTTACTGATTTATTGGGTGTGGCGAGAGGGGTTCTGTGGCTTTGTCCGCAACCAGACGGGTGGGATGAGAGGGGACGGGGTGGGGGGGTGACCCAGCCGGGGGCTGCGGGGACACCGGGCTGCAGCTGTCCCCCAGCCACCCGCGGCTTCAACAAGTGCAGGGGGAGTTCCGCTGCCCTCCGCGCCTGCTTAAGGGGCCAGCAGGAGATGGAAGGCCTCCTGCATGCGATGCCGCCGCGCAGGGTTGATCTGGCCTCGGGGAATCCGAACCCGCCCGGAGGAACGGGAGCGGCCGCCGCCGTTTCCCCCAGAATATTTCTGCACAATGGAGTAAAGGATTAAAAAATAGGAGGAGGGAAATTAAAGGTGTTCACTCTTCAGGAACATGACTTTAAGCCCTAAATCCCGATTCCGGGACGGGGAAGTGTATTGTGAGTTAAAGGATTATGCTAGTGTAACATATTACTCCGGATCCCGCATTCCCCTAGGGATAATTAGGACATACTTTTGGTAAATTGCAAACCAAGTACGGCCTCCGCGGGCTGCTTTCCTGCTGCAGGAAACCTGCCTATGTGTTTGTAGGTTTATTTTTTTTAAAAAAAACAAACAGTTTCTCCTGATTTTTCATTTTGCTCCTCAGTTTCCCCCCATTTTTCTTCTGTCCTGTTTTCCTCTCCTTATTCCTTCAAGCGCCCCGGTCTGTAGGACGCGCTGGCAGGAGATCACCCTGCCGTGCCGCCAACCCCTCTCCCACCGGGCCGGCGGCGGCCGCACTGCCTCCGGCCCTGTCCGCGCCGGGCGCCCGTCGGGGACAACGAGGGCAGCCTCCACCGCCGCCCAGCGGACACGGGCGGCCCTGCACGTCCGCCGGGCTCGCCGCCTCTGCTCCCTCACTGGCTTCCGGGCGCAGCACCGGCGCCTAAAGCCCCGGGACACACAGTACGCCTGACTGCCCCCGGCCCGCAGCGGCTGCCTGCCCGCGGGGCGGGGGATGGCAATGCGGGGCCGTCGGGGACGATGGGGAGATGCTCGGTAGCAGCGGGCTGCCCGCGGGCAGGGTTTCCTGCCATCGAAAAACTTGTTAACGAAGTGCGAGAGGCCGGTGCACTTCGCTTGTGACACCGCTGAAGGATGAATCCCAGGGGAGGCCCGTCGATTTTTAGCTGCGAGGACCCAGAAGCTCCTCGGCTCTCCCCACAAGGGAGGCCTGGCCCCAAGCCGTCGGAAGAGGAGCCGAAGGCCGCAGCACCCCCCGCATCGGGCCCCCTCAGCTCGGGGCTCCTCATCCCGCACTCCTGTGGCGGGGCTGCGGAGTCTCTCATCGGACCCAACCGCCCGCAACGAGTTACGGGTTCGCCGCAGCCCCTCGCGGCCCCCGTGCCCCCCCTGCGCTCCCCGCGCCCCGCTGTAGCTCTGAGAGGGACAGCTTGCCCCGGAAACGCACCGCGGTGGGGTCTCGCGTGTCCTCACTCTCCTGCTCCTCGCCGCTGGCCGGCCGCGCGCTCCCGTCACCGGGGGAGCCGTAGTCTGCCGGGTGGGGGTGCCACCGGCCCCGCACCTGAGGCATGACCTCGTACGGTCGCTGGACATCACCGCCTGAAAAACGTCCCTTGAGCTTATCCTGCCCTGACCCTGCCCCGCGCCCCCGTTGTCCCGCACCGCGCCTCTACGCTCCCGGGGTCCGGGGCCGCGGCTGCTGTTTTAGGGGCTGGTCCGTCCCGGGGCCGCTGGGAACCGGGAGGGCTGGCGCCGGGGTGGGCTCCACAGGGGCCTGGAAATGGCAATTCGTACGGAAACAGAACTCCGCGAACTCTAAATCACTCGTTACCACCTTTGTAATTACTCTGCTAATTAGGCTGACACGCCACTTCATCAGGATTAATATGACGTCTTGTCACTGGCACTTCCCATTACTCTGACATCCCGCCGCAGACGCGGTCCCGGGAACACCGGGCGCTGCACTCCGGGGGATGCGATCCGCCGGCCGGGGAACCGCGGCCCGACGGGGAGGTGCCCATCCTCGCCAACTGCTGCCTCCGATTGGTTCCCTCCCGCGCTGCGTCAGTCCCCCCTCGGCCTTCCGCCAATGGGGGCGAGCGGCGGCGGCGGCAAAAGCCCGGGTTTGTAATCGGCGGCGGGGGTGGGGGGGTGCGGCGGCCGTGACGTCACGGGGGGAGTCGCCGGCGCCGAGAGGAGGTCGGTGGCACGGGCGGGCGCGCCGCAGTGGCCGGTGTCCGCCCCGCTCCTCGCCCGCAACTTCCCGCAACAAAGTTGGGCAGCAGCGAACCGGCCCGGCGGCGATGCGGAGCTCGGCGGGGGCTCCGAGCTAGTGCCGCCCGTGCCGCCGGTGAGCGGGTTGGGGTAACCTGCTTCCTTCCCCCCCGCCCCCGCGCCCCTTCCCATCCGCCCCCGGTGCGACCCCCGCGGCCGCCCCCGGGGATGCGGACGCGGCGCTGAGCGGTCCGCCATGGAGGGGCCGAGCGGGTCCAGCTTTGGGATAGACACGATCCTGTCGGGCAGCAGCACCGGCAGCCCCGGAGTCATGAACGGAGACTTTCGCCCCCACGGCGACGGCCGGCCGGCGGATTTTAGGAGCCAGGCCACGCCGTCCCCCTGCTCGGAGATCGACACGGTGGGGACGGCGCCCTCGTCGCCCATCTCGGTTAGCATGGAGCATCCCGAGCCGCACCTGGGGGTGGCGGAGAGCCTCCCGCCGCCGCCGCACCACCTCCACCTCGGCCCGCACCCGCCGCCGCCGCCGAGTTTGCAGCCGTCGCCCCCACAGCCACCGCCGCCCCAGCTGGGCTCGGCCAGCTCCGGCCCCAGGACTTCCACCTCTTCTTTTTTAATTAAGGACATTTTGGGCGACAGCAAACCGCTGGCGGCGTGTGCACCTTACAGTACCAGCGTCCCCTCTCCCCATCACACCCCCAAGCAGGAGGGCAGCGCGGTCCCGGAGAGCTTCAGGCCCAAACTCGAGCAGGAGGACGGCAAAGCCAAGCTCGACAAGCGCGACGACACGCAGGGCGACATCAAATGCCACGGTGAGTACTGCCTGGCCAGGCCCCACACCGCTTCGGCCGCCGCTGAAACCGGGGCCGCGGCTCTCGGCCGCATAGGGGCAACGAAAATCGGGGGGAAATCCGCGGGAGGAGCGCTCCGCTCTGCGGGGCTACTGGGTGATCTTCGCTGTTGCGGGTTTAAGATCAGTAAGAAATTAAATCGTTTTTTTCTTTTTCATCCTTGCGGCCTTTCCTTCTCTTATTCATTTAATTTCCATGTTTTTAAGGAAATTGCCGGAGCAGTGGGATCGCGTTGGAAACCAGAATGTATTTATTTTTTTATGCAAGTGCATATAAATAATTCTCCGGCTTTCTAAGAATCGGCGGCTCAGCTGCACTCAACTTCCTTCAGCCTTTTCATTTTTGGTCGCTCGATCTAAAATAAAAATAAGGGGAAAAAAAATCCCACTTTCCCAACAACCAATACCAAATAAACGAAAAAAAAATAATTACAAATAAAATAATGAAAAAACAATCATCCCACGATAGGCAGCAGACTGTTGGAATGCTTTGTGCATTTTGCAAGACACCCGGGTTTTCCCCGCACCGGGATAGGAAGGTTTATTTCTCCGTCTTTTATTCTTTTTTTTTTTTTTTTTTTTTCAAATTACGGAATTTCGTGCTCATGGGGAAGCCCCCGGCGTACGGGGTTCGTGGATGAAAATAGCGATGTGTACGTGGAGAAAGGAAGGGGAAAGAAGGAAAAATAGTGAGCAAAGGCAAGGCAGACAGACGCTATTTTCCCGGCGGTGCCGGCGGAGCTGCCCTCCCTCGCCGGCAGCCCAGTCCAGCCGACAGGCGACCGGACACATTTCTCTAATTTTGCTCCACTGAGATATTTTTGCCAGGCTGCAGAGCAGCGAGGCGCCCGGGTGTGCCTCTCATTTTGCTTTTTTAGCATTAGCATGAGAGTGCCCAAAACAGATGTACGGTCTGATCTGGCCGTTTTTGTGTGCACCAACCTCCCCAGTGGGTCAATTAGGGAGATTATTGTTCTTCCTGCGGGGAAGATCAAGGAGCGCCACAAACCCGGACCCGAGCGGGGCCGCATTGACGTATCGATTTCTCCGCGTTTCGGGCCGGGAGAAGGGGGCGAGAAAACAACGAAAGCCCCGTAGCTGGCAGGAGGAGTACGGAAATCCCGCCGTGTTCCGGACAGGCTCGTGGCCGCCGCCCCCCGCCGAGTTTAATCGTTCCCCCCACGCCCCGGAGGAGCCCCGGGGAAGGGGGCGGCCGGGCCCGGTGACCGCGGCGGGGTGGGCAGGGGAGGGTAGGGGGGGCCGAGCCAGTGTCCCGCCGGCCCTCACCGCTCCTCGGCTCGCTCGCAGGGACAAAGGAGGAGGGCGACCGGGAGATCAGCAGCAGCCGGGACAGCCCGCCGGTGCGGGCCAAGAAGCCGCGGAAGGCGCGGACCGCCTTCTCCGACCACCAGCTCAACCAGCTGGAGCGCAGCTTCGAGCGGCAGAAGTACCTGAGCGTGCAGGACCGCATGGACCTGGCCGCCGCCCTCAACCTCACCGACACGCAGGTCAAGACCTGGTACCAGAACCGGAGGTAAGGCGGGACCCGGCGGGCCGGCGGCGGGGGGCTCCCCGGGGGCGGGCGGAGGCCGATGCGCCGCTGCCCGCGGGGGCCGGGGAGAGGCGGGGAGCTTCCGGGGGCTGCCCCGCGCCTCCCCCGGTGGCGGGCAGGGGGCTCCGGCCCCTGTCAGCGCTGCCGTAATTTTCTGTCTCATTACATACGGTTGCAGCCACCCTAATTCTGTCGCGAACCATTAGTGTCAGCGCGCTGCGATCCCACCGTGTGCTGCGGTTATTAATTTGGCCGGAGTCGCCGTGTGCATGTGTCGGGGAGTGCCGGGGGCCCGGGAGCGGCGGGCAGCCCGGCATGGCTGGGGGTCTCCCCTTGTGCGGGCCCGCAGGGCCGGTGCTCTCCGCCGGGGCCTGGGGGTGCGGGGCAGTGCCGGGGAGGGGGCTCACCGCCCGCAGACCCCCCGCGGAACGGGGCCCGGTGCCCCGCGGCGGCGCCTGCCCTGCAGCCGCCTCTTGTTTCCCCCGGCAGGACGAAGTGGAAGCGGCAGACGGCGGTGGGCCTGGAGCTGCTGGCCGAGGCCGGGAACTACTCGGCCCTGCAGAGGATGTTCCCCTCGCCCTATTTCTACCACCCCAGCCTGCTGGGCAGCATGGACAGCACGACGGCGGCCGCGGCGGCCGCGGCCATGTACAGCAGCATGTACCGGACTCCCCCCGCGCCTCACCCCCAGCTCCAGCGGCCGCTGGTACCGCGGGTGCTGATCCACGGGCTGGGGCCCGGCGGGCAGCCGGCCCTCAACCCCCTGGCTAACCCCATGCCCGGCACCCCGCACCCCCGGTGAAGCGGCACCGCTGTCCCCGCAACGAGCCCTTCCCCTCCCCGTCCCCAAACAAGCCCCAGCACCGCAGAGGAGGAAGCGAGGGGAAGCCGAGGGGCAGGAGCTTCTGCAGGCAGCCGCCGGCCACCGAGGGAGGCGATCAGTCAGAGCAGGGACTCTTGAACCGTGACCCCAGAGCCCAGTCCGTAAGTGACACGGCCACACGCGGGGGAAGGCGGGCAGAGCCGGGGGACGACCCGCCGGCCTCGGCTCCGGTCAGGCAGGACTTGGAGCTCGGAGAGGGACGGGGACGGAGAGGGAGGGGGAGGAGGAGGAGAGGGAGCCCGAGCCCGCCGGAGAGACTCACGGCTGCGGAGGAAGGAGGGAATGAGAGCGCCTCGACCCCCGCCCGGCGGAGAAGACCGGGGGAACGGAGAACTTTGCACTGATTTTTCTCATGACCTTTTTTTTTTTTTCTTATTGAAAAGTGGCATGCTCCCTAATGCGAACAGAATTGTACAGACCGAGTGCTGAGTGCTATATCATATTTATTATATGTTGTCCAAAAAAGGAAAAAAAATTCACTTCTATACGTTAGTTTAAAACGAATGAACGTGATTCTTCCCTCTCCCTTTTCATGTCTTTTTGGATTCAGTAAAATAAATACTTAGATGACAAAATATAGATTTTTTTGTGATTGAAAAATTACAGAAAAAAAAACAAAAAAAGAAATAAACTTTATCTTTTTTTAACAAACGTGGAAATTCAAGGTAGCTAATTTTCCCCGTGACGAGAACGCAAGAAATTCGGAGTAGAAAAGGCAAATGCCACTTTTAAAAAAAAATTAATTTTGGGCTCGTTGTTTCATAACCGGCGCTATTTTTCCCTATCTGTATTTTAAAGGAAAAATCCCCGTGCAGGTGTGCCTCTCGCCGTTATTTTAAGCACCTGGGCAGGGCGGTAGCGGGTTTCCCGGGAAGGCGGCAGGCGGCCCGGTCCGGCCACAGCTCCGGTCCCCGGGGGCCAGCGCAGCGGGGCCGCCGTCCCGGCAGCTGCCGTCGCACCGTGCCGGGGCAGGCAGCGAGAGCCGGCGTCGGGGTGAGTAACGAGGGGAAACAGGCGGGGAGGGCAGGGGGGTCCTGGCGGAAACGGATCCCTTGAGACCCGCTGGCCTTTGATCTTTGTTGCTGCTTCCCCCTCCCCCCCCACGCGGCAGGCAGCTCCTCTCCCTCCTTCCTGGTTCTCGGCACCGTGCCCGCCCGGGCCGCCCTGTCTCGCGGGGGCAGAGGGGGCCGGTTTGGGGGCGCCGATCGGGGCTGGGAACTGTGACCCTCCACCGAGCTCCAGGGACGGCTCTGGCCCCAGCCTTTGGAGGTGAACACCCCCCTGCGAAATTAGAAAGTTATACAGCAATTATCTATAAAACATTCATAAAATCCAATATTATCTTCTCCTCTGAGGGTTTGGCTTTCTTATTTTTTTTTCTCTTTGCTCGTGGGTCCCCTTTCTTTTGAGATAGAGGGAACAAAAAAGAAAAGAAAAAAAAAGAAAAAAAAAAAAAA
>WKFP01014152.1:107092-134592 GCA_011057875.1 Pterocles orientalis
GCAGCGTTTAATATTAAAGGAATGTTCAGTATTGTATCTGCAGATGTGCACATCACAAACCATCCCTACAGAAGAATGACACACTTTGTCATTAGAATCATCACTGTTTCTTCTGGAGGACAAGATTTACATGCAACAGGTACAAAATATTATTAGAATCATTTGTCACAGAGCATTGCCAGTAAACTGATGATGATGTGTGCTTTCTGTCATTTTGCCACTTAAGATGCACATACTAAAACACAAGTTTTAAGGCCTTTAGCAAAATTTGATCAGTCCTGACTCAGGGGAAAAAAAAAAGAAAAGAAAAAAAAAAAAAAAAAAAAAAAAGAAAAGCCTCCGGGCACGTTTATTTGGGCTTTGCTAATTAGCGAGAGGCTTGCTGATTTCTCTGCTAATAAATTCGCGTTAAAGCCATATTGACCTCTGCCTTGAGCTAACAAAAGGGGTGCGGGTCGGGAACGCCCACCTCATTTTCTGCCCGTGTTGCGGCGGCCGCTGGCTGTTCCCCCGCGCCTCCGCCGCGGTCCCCAAATCATCCTCGGCAGGAACGACCCGGGAGTGGGGACCCCGAGTGACCAGTGCAGCCCCCCGCCCCGCCTCGCCGCCGAGGTTTTCTCGGGAAATGCATCCTATCCGGGCTGGGGAAGGAGGTAGGAAATTTGGGCCCGGTTAGGGACCTTTCGGAGTCTAAACAACGAATGCTGGCGTGGTTGCTCCCGAAAGGAGGCGATCCGCCTGGAAAAGCTGGTCCCATCTTATTGTTCTTCTCGATGGCTAAATCTGGGCTCGGTTCTGACCACACAAAGTTGCTGAAAAGTGGTGAGAGTAAGGAAGGAAAGTTCATGCGAAATAGATGCGTGTGCCCCAACTCCCTCCCACCAAGCAGGGCCGGCCCGGGGCCGCAGGTGCCCTCCCGGGCGGGGACTAGGGGATCCCGGCACTTTGGGAGCTGCGGCGGGCAGGGGCTTGCGGGCAGGAGAGGGCAACGCGGCTGGGCTGGGCGGGTGCCGGACGGTGTCTGAAGCCGGGTCTACCGGGGGAGGGCGGAGAGGAACCGCGACCTCCTTTGAAACGTATTTCCAGACCCAGCTGCAAAGTCCGTGTGAGCGGGAGGAGGTTTGGAGCAGGAATCGCTCCCTTTTGCTCCCCCTTTCCCTATTTGGGAAGCGGAGCTGGAAATGTTAAGCCCTCCTTCGTTTGTCCCGTTCCCCGTTTGCACTGGGAAGGAGCCGGCCTGGGGACAGGCTGCCCTTGGGGCTGACCGGCCGGGTCGTCCTCCCAACCCTGCAGGAAAGGGCTCCGTTGCTTGTTTAAAACAATCAAACAAACAAACCCCCAAACGGCACGTGGGCAGGCGTTCCAGCCCTCTCCGGCGGGACAAAGAGCCGGGCGCCGGGCCGGGCTCCGCGGAGCCGCCTCCCGCCGCCTCGCACGGCGCAGGACTGGACACTGCTCGCGTTTCGGCGCCGTTGGCGGCCCGTGCCTCTCCGGCCATGCCGTTCGGGTTTTGTACCCTTTCCTCCCCCAGACGGCTGCCTTCGCCGTGGCCGCCCCAAGACTTGACGCCGAGCTGCTGAAGTCCTGCAGTGCAGGCTCCCCCGCACCCTGGCTAGGACCTGCTCTTGGCTCTGGATGTGAGCAAACAAACAAATCCGTCTACTGCCGGATGAACGGGCTCTCCAAGCCTAAAACTGCGGGAAATACCAGCACCCCTGGGAAGGACCTGGCTGCTGGTCCGCTGAGCGTGGACACATCCCGGGCAATTGCAGAAAGGCGGTGTGTGAGCGAGAGGAGGTGGTAGCCGAGGGTAACAAGGGGGTGTTCTCTTTCTCCCCACAGCAGGCAGCATCCCGCACGGAGCGGGGCGGCTGCGGCCCCCCCAGCCCCGGGCACACCCGGGAGCCGGCGCCCCGCCCGCCCTCAGCACCACGGACAGCTCCGGCGGCGCGGTGGGACCGGCCCTCCGCGGGAGCGTCCTGCCGTGCCCCGGCCAGACGGCGCCGGGGGCTCCGGGAGCGGGGATCGGCCGGCGGCACGGGGAGAACCTCACGGCTTCCTCCCCGACGCTGGCCAGCCGGCGGAGGTGGAGGAGGCCGAGGCAGGCTCCGGCTGCCACAGCACGGCCCGGCTCGTCCCGCCGCCCGCGGGAGAAAGCCCCTGTCCTGGGCCCGGCCTTTCTGTCCGAGAGCACGGAGTGGGCGCTGCGTCCTGAGGGCTTTGTCCCGGGTGTTTAGGTGTTGCCCTCGCTGCGGTCGGCGGGAAGGAAAGCTGGACGGGGCTGCTCCGCTCCTGCTCGTGGCGCTCCGGGTTGACACCGTCGCAGCCACGGCCGGACACGGGAGCCCCTTTTGTCGCTCTGTCCCCCTTTGGTTTGTCTCTGCTGGGTCCTCGCCGTGTGTTTTGCAGGTGGGCACGACACGGGAGGCTCCTTCGGGGAGGTCCTGCTACTCTCGGACAGGTTTTGGCCACTCGTTGCAGCCGTCGGCTCCTGGCTGCGCCCTCTGGGCAGCAGAGCTGCGGGCAGGTTGCTGCGCTGCTCTCGGCTGACGGGCTACCTGGCAGGGTGCAGCAGCAGGATCATGTTTAATTACTCCTCCCTCCCGGGGGATTAGTTTGGCCATCGTTAGAGCAGAAAGTGAGAAGGTAGGGGGCTTCGCTGGGCAGGGGCACAGGGATGAGCACTATCAGTGCTGCCCCGAGGGTGCCTGTCCTAGCGCCGGGGTGCCAGCTGGGTGCTCCGGGACCTGGATCCGCTCTCTCAGACGGGCAAGTCAGTCCAGCTCAGCCGCCGGCGGGAACCAGCGAGAAGCACCAAGAGAAGTTCCCGGCCACCCCGGTTACTCTGGTTGCGTTTACATGGGCCAACGCAGCCCGCGTGTAATGCCGAATTAGTGCTGCGGCACTGCCTGTCGCTCCTACAGCTTTTACTGTTTCTTGTGTGGGTGGGCTTTTAACCTTTGTTATTTTCTCCCTTTGCAGAGCTTGTCTTCCTCCAAATTCGCACGACGCTTGTGTGCGAATGCACGGTCTAAGTCGTCGTAAGCCCTTATCGCAGTTCACTCGAATAGCTCGACTCCAGCCTAGGGCGTGGAGTGAGTGCAGCCATGTTGAGCTCACCTGTGGAAAGGGTAAACCCCTTCATCATGTTAGAAATCTCCCCAGACCAGGGGTGACGGGGATGGGCGGTGAATAACTGTTTTAGGTTGGAATTACACAGCTTTTCTCCCTCCTTTATTCCGTCCTACTGCTAAGCCCACGTCTCCCGCAGGTGCCACCACCGGGTTTCTCCCTCGGTGGCTGCTTTAACGCGGAGCCCCGTTTGCGAGTGAACGGGGACATGGCAAACCTGACCTGCCGGGATGGCCTCGCGCCCTCTTCCCGAGGGACAAGCCAGCTCCTCTGTTTCGGGAACAGCATCGAAATTACCCACGCCGTCCCTGTCGGGTGGCGGCTGACCGGGCCGGAGACTCCCCGGGACCGGCAAGGGGCGGGAGCTGGCGGGTGGCCCCCGAAGGCGGCGCTTCCCGGGGCCCCCGTTTCGCAAAGCCTCTGAACTTCCTTCGTCCCTGGGGCCACTCCCGTCGTCGCAGGGGCCGTGGGGCAGCCGGAGTCAGGGTCTGTCCCTGTCCCTGTCCCTGCGTGTTTCCAGCCGGGGAGCCGGTCCGGCGCGGCGCCCGTCGCCTTAGAGCTCCGTTTCCATATTCATCTGCCCCATTTTCCACAAGCCGCTTCTATTAATGGCAGCGCACAATCGCCGGTCCTCAAAATCGGTGGATTTCAAAGGACCCCACGGAGGCAATTTGCGCCGCCAGCGATGGACACGGGGCGCTCCGGGACCCCCGGGGGTCTCCCGCCACCCCCTGCCCGCCCCGGCGGGCAGCCGCGGGCCCTGTGGCGGCTGCTCCCGCCCCACCCCGCCCCGCTGCCCTAGGCCGTGCCCCGCGGGACCGGCGCTCCGGCGGCGGGGGCTGGAGGCAGCCCCCTCCCCTCCCTCCCGGCCCGGGCATGCAAAAGTTGTCCGAGGCTGTCGTGTTCCCTTGTCTCTGGGAGACCATGTAGGGCGCTTTAATTGCCACATTTTCAAACGGAGGTAATGGTGGGGATGTCTTAGTAATTACCTTAATGAGATAACACCTTTCCTTCCCTCAACCTACTCATTATCACGCTTCTTGTTCAAATTCCGACTACAAAGAGCTATACTTGTAAAAAAAAAAAAAGGTGGTGGTGGGGGGGAGAGCTCTGAAATTTGTTGGAGGTCTTATCCCCTTGAAACAAGCACCTTACATGGATCTTTAGCGTGCGAAGAGAGAGCTGTACCCGGTTCCAGGAAAGGTTGGCTAGAAGTAAACTAAACATCTGGGGTACCCCTTAATTGTTCTTGGTTGTCTTCTTTAGCTTGACCTGTAGGGATGCAAGGGTGTCAAAGTGATGAATTTTAAGATGTTGGGCTGTGAAGACGTGCAGCTGCAAGACTGATGGATTTAGGAAGGGAATGGTAACAAGGTTAGCTGCATGTGAAGTGTGAATTGAGATTTTTGCAAAGAGACTGTGATTGCAGATGGGCATAATGTTGTACCCTTGCATGAAATCTTGCTATTATTGTATAATGGTCAGACAGAGTGTGAAATGACTTATTACTTTACTTTTATTCTTTAATGAAGTTGGGTAGGGAAGGAGAACTACCAGGAAATCGATAGTGGTGGTGCACAGAAGCTATATGACAGGTGCTGATACATTAAGTATTTATTTAGCTTTTTGTTCTCCCCCCCCAATTTTCTGCTATTTCAGAATGCAAACAAAAATACAACTAGTATATCTAGACAGTGAAGAAGATGTGCAGAATGAGAGCAATATTTTCTTTGCCATCCTCACTTTCTGCAGTATATGTGTAGTGGGTGTTTCTGTGTGGCAGTGCAGTGCACACATATTCTATGTAAAATATTAGCCAGAGACACCTAGATCCAGGCAGTGCACACACGGTTTCTAGACAGGTTTTCAGCTGTTCAATGTGTATCTCTCTTCCAGACCTCGATGCAGGAGTGCAGTGATTTGTACACAGTTACGACCCCATGTAAATTCAAGTGGCCTTTTATTCAGTTTGACGTGCATGTGAAAATACCTCTTGCTTTCTTCCATGCCAAGCACAGGTGTCCACATGGGTGGTATCCTTCTAAAAACACTCAGGACAACATCTGCTTCTGACTCTTGCACAGCAGCGTATGGGTGGGTGGGCAGCTTAACCAACATTTTGTCACTTATTTCACATGTGGTCAGGGTAAAACACCCTGGTAACAACCAGATTTCATGATTCAATAGTGTGGCTGCACTGGTCTTTATGAATATGCTGTGAGGAAAAGGAACTGGAGCTGCTCCCTCAGGATGCTGCCCTAAAAAGAGGATTCCCCAGGTGACTAACCTCAGGACGCCACTGCTGAGAAGTTTGGCAAATCCTGGACTTAGTGAGTTGTCTGTCTCTCAGAGAGCAGCTCCATCTCCCTGTTTGAATAGACACAGTAGAAGCACAGCTGCTTGTATGGCTTCCCCTCCGGAAGGATACAGCCCATGGCTTGAAGAGCGTTCTGAGCCAGCACCTCTCCTGCAGTGCCCTCTCCAGACCTTGTCCCCAGAGCCAGCACAACCCTTGGCTGAGAGCCTGTCTTTGAGGTTTTGCCCTGTATTTTCTGTGGAGTCTGTCACTGTTACATTTTAATCTGAGGTCAGGAAGAACAAGTAATGTGAAGCAAGCTCAGGAATAATTGCCTACCTCTTCTGCATTAGCATACAGGGTAATAATGTTGGCAGGACTGTGTGAAACAGAGAACACATCTGAGGCCTCATCTTTGTCCTTACAATAATCTCTCAGATTTCCTTTTTGTATGCTTGCCTCAATATCTGAACAAGTACAGTGTTTTGGGCTTGAACCCTGTTTCCATTGAGTAACACTATGTTGTGGGATTGTGTCTCTCCTCTGGGAGACGGAAAGGCACCTGCGATACACACAGGTTTGTTTAAAGCAAAATACTGACTCGATGCAACACTGCCCATGTGAGTGGCAAAAATGCACTGAGGGGCACAAGAGGATCCCCATGACACAAAATGGCATGGAGCAGCTCCCTGTCAGATTTATATCCCAATAGACTAGGAGGCATGTTGTAGTTTTACATACTTTGTTTTCATTGTGTGAAGATCTAACAAGAAGAATTCCTGAAAGTTTTAGGGGCTGTCTGGTAAAAGGGATGTTTCAGTGCTTGAGTGCATAGAAAGATGGGATGCTGCAGCAGACACTCTGCTACCCCAGCACTGCAAAAGAAAGGGGCAGCTTCCTTTAAACTGGCACTCTAAGGCAGGACAGAGCAATTTGGAAAATGAAGGCTGTCAAAAAAGTCTGTTTTGGGGATTTGCCACTAGTAATTTGGCTGGATGGGGGTTCAAGTACCATCACTGTCCCTATATTAAAACAATGCAATTTTTCTGCTTTAGAAGTTGTAAAATAAGGCTAGATTAATATTTCGTCAGAAGCATAGAGGGATCTATGGGAAAAAGTAGTAAAGCATGTCTCTGCAACGGAGACCCACTATAGGCACTGACAGCTCCAACCAATACTACTTTGCATAAGCTTAGTAGATCAGTAAGGTTTTCTGCCTAAAATAGAGGGATGCAAGGTAAGCATGCTGGCAACCTTTTATTTATTTCACTCTTTAGCAGCTTTTTTTTTCTTTTTCTTCCTTTTCCCCCTTTCTCCTTTCCCTTCCTTCCCCTTCTTTCTCACTTCCCCTCACTCTGTTTTGCTGAGTGCTTGGCAGCATGCCCTGGGAAGACTGCTGGCCGTTCCTGGTGGCGGTGGTGCCATGGGCAGCCTGCCTTAACCAGTGCTGGTGTGTGGCTTGCGCAATGCTGCACAAAACATGCAGCAAAGCTGTGAGTCTTCCATGGAGACTAAGCTCATTACAGTACCGTATTCTAAAACATGCTTAACCTCTCCAGTCTTGGGTGTTGTATCCCAAGTCTACTGCAGAGCATGGACACCCCAATTAGCACTTACAAGGCACTGTTGTCATTTCTCTGGGCCAGCCCAACAGGAATAATTAGATGTGATATCTAACACAAAGTCTTTTTTTTTTTTTTTTTTTTTTTTTTTTTTTTTTTTTTTTCCCAGCGGGGGGTACACTGCAAAATGAAAGCAACATCTACTGCAATGGCACTTGGCCAGATTTGGCTCTTACATATAGCGTTATGTCTGTGGTGTCACTCAGCTGGCCTCTCCAGGCACACATGGGCTGTGCCTGCCTGGCTGCAGCAGAGTTCAACCTGCTGGGATCAGTGCGGGGGCTAAAGATCTGGGGTGGGCTGCACGAGAAATCTGTCCTACATCGCACAGACCCGGGAAAGCTACTGCACAGCACCCTGTAGGTACCTTTCTGTTAGGACATGAGTGTGTGTGGAAACACTTGCTCAGCATAAGGTCTTCTTATATTTGAAAATGTCGACTGGTGACTAGTGAGACCGGTCTCACCATACCTTCAAAGCCCCATCCTGCCACACATCAGCATGTGGAAAGCTGAGCAGGTTGGGCTGAGGACTGGGCAAAGCATGACTGACCCAACATCATTCTTAGCAGTGGTTTGCACAACAGCAGTGGTAGAATTGTGTTATCATAAACCCCACGCCAGTAAGCAAAAAGCCTATGGAAAAATACATGTGACAGTAAACGGGAAAAAGCTCTCTGCTGCAATGCAGCAGGCTGTCCTCTGACACCACTAATTACAGCGATGCATTGAAAATGTAAGTGTGTGTAGTGAGTATGCCTACTTAGAAAGTGCTGTTGCGTTTGGTTTTGCTACCATTGCTTGCCTACTTTCATGCATTGCAAACTGGAACTTGGTAAGACGTTGGCAGAGTGGAGAGGATATAAAAATTATAATTTTTCATGTAGTAGAGATCACATAGAGATTTCCTTTGTAGTTCACAGCATTTCCATTCCAAGATGCTTGGAGTATTAAAGCATACAAATAGAGAAAATCCACAAAGTGTTGTCAGGTATTATTTATGTATTAATATTTTTGTTGGAAAAAACATGTAAATATAAAGAATTAGAAAACAGAGCTACTAAAATAAATTATAACGGAACCCACAATAAATCTAACATGAGAATAAAAGTATAATGAGAACACATTTTCTTCAGCATAAATACAAATCCTGTCTGCATGCTAAAGCCCTATTAATTGGATACTTACTACAGGAATAAATCTTTAAATGTGTAAAAAAATCTTTCTGCTCTGTGATGAAATATAAATATCACCAGATTTATTAAAGAAAAAATTCTGCTAAATGACTACTTCTCTTACATACTAATTTATGCTTATGCTACATCTGAAAGAACTCACCCTGACATGAATATCAGCTAAACGAAGGCAGCTGTAAAAGGAAAAGATTTCATGTGCATCATGAGAAGTTGTTTATATCAGGCATGGCATGTTTCAATGAAGTTTTATATTATGAAATAGAGGAAAGGTGATAGTCTCTTAAGAGACATAATACTTATCCCATGAGTGATATAATAGTTCATAATTCACCAGAGAACAAGGCTCAAGTGAGTCATATATATTTTATGGCACAATTGGGATTAATACCGTACTTCAGAGAGGCATGCATAACCTGTTCTACTTATGTGGAGAGATGGTTTAAAATTCACCCTCTTCCTGCACCCTCTTCTACCCTTTGGCATCAACCTACAAGAGAGGGACTTGAAAAAAAATGAGCGAGGACATCGGGTGGGAAACAGACAAGGTATTGAGGTACCACTACAGCATTGCCGTGTGCCAGGAGCTGCCCTGGTGCTGGCATGGCAATTGGAAATGCCAACAGCTGCCCAAAGCCCCAGAGGAAGAGGTTAGTCCCGAGTGGGCTTTTTATTGCTGAACTTGGTGTTTTGGTGGGAACGCAGGAGATGCTGAATTCAGTCTCTGCTTGCAGCCACCACGGCAGAATTCAGTTGCCCCATATTTCTTGTGCGATGTTGCTCTGTTGCCACCATCCTTAGCAGGGTGCGTTTGTTGGGATGTGCTGCAGGGAAAGAGGGGCATTCTGGGCAGGTGCTCACCTTGCTCTTGCCTGTCATGAAATGTGACACTTCGGAGTATCTGTTCCTTTTCTACACCCTACAAATGGGGTGGTCAAAGACAAAAGATGCGGTGCAAATTTTTGTCTCGAGGAAATCCCATGTTTCATTCTGGTGAAGGCTTATTTTGTTCTTTTGTATGGTTTCCTGAAATTTGGCCTAAAGCAGAAATTGAAAACATTAACTTTTTCCCTTTTTAAGGAAAAATGTCTCCTAAATCAAGTCTAAAGAGTGGAGACAGCTTAATTAATCTCACCAGCAAAGTCACCTGGTGAAAAAAAAAGCTGCTGAAGGTCTAGAAGCGGTGTGTGGCAGTTTGAAGAATCTCTTTGTGTGGGCAGGGGGATGCTGGTGGAGGCCAGGGTGTCACTGGGAACTGAGCTGCCTGTGCCCCCGAGAGCTCCTCGTGTTTCCAACAACACCTCACTCATGCTCCTACCACGTCAGGGGCCATTGCTGGTCAGTAATCTCACCCATCAGCTGTTGAGATAAACCAGCCCTGGACAAGGGATTTACAGGAAAACCACTGTTGTCCTCCCTGCTTGTAAAGAGGTGCTTTTGGGGCAGAGAGAGATGAGATGACAGGATGGAACACCTAAGTGCTGGAAGGAAGGACATCATCCGGGGCAGCTTTGCAGTGACACATAGGGAGGTTGGGCTGGAGACCGGTTTGCTCTGGGCAGCATCCCATGGTGGAGGAGCCCCGGGCTAGCCAAGAGGCCGAGCCAGGCTGGTGGAGGGGGTTGTGCTGGCAGGCTGTGCTTTGCACGCCAGTGAAACAGGGGACCCCACTGCCTCCAGGGACCCATCACCCCCCTACAGAAAGCCTGGGCTCCTTACATGGGGCTTCATGTTTGATTTTGCCTAGGTCTGTGTCCTATGATTGTAAGCTACTGGTTGCCTGCACCAACAGGTCTACCCATCACGGGATGGAGTGTGCAAGTGCGTCTGAAGCAGCCTTGGAGCTTGCGCCTTCCCCTGGGCTGGTGGCGAGGCTGGGCCCAGCGGTGGGGAGGGCTGTAAAGCAGCAGCAGCACCTCTGTGGCACAGGAGGGCTGGCTGAGGGGATCTGAGTCACCTCCACTGCCTTCTTGTTTTTTTCCCCCCTTCTTCATTTAATAAAGGGCTTGAAATTGAGTCCAGGCTCCCCAGGACTGCTTTTAAAAATTGTTTTGTTCTGCAGAGGCCATAGTAGAAGCTGCCTTACCTGTGCAGAAGGTGTTACCTGCCTTGTTACAAAGACCTCGGTGAACAAGTGGCTCCTGCTTTCCACCACTCTCAGGGAGGAGCTTGGGCACCCAAAAAGTTAGGCTTACCCTTGGCACTGTGGGCCTTCCCTTGATCTTGAGTCAGGCAGCTTGCACAGATGTACAGATTGGAAAGATCGATAGTTAAATCTACTGCTTTTTGATGGGGGCTCAGAGGGTCTCATTGCCTCTCTTATTGCTCTCAGTTTTACATAAAATAACTGACTCAACCATAAAAGTATCGGCATCTTTCAGGCGTTTCTTCTGTTGCTAGCTTTCCCAGCAAAGTGCAGGGAGTTTGTGAGCTTTTTTAAACTCTGGAGGGGCTGATTCACTAGAATTTGAATCTCTGGTGAAAAGTTCACAGTAGCTGAAAATGAATTTAAAAAATATTTCTTTCATGATCCTACACACAAATTATGGTAAATAATATTTCGAAGGGCTATCTTTGAGGTGCCAGTATTGGTGAGGTATCTTTCTTCATAAATGTTACTGTATGTATAATAATAATATGCTTAAATGATACACAACTACCATTTTCCAAGTACTCTCAGCAGAAAGCATTTTATACCACACGGTAATTTTATTGTGCACATTACTTGTGATTGTTACAAACCCTCACCAATGAATGACAAATTTACATACACGTCATGTCAGCCGGCAATATTTTGCAGCCTTAATTGCTTTAGCTTCAGGCATTCTGTGTCAAAATAGAGTGTTTTGCGTCCTGCAGGTTGCTCTGTTTCTTTGCAACAGTTAAATTATTCTGTAATTTGCCTGTTTTCCTTCTAATGCATTGTCCATTAAGTCATTTAATAATTTATGTTATAAAGTGTATGATGCAACCTTAAACAGCGCTTAAAACTATCTTGAGGTATTCCAGTCATTATGGCAGAAAGGACAAAAATCTTAAAATGCACTTGTTTAAAACATTTTTCTAATAGCTTTTTGCCTGCTCTAAAGAAAACTTTATCTGTATTTATCTGGCCAAGTTCGGCTGGTGAAGTCCAAGGCTGCAGTTCCTGAGCAGAGCAGGCAGTGTGGAGAGGAGGCGCGGGGGGACGAGCTGTCAGCAGACCCTGCCAGGGCAGGAGCCAACTTTGGAGCTGATGCCACAAATGCTTCCCTACTCTCACCATCTCTTACTCATGTGGATACCCTGTAATTGTGAAACAGCCCCGCGACAGCCGTGTGTGAGCAAAGTCTATAGGACTGGGTTTTCAGGCGTTGCAGAAGGTCTTTCATGCTTGCCACCAAGCTCCCAGTGAGAAGAGAGGCAACTAGGAACTGTAACTAAACCCGGAATGACAAAGCACCCTCTGTCCATCCACTTCTGCCCCTTCACAGCTCTGATCTGCTGTGTGTTTATTGTGCAGTCTCTGGGGGCTTTATGCAAGAACAAAAATTAGTGTCCAAACCGTGCGGCCAACCAAAAATAATACAAATGCTGAATGTTCTGCTGGATAAAAGTCTGGTCTGGAGATGGTTGTTCTGCTCAGTGCCTGGGTGGCCAACAATTTCCTTTTGGTTAGTCCCCTCTTAAAAAAGCTCTGACGACAGACAGCTCGGAGCAGTTGCCATGATTCATCTTGTGTCACGGATGGAAGAGCTGGAAGTGTTTTCCAGGTGCATAAAGAGGAATGTTTGCAGATTGAAGGTGGTTTAACTAAACACTTAAGGAATTTTGTTGCAGAAAAGGAAAGTCTTCCGGGGCGCAGAGAGGACAAGGATGTCCAGTGCCCAGGCAGCGAGGAGAGCTAAGCAGGACTTATTTAGCGTATTTTCATATGCAATGAGAGGTGCAGATACATCTTCTCTTGGGTTGAGGAACAGTTATGATCCCTTTTACCATGCACTTCTGTAGGGTAAAGTCACTCTGACAGAGAAGGCTTTTAGCTGCCTGAAGGCCCCTGGCACAGCTCTTTGCTGTGCTGCTGCAAATACAGCTTAAGAGCCTCAAGTTACAAGGCTTTGGTACAGCCATGCTTGTACCTACTCACTAGCAGGGTGTCTCTCTTTCTTCTGCTGTTTTCTCTCTTGTAAGTCTTTCTGTTCCGGAATCCTTCTCCCCTGACACATCAATTTCCTTAAGCCAAACCAAACATCTTGTAATCCAAAGGATGCAGGACATGCGATAGGTATACAGACAGGAGCACCACTCGCCTGTGAATCATGTGTGCTCGGTTCTTTGGGTACAATCCAAAGTTTTCCAAGAATAACTGTAAGGGGAGGGGTCAAGTTCAGTGAGATGGTGTTGGCGGAAGTGGCTGGGGAGGTATTCTCCCTCAAGTCTGCAGGTGAAGACGGTGCCTGGCTGCTTCCTTACCCGTGTCCTGGGGGGCGGCTGCATTTCATACACGTGTTCAAAAGTGAAGACAGGGATCGGGGAGTGAAGAAGCAGAGCTGCTCCCTTTTATTAGCTACTGCATGTCTCTGTCGCACCTTCCTCTCTTCTTTGGCAGTTATTGTCCTGTCGGAAGCAGATTCACCCCTTGTGAGAAATCATGAGTGTTGATTGCCAGAAAATGATCAACAGGGAAAGAAATATGGTCTTCTGTGTTCAGGGCTGGTTTTTCTGCATTGACTTACAACTCAGGGCTGAAAGGCTGATGTAAGCAGGAGCCAAGACCTCCTCCATGGCAAGCATTTGAGATGCCTGGTTTGTGTCCACATGTTGTATGGGAAATGGACAGACATGACACCTTTGCCTGGCCACTCTGCCACTGTTTCTAGCAGCTTTGTACTCTACTCACAACGTCTTGGCCGGAGATTGTTTGTATTGGCTTCTTCTGTTTTCTGTGGTCTGCGATGCTGAAAGGGTGTCTCTGAGGAAGAGGCGCTGGTGGCTGGCAGTCAGTGCTCTCTCCCCTGTCTTCAGGCCGTTCCCCTTCTGAGGGTTTTCATCTCTGGGGCCTGACAGCTGTATCTTGTTATGTCTATTCCATTCCTGTGAGATCTAGACCCTGATTTGGTTGTTTATTCACCTTACAAACTTCCCCAAGGCCAGGAAACTGTGGACCCACATAGGTATAAACTCAGCTTAACAATTCCTAATGAGAAATCCCTGATAGGCGCCACTTCTGAGAATGCATTTTGCACAATTAGGGCTGCACACCCCATTTGCTAAGGGATTGCAAAGAGAAATTTGCTGAATTGCCAGTGAAGCTCTCAATTCCCGTTTTCACGTTTAAGTTTCTGTCTTTCCCACCCCTGAAGTTTCCAATTTGGTTTGAATACATTTTGAATTATAACAAATACCCTGATACTCACACTCCATGAATGAGGGTAGAAGGCAGGGGGCAACTCCTGGCTATGTTCCTGTACCGAATTTAATTTTTCATTGATAATTAGACTCCCAAAGCCACCTGATATTTTTGACCAGCAGGAAACAAAGGCCCACTGATTGACTCCAGGGATAGATGCAAGCAGCCCCCACTGTGCTCACACAGCAGCTTCACAAAGACTCAAAACAAGAGCTGTGGCAAATTGGCTCATCCTGCAAGTTTCGACTGGCCCATTGTGTACAAGTAGTAAATTGAGAGCTGATATTTCTGAGAATTATTTATTAGCAAATCCCAGTGTCTCACTCCCCTTGTAGTTGTCCTTTGCAAGCAGCTTTTTACCAGTTTGGATGAGCAATCTACAGCACTTCATTATTTTTCTTTTATTCGGGTAATTATTAAAAGACAGCCAAGCTCTGTTCAGGCTGGCAGTGGACTGCATGTGTACCCAGCTGGGCTGATACCTTAGCAGTTTGGCATTATGTGTTTAATTGTATAAAAAGATAATGGGATGCATTTGCAGCAATTTATTGCAATGCAAACAATAAAAGATTATTATATTGAGATTAATTTCTGGTGGTTTTTTGTGTTGTTAAAATTCTAAATAAAGGTGTCATGGTGACAGTTGCTAGTGGAGTGATCAGTTGTAAGCATTTAGTACAAAAAAAGGTGTGAAAATACTAGGCTGAGACCAGTTAGCAGAAATCAGAGTTATACATGCTGAGACCTGTGCTGTTAAACCAAATCTGAGTAAGCCATGGAGAGGGATTGATAACTCTTATTGTTTGATTTTTTTTTTTTTTATAAAACCAACAGGATGATGGGCAGGAAGATAAAACAATGGCTGTTTCATTAGCTATATTTTCCTCAGTATCACTTTTCTTAGGTAAGTTGAAAACAGAGTGCTGCTGCTGGGGTCACATGAAAAAGGGAAGAAAAGCTCCTCGCCCATATTGTGGCAATTCTGTGTGAAGAGTAAAACAACTATTAATCTTTTGCAGTAAGACTCCCTTAAGCAGCAAATAACGTCTGTGTTGGTGAGGCTGTGCTTTGCTGGAAACACGTTTTTGTGGGGGTGTAGGGTGAGAACACACTTGTCTTGGGTATGTTCTGGGCACATTCATAGGGATGAGGAGGTCATTGGTACTGATGAACATCTTGCAGAACACAGTTGTTTCGTTCCCCAAGGGGAATCTTAGCTATGGAATCCTGAGGTACTTGGAGGGAGGGTTTTCTCTGGGCAGGAGACATTGAATGAACTTTTCCTCTTGTGTTTATTTGAGCTGGGTGTGGGGGATAGGGCTAGATCAGGAAGCAGAGGACCTGCAAAATCTTCTCTTGCTAGTCCCAGGAGAAGGTAGGCAGTAAGCAAATGTGCAGCCAGACAGAGTGAGGCTGTGGAAGCAATGTCTGTCCAAGGGTAGTGCTCCTGCCCTTGCCCCACTAATACACTTGGAAGCCAAGCAGGGGTAACTCCTTCTCCAGCGTCCCCGGGCCCCCTTCAGAGAGAATGAAGAAGTCCCTGCTGGCCATTTTCCAGGTGTCGGCCTGTGCAGAGTCCCGCTGATGTGAGAGGGAGAGCCAGGGCACTGCTGGCACGTTCCCCAGCCTGCTGCTGCACAGACACCTCTGCACTCTCCCCCATCCCAGAGCTCAGCACACACCTTCTGCACTCAATGTATTGGACAGACTTGGACATTTGAAGTGATGTCCTCAGTTGGTTGAAAATTTGTAACTCCTAATGAAAAACACCCCCAAATTGGAGTCCACAGCTTCAATTTGTGGAAGTACTTATTTTTTTAGGCTGTTGTATTAGCAAGAGTTCAACCTAGAGTTTTTCTCCTGTAATTTCACCAGGAGCCGAAATAAACCCTTAGTAGGTCACTCTGAAGCTGGTAAGAGGCACACACTGGCCAATACCAGCTCCTGAGGCTGGGGCGACAAAACTAGGGACCAGCTAATAGTTTGTGGCCTTCAGGGTGATGGGAGGAAATGCTCCCCGCATGCACATTGCCACTGTTCTGCAACCAGAAGGTAAATTAAGGCTATCCTTAGGGGCCTCGTGCAGTGCTCGCACCGAGATGGCTGCATGACACATGATAGTGAGACCACAGAGGTACTGTGACTGCTGGCCCCCAGCAGAATTGTTTTATCCTTTCAGCCTTGGACAAAACAACACAATTACAGGAACTAAAGCTGCTGTCTTTGATGATGTGAAATTCTCTTGTAGCCTTGATTTTGAATACATTTGAACATGTTGCCTACAAGGTGTAGAGAGAAGTGAGCTATGCATTTAACTGGAACATTTGTGTATTCTGCTGGTGTCACTCAAGTAAAGTGAAGCTTGGCGAGATATAAATGCATCATTAAAATAGTGAAAAAGAAGTACCTCATCCTGATAGAGTTTTTCCAGTCTTGTTGCTTGTTTGCACTGAGGTTACGTCGGACCCTGGGCAAGCTGAGGCATCCTCAGCACCTGGAGCGGCTCAGCTCTCTGCCAGAGGAAGCCATCCTGCAGTGCAAGGAGACCTCAGTCTGTCTTTCCCCAGCAAATCATGCACGGCTGGCTCTGTCACATGGCCTTCCCTGCAACGTCCCATCAGTGCTAATCTCCCACAGCAGCACTGGGGAAACCTACACACAGCAAAGTCTTTCTGCAACCGTGGGGTCTGCTGAGCCCTTAGACTCTTGGTCTTGTACTCATAATTTCTACTTTTAACACAGACAACCACCAGTTTGTTCGTTTTATAAATATAATGGCCAAACTATTCCCACTGACTGAATTCTTGCAGGATGGATTTGGCCCCACACATGGGATGTACCTGGATTTAGCCTGTGCTGGGCGCTGCTATGGTCCTTCTCCAGTGTAAGGAAACATGGTTCCATAGTCTTCCTCCTAGACTGACCTGTGTTGCTGGTAAAGAAAGGAATTAGGTCTACACAGGGCTTCAGACCAGTTCAAAGTAACTGTGCAGAGATTAATTCATTGAGGACAATTAATGGCAAATTATACAGGGCATATGGGCCATGACTATCTCATTTGCTGAATATATTCAACCTCCTCGAAGTGGAAAACTGCCTTGATTTGACAGAGTAAAGAAATAACATAAAAATGGAAGGACAGTTGTGGTCCAGTTGTCAGAGAGACTCTAAATTAATGTTGAACATTTGAATTGGAGTGAGCTGAAATATCTCAGGCACATAATCTGCTCATTAAAAATGCCTCTTCCTGATGATTAAAACTGAAATCTTCAAATGGTTTCAGATAGACAAAAATAGACAAAATAAATGATAAAACAGCTTTAGTTTTTTTTTAAAGTTAAAAGATTTTTTAAATCTAAGAGTAATTTTTTGACACCAAATGTGGCTAAATACAACTAAACCAGTCATAAACACAAAATATTGTTTATTTCTTCTTGTTACGATACCCAAATACCTTTTTTTCCCTTGTCAGCTCAAAATGTAAGGTTATTTTTCAAGTTTAGCCACAGCACTGAGGTTTCAATTATTTGCATACCTCCAGTTGCAAGACATTCTAATATTTACCTTTTCACTGCTGCTGGAGACACAAGAATTATCTGCTGCTCTGGTAGGGAAACAGAATTAAAAAAAAATTGAACATGTAGGTCTATTATTTCCGTTTCACAATAATTATGCAGCGTGTTAAACAATGTATACTTCCATCTAACGCAAAGCCTGGTATCTGGAAATACACAATTACCATAATACCTCACTGGTTAGACACACGGTGAGACTATGATTATGCAGAGTGTTGGGAGAACTTTATGTATAAAATTATTCTTGAGAAGAAGAAGGGGAAAAAAAAAACCCCAAAGTGAAAAGCTAAGCCAGCACATTATCTAATTCTCAATGTAAAATAATGCAGAAGTGCGGAAGATGAACATCTGATTTGTCACATCTGATACGCTAATGTTTTATCCAAAAGGAAGAACACATTGTAACATGCTCATTCATCTGCATAAACACCACCTGGCCCTTTACAGGCACCTACTCAAGTAACAAAAGTTAATGGCAGCCCATTTGTAGCCATTTCACTGGTAGAGATGGAAAGGGTTGTTTTTTTTTTTCTTTTTAAAGTAACATATTTACACGAGTGTCTGTTGAGGAAGAGCTTCCCTCTCAGCGCTTGCTTCTGAAACCTCATTCTCAATGGCTGTAAATTAAAGCAGTTTTAAAGAAATGTTAGAAAACAATATTTAAAGCCTGTACTGATCGTGCTTGTGCACACGTATATATACACACACACAATGCACATCCAAACACGTGCACACAGAGTTTTTAATCCCTGACCATTCACTGCTGTGGAGACACACCAGAGGACTGCAATGCAAATCTATATTCACCCAAAAGTGCTGCTCTGGTCATGATCTAAATAGCAGCTAGATATGGTTTCTAATGTATGGCTGGGGATGGAACAGATTTGTTGCTTGCTATGTTTTTTTTTTTAACTGGAGCATTGTGGTGGCATGCTTCAGTAAACAAGCCTTTGTGCTACATTACACATATGTATATATCATCACTTTGCTTTCAGACTAAAATAAAACCTGGGCACCCAATTCACTAAAATGCTGCGTACCAGCTCTGCTGCCTTCACAGCAAATTTAGGTGGGAAGGTGTGAAAGCCAACACAAAGAGGAGAATTACGGAGCTATTAAAAGTTTTTTTTTTTTTTCTTTATGAAGTGCCCGGGCCTGGCTGAGCTCTGGTGTCACTGGGATTAGGAGACATCCTGCAGGAGGAGTAGCAGGACCTGGGCTGGCCCTGTGCTGGGTGGGCTGGGACTGGGACAAATGATCGATCTCCATCGGCACTTCCCAGCCCAAATCATCCTCTGGTGCTGTGTGCACCCTCCCCCTGGGCCCCTCGGCTGAAGGACCCTCTTCCCCAGCTCCAGGGTGCTGCTGGATGATGGTGGTTGTTGCAGGATGATGGTGGTTGTTTCCAGGCATGTGGTGGGGCTCTCCAGAGGGGCGGCTGGCTGAGCCCCCTGGTCATGGAGGGCAGGCGGGCCTGAGGTGCCAGCTCAGGGAGGAGGAAGACTGGAGGTCCTTGCAACCACCAATTCATTATTGACCAGGGTCTTCAGGTGTCTGGAGAAAGACCCTGGCCAATGCATTTGTGTGGGTCTGTGGGCATGTGTGATTTGCCCCAGGCACTAAGTTGGAATCTTTGGAAAAAACTGGAAAGAGACTTGGAGAGATGGACCTCCACACCCCTCATGGGGAGGGCTGTTCTGCTGCTAGAGCATGACCCTTAAACCAAAACAGGCTCACCTCAGGGCCCTGGAGGCACCTATAGGCCTTAATGTCCCTGACCAGGCCACCCAGGGTTCCCACCCACACCCTGGCACTGGCCCAGGAGCCTTGTTTTGGCTCTTCTCATGGGAAAGGTGTAACGCAGAGCTCACTGTTGCACCCAGGTGACCCCCTGACTGACAGTTGTTCTGCAAGAGGAGAAGGCCCATGTGAAGCTGCAAGGGTTAAACAGTAAGGTTTGCCCCCCTGAGTGAGCCAGGTGGGAGCTGTTAGCAATTAAAGAAGACAAATGGGCTTGATCAGCAGTCACTCTTAAATGCTCCTGAAGGAAGCTGTTCCTTTCCCTTGCCCCCTCAGGGATCATGATGCCTGCAATGGGTACCAGACAGGAATGCACCATCATGCCGTTTGCCTTCTAGGTACGATCATACAGACTCCTTCTGTAGACAAACAACCCCAGAAAGCTGTGAAGAGGTCGTAGCTCTTGATGATCCTTTTTCTGGGTGGGATTTTCAAGGTAATGGCTCTCTGGTACCTCCCTTGTGTTTGTGGGAGAAGCCATCATCTGCTCCTCTGTCTCAGCTCAGTATTAACAGCGATCTTTTAGTTTCTGCTGGTACTGCCCCAAACAGTGGTTAAGAGCCCTTTTTTTGGTTAGGATATACACATTGAAAAAGACTCCCCAAGAATCAGTGTAGGTCTTCCATATAACTAGGAGGTCTGAACACAGCAAGCGAGAGAAGTAAAAGGAAAGAAGAAAGGAAGGAAAACATGCAGGTTCAATCCTGACAACTGGGACTTTGACTCCACTCACCACAAAGCTGCCAGGTATAACTGTCTTCCCTTTACTCATATGAGACAGTGAAGCTCTGTCTCACAGACCCTCTCAAGCTTTCTTTCTCTTTTCCTGTCACTCTGAGATGTCCGTCTTTAGACGGTTGCTACTGCTGTAAGTCTCTTTAAGCTGTAAGTGGAGAATCACTCCAATAATGCAGGGCCCTTTTGTCAGAGGAGCTCTGGGGGATACAGTCCCTGCTTGATGAAGTTGGGAGTTGCCTAACTAACTAAAGTCTGACTGAAGATATGACTTGTGGTTTGTGGCAGAAATTCTGTTATATCAGCAACAGTTTTTAAAGAACCCTATAACAAAATATGTAAGTCTGTACATTTCTGTTCCTGTATTTTCTTCTCTGTCAAATAAGTCTCTAAATTTAGAATATTGTGGTCTGTCTGTATGTTTCATGGGCAATTCAGACTTTAGCCTGCACCCTTGGTACCCTCAACCCTAGAGATCCCAGAAGAGTAAATGCCATTTGAACTAATGTCCCAAAATCAGTTTAACTTTTGCGCTCTCTCTGAGTGTATGTGGGCTTTTGGTCACACGCAGAAGCCCTCTGTGTAGCAAAGGGGACACTGCCGTCACCATTATCTCTGCATAGCTTGGTAGGAAGAAAGGCTACTGCTCTAAGTGCCATTGTACATCTGCAGAGGGGCATAAGCTGAGTCCAGAGTATATCCACATGTACATTTGAAATAAAAATCTCCCTGTTAGCCCAGTCTGCTGAAGAAAGGAGAATGTCAGGAGAATACTTATCTTCTTTGCCTGTGAGGGAAAACGGATCTGAGATCAACGGGAGCCCTCAAAGGGAAGTTGAGAGGGTCCCTTTAAGAGTAATCAATGTTCTGGTTTTTCCCAAAGGGGAAAATAGTTTTCTGTTTGCTTATTTCTTTTTCTTTTCCCCCCAGAAATGTCATTTGCTCTTTTATAGCTTAATTGCTAATTTTATATTCTGTCAGTAATTATTATTTCTATTGTAACAAAGCGTCCACAGCACTTTACAGAGGAGCCACATAGCTCCTGCCCCAGAAAGTCACCTTGCCTGTCTCAGGAGGGAGGATGCTGTGTGGGTGAGGCAGAGGGCAGGGATGCCAGGGGCTTTTCCAGGTGGAGCAGGGCAGGAAGAGTGACCACGTAATGAGGATTATTCCTTCCTCTTAACGAAGGAGGGGGACTCTGGCAGTATGATGGCACCTTTGGGCACTGGCAGACAGAGGCAGTCTGCCACAAAAATCTGCTAAGCAGAGAGCTGACTGAGCATAGGAGAAAGAAGGTGGCCTCACACAGTGGAGGTAAGAGAGGGGCCTCATTCAACATCCCCTCTGCTGGCTTTGCCTCCATTGAGGTTTCAAAACAAATGCATTTTCAAGCACCGGGCACCTGGGGTCTTCAAAGCACGTTAGGGTTTCTGTGTCCTCGTGCACCCACATACTTTAAAAAATTTTCCTGCTGATGCTGTAACTGAAAACATGTGAGAGTTGAACCTCTATCTCCTGAGATTCTCAACTAAAACCTGTGAGTTGCAGTCCCTTCCTGGTGAGCGTGGCACTGGCGACCGGCTTTCCCTCTCTCTGCTGTGTACTACCAGGGCACCCATCTTTCTCTTCTGTCCATATTATCCATGTACAGCTTAACACATCACTCTGGGACCTAAAGCCATTTCCCAGCCTTGTAACTGCAGTCTTGGACTTCTGCTTGCCCCTGTAGTAAGAGTGAAGCACTCTCAAAGCCCAGCTCATAACCAGAGTCGTGCAGAGAGTGCGGTGGCCTGAGCAGGAGCTGGGTGTCTGGCACAGCCACAGTGGTGGCTGAATTAACTTTGAACCTCGCATAGAAATAAACAGGTTCATTTGTGCATTTCATGCATGCAGATGCATGCTTGCGCACTGGGGTTTACAAAAAATTTAAGATCACTACTGTTTGCTAATGAGTAGACTATGTCCAAAAAGTATGTTAATTCCATTCTGCAGAGGTGTTGCCAAAGTTAGCAGCTAAGCATGAAAAGCAATTGCAAAGCCGGTGGTGTTTTTAACAGTTATCTGGTGTAAATGTGAGCCTGGTTGTTGCAATTGTTTATATCCCTTGCACAGCTGTGAAATTGAAATAATCTGATTCATGGCACTAGATCAGAATTTAGCCCACTGATTTCCCTCATTATAATTTATTTGGTAAGAAGTACAAAATGTCATACATGGAGGTAAAATCCATGGCCAAGCACTTTCCCTGTCCTGCTCCTCAGAGATGAAACAAGAAATTGACAAGCAGCTCTACAGCCCGCTAGTGAAAATAGACTATTATGAACAGTCAGTCATACGTGCTTCTTTTCTGGGTTTAAGTGGATTAAATAAGGTGTTATTTACAAGGAAACAAGGATTTTTAAAAAAATTATTGGAACTTAGAGAAAGCTTTTTCTTTGCAGCCCTGTGTACAATCCTTCCATCAAGAACTGCTGATGGCTTGTTATGTTTCAGCTGGTATAACTGCTGTCTTTTTGGAACAAAGGAGCAATTAGAAATCATTTGTTATAAAAGCCTCTTTCCTTCTGTTATAAGAGCCTTTGTCTTTCGCTGACCCTTTTGAAAGTTGCAGTTTTGCAAAAAAACCTTGAGAGAAGGAGGCTTTCTTGTCTTTAATCTAAGAGCAAAGTAAGAGCCTAAGTAACTGTCTATGGTCCCACTTTAATCAAGTTAATGCAGCCTGCTAGACTACAGGCTTTGCTTAGTACAAAGAGACACTCAGATGTAAGCTCATGAGTGGATACTTTCACAGGGCATTCGACTAAAAAACAGCTCTATGAGATAAGAGATCAGGTCCAAGAGGAGTCAATGACATAGTATACAGGAGACTGATAGGGGCTGGGAAGGATCCCGGGGTGTTGTGGCAGAGAGGTGTAGTGGCAAAAGCCAGCTGGGTGCTCTCTCTGGCATAATTTCCTTTATAAGGTGCTTGTGAAAAAAAAGTTTTAGTTCAAAGGTTTTTACGTCTTTATTCTAAAGCCCCATTGTGAATTCACAGGGCTTAAAATATGTATCACTGTCCCTTTCATTTTATCCTTCTGAAAGAAATCAAAGGCAAATAAAAAAAAGTTTTTTCCAATGAGCCTAGTCTGTTTGAAATTGTGTGCTGTTTGTACATATGGTCTCTCCATATTGTGTGTTCAAGAGATTCTTTTTGAATTTTGTATACAAGTTGGGTAGACACTACACTTTAAAAAAAGGGGGGGGGAGGTAGAGAAAAAAAACAGGAGTGCCAGGTAACTTCTGGATAAGTAGAGTGCCCCTTCTACTCTGTTCCCAAAGAAAAACTTTAAAACATGTTTTCCACTAAAACTTTCCACTCTTTTTTCTTTTTCCCCCTGTACTGTAAAACTTGTGGACATTCATTTGACATTTCTTTAATTAATGCAATTCTTTACCTTTGTTTTTATCAGCTCTTACTGTATAAACCAACACCATTTAAACATAATTATATCTTCCTGCCTTGTAGAATTTCAGCCTAGGCAGAAGAAATAACAAATAGGACTGAAAGCATAATAAAATCCTGAGGGTTTATTTTTGGTTCTTTTCACAAATAACAAATACACTAGCACAGCTGCATTACTCCATATCATATGCAAAATAATTTTGTCATGAATGTTACTAATTGTTTGAGGATACCTGGTTTGCTGCTGTGGGCATATTTTTCATTTAGAAGGAGATAATTGCTTGCTTTTTCTATTTTCAGGGCACTCAGTGCTCTCTGCTGACATATGATACGTAGTTTAAATTCTATCTTTTATCCGCTCAATATATTTAAAGCATAATCTCAGTGATTGACAGTTTTTGTGAAAAAAATGAAATGATCTGGTTTTACTGTGAAGACAGAATAATCTGTTAACAGAGCAAAAATATTGGTGACACTACAGTGTTTCCAAAGGAAATATTTCGTGCATCATCCTGGGATGTGAATCAAAACAATCATGACAGGTGAATGAAAAGAAGAAAATTAAGATATAGCTACAAACAAAAGCAGCATTAATAATTCAGGTAAATAAACTTCAGTATACAGAAAGGAAGCATGCTGTCAAAGTGATGGAGAATGTTTCCTGAAGTACAGCACATCTAGGCACCAGAAAAATATATAGTGGTTTAATGTTTTATATTTCCACAACGGCTTTTTATATCTCTAATTTCACACTCCTTGTTATGTTTTCCCAGGTAACATTATCTAGTGTGATCCACAAGCTAAACCCAGTTAAAATAACTTGATTTTTAGTGTGGTGAACTTCATTCTGAATTTAAGGAGGATGGCCACACTGCAAGTGGGTGGGTGTCTCTCTCCCTCTTCACTACACTGCAATTTGATGATATTCAGGTTTAATTGGCATGCAACACTGCCTTCTCCATCCAGATAGCTCCACTCTTCTGGCTCTGGGAGGGACTCAGTTCCTCTACTGGGATCTTTCAGTGGCGTGTTAATATTCATAGCAACTTATTTTTAATTGGCCATGCAGCTGGGCCCAAACTCCACCCAGATGCAGGCAGGCTTGCCAGCGGTGCTGGTGTGCCATGGGGCATCGGCCCAAGTTGCTCTTGTCACTGTCCCACACTGCCTGGCCTCGGGGGAACTTCTGCACCTGCAGCAGAGACCATCACCACCCGTGGGGTTTCCAGTCCTGTCGACATGGGCAGCAAGACCGTGCTGCGAGGAAAGGCGTTTGGTGCCCTGGCAGGCAGTCACAGCTTCCGTGCCCCATGGAGGAGCACAGAGACCACCCTCCTCTGTCTTCCTCCCGGGAGCAGGCATCAGTCAGTGGGAGGTGCCTCTGGTGGAGTTCAGTACGTGGGAGTCTTGTGTGTCTGTCCTGAGCAGCTTCTGGTCATGGGAGAGAGAGAATAGGGAGAAGGAGACATCAAGGTAACATTTGGGCTCCTGTCTGTCTTTTGATCACAGCTCATATCAGGTCTTCCTCTGGCAGCTCCATTGCTGTTTCATCTTAGAGTACATGCTCTTGGAAACCAAATCTGGGGTAACTGAGTAATAACAGCTGTGCCTTTAGCTGTAGTCAGTGTTTTCTCTTTATATTCTCATTTAAGGCAGCAAGCAGTAAAGGCCCAGGTTTCTCTAGGATTTTAAATGAGTTCATATAGTCTCATGAAATGTACTAAATATTGCTACAGTCAGAAAAAAACCAAACCCCAAAACAAACTGTAGAAGAAAACCAATTTGTACATATCATTTCAGTGCAAACTTGACTGTTTCAGTGTTTATAAATATTCCTCTGTGGAGAGAAGCGTGTGTATTATAATAATTATGCATTAGTGCCTCATTAGTAGGGGGTAACATCCACGCTGTTTCCTTTTCCTCTAGTGTATTTTTGATACGTTAACATTTTAAAAATTCTTATTTAGAGTAACCAGGAGAATGCGTATACTCGTGTCTGCATGTCCTTGTGTATAAGCATCCCCCACGGGCAGGGAACCGGCACCGCGTCCTGCTCACAATCCGTCATGGAGGGAGCTGCCAGGGCTGGCTAATGAGGAATCCAGGGCCTGTACTATGTTTGAAGTACTGCTGCTGTGAGTCACTTTGGCTATTTGGATTTGGGGTGCAGGCTGCCTTCTAGCCCATAATGCTAGCACCCAAGGGTCCATGGGGGCCCACAGCAGCCTCCTGGCTGTGCTGGGGCTTGTGTCCCCTGCTGCATAGGCCAGCAGAAAGTGGGGCACGGCCTCAGTGGCCTTTGTGCATGCCCACGCAAGAGACTCGGTCTGGTGTGACTAATCAACCCATTGCACTATCCCGACACCATTGAATGATTTGATGGATGAAATGATTGCATTTTTCTGGGTACTGATTTTTAACAGCACTTGAGATATCAAGTGTTTGTGAAGGGAAGCCAGTGGTGTTGTGTATCCTTTTAATCCATCACAGCCCCATGACTTTCACTAACAGTCAGGAAAGGATACCTTGACACAAACCATTTCATCTTTTTTCACTTTCCAAAACAATAAAAGTGTCTGCAACTTTGTTTGTGGTGCAGGCTTGTGTTTGCATATGGACGATATCAATCCTTGAGAGAGAAAGAGAGACATCCAAGATAATGAAGGAAGGAAACACTTTTGAGACTTTCCTTACTGTCACTCCTGCTACCAGAATTATAATTACATTATAGAAAGGAAATTAGTGCTAACCTGAGAGGAGCAATTCCACTGTAAATTCTACCCCATCATTAATTTCCTTTTTGCACTCCAAGTCAAGATTGCAGTTTATAGAATTGCAGAGCAAGAAGATGCTTAACTAACCTCTTCTGTTTACAGAAAGCAAATTGACTTTGGAGCAAATCACCTTCTCATTGTTTAGAAAGAAAAAATAGTACATCAAGGAAAAATATACTAATTGATGCCTTTCTAAATAAGGCATGAACATAGATTTATACTGAATCAGTTGTCTAGTGCCTCAAATTAATCTCTTCATTATATGGCACTAGGCTGAGTATTTTGTGTTTCAATCCATCTTTTAGAACAGCATTTGATTAATCAACTTAATGATGACAGTTTTTAGCTTGTGACAAATGATACGTTTATGCAGGCAATGTTTCAGATGATCCATGCTATTGTAAGCAAAAAGAAAAGAAACATCAATTTAGAAGATTAGATTATTATGCCATGCTTTATACTCTCTATAGTTTCTCTAATGAAAAAAGTGAGATTTAGATTCTAAGTAGGCTGCCACCTGAAACTAATAATATTAAATAAATCTTACATATGCAGTGTCTGCCTTCCCCAGTAACTATTTTGCTTAAGAAAGAATGTTAACTGTATATGCAGTCAAATGGGAACTTAATCAAAATAGAAATCATTGCAGTTGACAATGTGATCACAAGTGACTTTGTTTTAGAAAGTTAAAACATTGTTAGCAATACATCCATGTGTAGCACTAGACATAAACTAACTCTTCTTCACATGTAAATAGAAACTGATTCTATTTTATATGATGAGAAATCAGGCAGTGAAACCTCAGCAGTAACAAATGAGGGGCACCAGCTTCCACCCCAGAGCCTGCCGGGAGATGTAAATCGCCTCCTCAGAGGTGGGTGACAGGGCGTATCATCACCACTGTGGAAAGACTCCTAATCCATATCTGCCTCCTTTCACCTGAGCGTAAGCTTGAGGAACCCAGCTGCTTCAGGGGAGGAGTTTTTGTCGAACTGAGCTTTTGTTTTATACTCGATCCACAGTGCAAAATGGTACATGTCTGTCCATAAGGCTCCCATTGCCAGTCGGGGTGGAAGCAAGTATTTTGTTACAAGCATTGCCTCATTGTTTCAGAAAGTTTTTTTTTCCTACACAGTTTGCATTGTCTGTCATACTGAACATACTTGGTAAATTATGTTTAACGTTTCACTAATTTCCTCCCCCTGTATTTTACTAGCTAGGTGTGAAATGATAATCTCAGAAATTTACAAAAAGTGAGATACAGGCATGAGTTTCAAATCCAATCCATTAGTCTTTAGCCAAATGAATTTTTCCTAATTGGAAAAAAGATACACATTTGTGATAACAAAAATACAGCTTTTAAAGTAATTAATGCTCAGGCATCCAGTGGATCATCTTTTTAGTTAACAGGCCACGGGTGTTTGAACTCTGCAAGTTTTGTGACTGGCAAAAGGGCTGCTCTTAAAAATGCCTAAATATTTGATAGAGATCACCAGATCGGTGAATAATGGCATGTCCACAGGTGGGTCAGAAGTGATGC
>WKFP01014152.1:139592-170881 GCA_011057875.1 Pterocles orientalis
AGCAGCGAGTTGAAATGAAACACCTCCTGGGCCTGGTTTGCACGTTCTTCAGTTGGGGAGTTGCCCTGGAGACTAAGGATATACTGAACTGGAAGTAATGGAAACAGGAGAAAGGGATACTAAAATATGGCTGTACCTGGAGGTAAGATCTTGGCCTCTTTCAGCTGCATTAAAGGTGGGATAAACAGTAACTTCAATTTGATTTTTTTTAAATTATTTTTGTATTCAGGAAATGCTGGAACTAAACTTTTTGCAAATGGCTTCTCAGACCCAGGGTGGACTTTCAGGTGGAAAGTTTGAAATAGATCATGGACTCACCAGGCAGCTCACAAGGATGTTTACATGCAAGACTTAGGATGCAGGAACTTGAACTTGAATTTTCTGATATCAGGCAGAGAGGCAAATACTTTAGTCAAGCAATACTGTGCGGAAGTGGGAGAATATCCTAGTCTATCCTGGAAATAAAATGTGCTGCTGAAAATGGGATCAAATGGCAAGAACGTGCAGGTACTATGTTGCTGGCCATATTTTAGAGAGAGAGAGGGAGAGAGAGCATCCTTCTTAGAGGATATCATGTAAATAAATTCTGCTGTGAGCAGTACAATCCTTTGTGTCAAGTTGATTGCAAATCCTGGTATTCATCTTCAGGGGAGGAGATGATGTATATGACTGAACACCTGCAACCACAGAGCTTTTATTGTGGAAATTCTGCTTGCTGACCCTCTCCCATTTAGGAGCTGAATTTAACGTGTGCTGTATTCCTAAAGCAGTAGATCAAAGCAGCACTTATTTACTCTGCAGACCTGTTTCCTGTATTCTGGTTTTATTTGCTTACTTTAATGGTTTTAATATCATTTATTTCTGCCACAGAACAAATACAACTACATGAGAGTAATCAGGTTTTTATTCTGACTAGGGTATTGTTAATATGAATAAGAAATAAGTTTCAATTGCAAATCTAGTGTCGTTCTTTGGTTACTTCTTGTATTTCTGTGCCTGGCTTAAACAGCATGAAAGTAGAGAGGGGAGGCCAACAACTGGACCGTTAACTTTTATTACGGGTGCTGAAGCACAGGGCAGAAGGAGCTCAGCCTGATTTGCAGGTTCTAATCTGAGTTTTCAGTGGCTACAAGATGTTTTTTAAAAGCTTATAAACAGATTTTATTTGTAAACCACTGAGACTCAATAAACAGGGCTGCACTGTAACTGGTTTACGATGCCACTTTTTAGAGCTGATCCACAATGTAAGCAGAATACTGTCTGCAATCTCCAATTTGTGTTTCAAAATGACAGGAAATTGCTGCTTTAAAACTCTGGACCCCAATGTCTCTGTCTGCTGCTGAAACCTGGTGCTACGCAGGGCTGATGCAGCACTGGGGAGCTCTGTGGATCCCTTGGCTGCCAGGGTGACTGTACTGTGCTCAGCTTGCAGGCTGCTTTCCCCATCGGTGCCTCTCAGAGCACACTCACTAGCAACAAATAGCTACAAATTCAAAGGTATTTAAAGTACTGGGAGTACCTTGTGTGACCAAGGCAGAAATAATACCATCTGTGGAAATATGACAGCTATATCAAAGACGGTATTATCTCCAAAAAAGATTACCTCCCTCTCGAACTGAGGCTGGAGGAAGTGCAGAGTTAACCTGGCCATAAAGTGGTGAGATGTCCTCACCTGGAGGAAAGTTAAAATTTGATGCCTTCTTTCTCCTTGTGCTCATTGAAGAGGAATTTGATCTGCTACAAAAGCTGAAGATGGTAGAACCAAAGAGGAGTACCCCTGGGGGGCCATTTTAACTCAATGCTCCACTAGAGCTGAAATGAATGTGCCCTTTGCAGACCACACCTAAACTGTGTTGTGGAAGGAGATGTTGCTTTGTACCTTTCCTTGACTTTCAGCCTCTCTGTGGAATAAAATGCACTCAGGTGCTTAGTAGCCATTTACCTTCAACGTACTGTCAAAATTCCAGTCTTTCTTGACGGTTTGCCACACTCAAACATGTCTATAACAGACTATTATTTTACAGTCATGAAATAATGATGATACTCTGTGCCAGCACCGGTCAGAGGAGTTTTCTGGTATAGCAACATTTAAGGTGCACTGTAGTATCAATAGCATCTCCAGAGGTAGGTGATTTTCTTTGTGATGTCTCAGCTTGTTTCCTTTACAGAAAAAAAAAAAGGCAAGAGAGGATCACAAAGCTCAACAGATCTTCTGGTACTGAAGTTGCTCCCTGTACACGGACAAGAGGTGATTATATTATTTTGTTATAAAATATAACATTTAAGGCATTTGATGATTTATAATAATGGTCTGAATTCTGAAATTCCGGTGAGAAGCTTAATGCTGTGAGTGCAATAGGAGAAAAAGCCTTCTATTGTCAGGAGGAAATTAATGTTGCTCTTCTTTAGTCCCTGTTTCTCAGTGATGTTTGGAGACAAGGATACAGCACACTGGAGTGCAAGCACACTCTGTGGTGATAGGAGCATGCATGGCTGGGGAGAAAGGGCTGCATCCAGCAGCCTGCTCAGGAAGGAAGGAGCAGTGAGCCACATACAACTTTTAGCACAACAACAATCAAGAAGCTGGAAAGAAGAATTCAGTAAAGATTACTTCAGAAAGTAGTGGCATATGATCTAAGGTCGCAATACATTTACCTTCTTCACTTCAGTTTTCTTCTAAAACCATCTTGTACTTGTCTTTTCTTCAGATCTGTGTAATGATGTACAGCTACAGGGCTAACTCATTCACATTTCGCTATCTTATTGTCTTTGGCAAATATGTCTGAAGGGGCTGCAGGGCTGAAAAGGACTCCTCAGTGAAAGTTGTTGTGACAAAGTAACATAAATGAGAATAATCTTGCTCACGTCAATGTACATCGAAGGTGCATTGCTTTGGCAAGCTGTAATGTGGCTTTGGCTGCCTGATCTGACTTGGGAAGCTTTCCATGTCCATTTGCCTCCTGTATTTTCCTTTTTCTTTGATTTGCCCAAGTTTATTCTCACTTTTGGTATCAGAATGATTGAGAAGCACCCTGGAGATGCTCTAGCTAATTCTTGAGCTTCCAGTCAGTGAGAGAGAAATTGTGCTTGCAGTGTAAATGGAGACTGCTCTCTGCAAAATACTCTCTCACTTGCATTGCTGTGCTTCAGATCCAAGGCACAGCGGTGGGTGCTCTACTATAGTCTTCTAAACTTCTTGACGTGGTCTATGTTTTGCCTAATAGGTTTTTGAGGGAGTGTATTGATTTCACTATAGAATGCCAGTGACCTTTACATGCTGCTGTACATTATGTCGCATCGTGATAGCCCCACTGAGTCCTCTTAGCCCTGACCCCACATCCAGCTTGTGAATCAAGAGCTGCACATTTTAAAATCCCTGCATGTTTACTTCTGGTGGGTTGGAGGATTGGAGGGGAGGCCTTGGATATCTAAATGTTCAGCAGCCTTCTACCACTTGCACTGCTCAGAAGCTCAGTATTGCAGGCAGAGATCCACCTCTGACTCTTCTCTGGGTCATTTGTGAGCAGGATGGAGCTGTAGAGCTCTACAAGGAAGCATGAGCAGGTGCTGGAAGTGTGCTGGTTTCAGTGTGCAGTCACAGGACCAAGGTGCCTGTCCACAGGTGGGTTGCATGCAGTTCTTGCCCTGCCCTTGAGTGATTTTAGCACTGCTCAGCGTGAGCAGAAGTCAGCATCTGCACACTGGTGTCAGTTTTTGGGTTGTCTCATTCTTGCTTCTGTCTGTTCTACCTCCATTGCTGCTGTTATCCAAACATTGTCAAGGAGGATGTCACTGGGGAAACCTTGTTCTTGAGCTGTAACTGTCCATGAATGAAGGCATCACCCTTGTGGACACTGAAGGAATGGAGGAGCCAGCACATACCTCTGCGACAGACCACCATCACATGACAGTGACTTTCACACACTGTTCTTGTCATACAGAATCACAGAATCATTAAGGTTGGAAAAGACCTCAAGGATCATTAAGTCCAACCCAACACCACCTAACTCACTAAACCATGTCCCTAAGCACCACATCTACATGTTTCTTGAACACCCCCAGGGATGGTGACTCAACCACCTCCCTGTGTCGCCTGTTCCAATGTCTGACCACTCTTTCGGTGAAGAAATTTTTCCTAATATCCAGCCTAAACCTTCCCTGGTGTAACTTGAGGCCATTTCCTCTTGTCCTATTACTTGTTACTTTACTATATGTTACTGAATAACACAACAGACACCCTGAAGGCTACTGCACATGGTTTTATTGGTCTTAGTATAACTATCAGTGTGAAGATGGATTGTCAGCATAACATATACATGAAGGAAGCTTAGTAATAATTAAGGACTTTCGATTTGAAACAACACCCTGCAGAGTTGCAAGAGAAAACAGAGAGAGTTTCCTCCCCTTCCCTCTCCTCCAGCTAAGAAATCTCTCTCTCTCTTTCTGTATAGATATATATGCTAAACTAAATGGGAAAGAAATGGAGCTCATACTGAACAAACACATGATCTGTGAGAGAAACCGTATGATAGCATTAGCTCTGCAATATTAGTTCATCAGCAGGTACTTCAAACATACTGCTTCTTCAGGGAAGAGAAAACCCATGCTAATTTACTATGAGTTACTGAGGGTTAAACGTTTGGAACTGTCTTGGAGCGTACTAGGTCAGAAATGTTGACCTGTGGCTGTGAGGTACTGAGTATATTAAGGGTCTGGGATGGAAAAGACTTCAGCATTAATTCAGCCAGTTAACAGGTATATTAATTAATTTGATTATAAATAAAAAGACTACCTTAATACAAAAACAGGTGTAAGTGCTTTCCAAGCAACAAAGTTCATAATTTTTCTGTCCATTGTGGATTTGCCTAGAAAGATCTGTCTTTTTCCTGATTTTTATGGGTTAGAAGAAGTCACTGTTCCTCTCCTTGCCTGACTGTAACCAGTTCCACCTATTGGTACCACCATAGTCCAAGCTAGTAAGTTAGTTATTTATTCTGATTCCTCTGTGATACAAAAGACACCCTTTTGCGAATTAGTGGGATAATTTTTAAAATCCTACAACTAAGGTAGTCTCTTACCCTAGCAATTTTGAGAGTAGTCTAGCCAAAGTGAAGTGCAGTGTGGGACAGTGATTTCCACCTCTGCTCTGAGCTTAGTGCAAATGACCTGGGAATATAGCTGCTGACAAAACAACCTGATCTTCTGTTGAAGAAGAATTGGCAAAGTCTGGCATATCTCAAGGCCAATTTTGTTACCTGACATTATGCCAAAAAGGAGCTGCGTGTGACGAGGTTAAGGGCTCATTCAACGGCTGTGAAATCAGCATCAAACAAATAGCCACAGGGAGTGCCAGGCCATGTTCAATCCTTTGCCTGGAGTCCCCTAATATTAGAATTACTCTTGACACACAGAGAAAAGGCTTCCTTGGCCTAGGCAAGCAAGATGAGCAACACAAAATGACTCGCTGCGAAGCATGGGGATAGTGATGCAGTGGCAGAAGCTGCTGGTGAGCCTTAGTTATCCTTAAAGGATATACGTCTTAACTTTATTTTGTCTGAATCCTTCTTCCTCTCATGAAGAAAATCCTGCAAGACATAGTTAAAAGCCTTTTCTGAACCCTGGACAAAACAGCAGAATCAGATACTTTAATCTGGCATATGGTTATTAAAAATCTGAAAACCACATAAGCAGAACAAAATTTTCCAACCGCCTATTGGTTTTCATAGAACCATAGAATAGTTTGGGTTGGAAGGGTCCTTTAAAGGTCACCTAACGCAACTCCCCCTGCAATGAGCAGGGACATCTTTGACTACATCAGGTTGCTCAGAGCCCCACCCAACCTGATCTTAAATGTTTCCAGGGATGGGGCATCTACCACCTCTCTGAAGAACATGTTCCAGTGTTTCACCACCCTAAGTGTAAAAATGTCTTCCTTGTATCTATTCTAAATCTACCCTCTTTTAGTTTAAAACCACTACATGTTGTCCTATCACTTCAGGCCCTACTAAAAAGTCTGTCCCTATCTTTCTCGTAAGCCCCCTTTATGTATTGAAAGGCCACAATAAGGTTTCCCTGGAGCCACCTCTTCTCCAGGCTGAACAGCCCCAACTCTCTCAGCCTTTCTTCGCTGGAAAGGTGTTCCATCCCTCTCATAATTTTCATGCTCCTCTTCTGGACCCACTCCAACTGGGCTAAGGTAAAGAAATTGTTCTACCTAATCGCAGTGATTTTAGCCAAAACTGATTATAGCAATTTAAAAACTTTCTTCTGCAGGTTACTATTTTGCCTGACAGCCAGGCTAATTTGATCACATTTGTTAATTTGAATCACATTCCATAAGAGGAGGATGACAAGGCCTCGATAAAGGTAAGGACTGTATGCAACTAATATTCCATTCGTCATTTATCCAACCAACTGCCTTCAGGTGGTGAGCTGTGTCTTGAACCCCACATTCATGATCACTCTAAAAGTGTTTGTACTCTTTCCAGAAAGAAGATGGGTCTTTGCACACCTTCAGCTGTCCACATTCCAGGTGGACCTACTTGTACTGCCAAGGATGTTGAGTTGCTGCAGACTGGACCTGAGGCAAATAACATCCTGTGGAGCAGCAGAATGTATTAGTTTACAGCAGCAAAGGGCTGTGCCATTATTTATAAAAAAGCAAAGGTTGGATTGTCATTTGACTGTGCAGACGTAGTACCTGTGACTTAGCAATGCAGAAAATGTTGGATTTAAGGCCTTATCTGAACTGCACAGGTGAGATACAATTTCCAGATGTCTAGATGCACCTGGATTAGTTTTCATCTGTGAAGGAGCTGCAATGAGAAATTCAGGGCTTGATATTTACTCTGTAGTAGAGACTTATGTGGTCATGGCTTGCTCAGTGTGGGTCACTGGACAGAAGCTGTCTCAGGAGAACCTGCAGACTGATGTTGCAACATAAGCACCACACAAATCAGTATGTGGGGTTTATCCACTTGGTGTAGTGCAGTTATCTCCGTAAGGTTTGACGTGTAGCTAGGATGAGCTGCAATGGTTACTGGTGATGGTTTCAGAACAGTGGTTGGCAATGCCAGTTTTTCTGTGTATGTGTGTAACTGATCAGATTGTACTGATTGTTGTTTGATGGATACAGGGTGTGTTGCTTCCTTATCTGTCCAGTTCCCTCCATGGTGATCACTTTATTGGAGCAAGTAAGCAAAGCATGTGCTTATACATATACTGACTGTCATAAAAGTGACATCTAAAAAAGTCAGGTTAGGGTACAAGTACGTACATACATACATACATATAAACAAATATACTGAAGAATTCCCTACAGGCCATAGCAAGCCGGACAATAATAGTCCTACTCTAGTCCATTTGGCCTATAGAAGCCAAAATTGAAAAGACTTGAAAAGACAATAAAGAACCATGAGGTGATCTGGTTCCCTTGATCCACTAAAGCAAAAACTAGCTCGTGTTTTTGAGGAGAAAAGAGCAAGCAAAGAGTGAGGCAACTTTGGCTGGTAGATAGATTGGTCTTTTTCCATTAGCTGAATCTCACTCTGGCTTATGAATTCATAACATTCAGCATTTTACTTGGACTCTGTGCACACAAAAGAATCTGCTAAGGGCAGTGGGAAATAACATATGTATTGAGACAAGTAATAAATAAGGTGTAATGCATTTATTCTGGATCCATCCATTCCACCTACACACATAGCTAAAGCACATATCACTGCAGTAGCTTAGCATCATGTCTTATCCCTGGCATGTTCATGTTTATGTATTTCTGTTCAGAGAAAAAATAAGGCAAATTACAGTGTTTCTTTACATTCCACATATGTTGTATGTTATTTATTAATTCTTTTTTTTCTCTTACCACAAAGAAGTATTTCAAATCATCTTGACATCTCATCTATACACAAAGCTAGGAAATTTTGCATTTCTACCAGTTTTACAACCCAGGGAAAACAATTTTTTTTTGTCAGTGCATCATTGCAAATTTCTGTCATGAAAGAAAGTATTTTTTCCCATGCAAGCCGAGTTTTTGCTTCATGAAACCAAGAGCTGCTCATATCCCTGTGGAGGCAATTGCATAGGGTCAAAGGTTAAATTTAGAATTTTCTGTGACTGATCCTGTTATAAAGTTAATTTGCAGAATGATATTACCCAGTCTAGCAAGGAGACTGGCCAAAGGAGCAGCAGGAGGACTGACTGAGAGACAGGGACCCATTCTGAAGTGTAGCTAGGTGGGATGAATAAAGGCTTTGGTTCAGGATGGAGGAGCGAATGGACAGACTGCTGCCTGCATGCCACTCCTCTGAGGTTCAGGTTCTGCCTCCTCCAGCCTCAATGCAAAACTGGGGTAGGTCTGCGTTTTGTCACTATGTTTTGTATTATGTGGGAGAGGGAAAATGCTTTTAGAGCTCCTGAGAGAGGCACAGTTAAATCAGCACCTAAGCAACCCTTCTGGCCTTTTACCCTAACGCATGCTTAGAGACTTCAGCATTGTGTTTCTGAGACCGTACAAAGTACATGTGAGGGCTGCCTTTCCCCCACATGCCTCCAAGTTTCAACATCTACCCAAAGAATGTGACTGAAAAACTGATGCCCTTTAAATGGCTCATTTTGGCAGTGATCAACCCTTTGTGGCTTGATTTAGTGTTCCATCCTGCCTTGCCCTGCCTGGCACACAGAGCAATCTGTGTCTCCAGAACCAGTTTTCTAGAAGTGTAATGGTTTGGAGGATCTAGGTCAAATTAAGCAGCCAACAGACTTCTTGAGTACCTGGTGCCCAGAGCAGGGTCTTGGTGCACACTGTCGCAGTCATTCTGGCTGCTTGCCTCACATACTGTGGCCACAAGATTGATTAAAGATCACTGAAGTCTGTGGGCAGTCTCAGGATGCTTTTGGATGAGCAATCAGGCCCTTGGAAAGCAGAACTTTGGCTTTTTATATCCAGCTCCAGGTCAGGTTCTGGGTTGTCTGATGGAGAGAGAGACATCACCGCACTGAGATGTGAGGATGTGAAAGCAATGCTAATTCCTACTTCTGCCTCTTGTCAGGAAGGTGAAAAAGCAAATTGAAAGGAGCTGCACAAGGGGCGGGAGAGCTCATAGTTTAAAAAAAAATTAAAAAAAGAGAGAGAGCGACAGATTCAAGCTCTGGATGTGATGGAGTTTTGGGGAGCTGAAATTTCCTAAGGCGGCTCATCATTTAAATGGTGAATGGCAGGACCTGAATTTTTAGAGAGGAGGAAGGAGGCAGGCTGCTCAGCACTGCAGAAAAGCTAGTGACTTGTCTGATGTCTCATGGTAAGACATGAGAAAGGCAAGTCTGTGGAGGCTTCCTTTTCAGCTGATCATCAGTGAATAGACAGGTCATTTCTAATTAATACTTGTCAAATTAAACCAAGTTAACCTCACCAAAGTGGGAGGTATTATATCAGAAACTGGGCTGTCATTCAGGGCTTTAATTTTCTGGGCTGACTATAAGGCTCTTCGGTGTTCTGTTATCCTCACCAGATTCTTCAGTGCTCTAAAAGAAAATGGGACTTTGCATACAAGCACATAGAAATGCCCTGACTCTGTGGCCTGACTCCCTCTGAGGGCAACCCTGCCCAGCGTGGGCTTCCTGGCCCAATGCTTGGCATGGGCAGGTCCTGCTCTGTAAGTCCCTTTGTGTTGTTGTGCTCCCTCTTTGTGCATATTGAGAAGTGAGAGGCAAAATTCTATCCTTTATTTATTCAGTAAGTGTAGGAAGGGTAATTTTTTCTTTTGACTCTTCTGCAGTGTTCAGTGGAAGTGGCAGGAGTTGGTAGCTGAGATCATTGCATCTCTGAAGTGAGACTGGAGAACGCTATGTATCCTCAGTGTACCATGTTTTGTGTTTTTAATTGTTTAATGTTGTGTAAAATTTCACTGATAGAAACTCTTAATAAGGTATTAAAAAAAAAAACCTGAAGGAAGATTAGCAATTTGCACCTTTTAAAAAATGAACAGTACTCTTGTTATTTTGATATACAGCTCCATTATCAATTTGCATCTTTAAAGAGGTGTAACCTTTCTCTGATAAATTCTGCTCTCTTCTAGCTAGCTGCAAATACTCAGTTTTACTTTGCCTGTATTGCACTTTCCTATGCACAGTTAAAGCAAACCAGTAACAAAACCAGATTTTTAACATACTGGAGTGTGATTCAGCTTATTGTAGCCTAGGCTATCAGAGTTGACTGGTAATCTTGCTGAAGAGTAGCCCTGCAGGTTATTAAAGAAAAAAAAATTAGTTTCTGAGAATATATCAACAAAAATATCTTCATGCTTGAACAGTCACATACCCATAACCTTCTTATTTATCAAACTGGCTCCAGGGAATAGTACAACTCTCAGCCTGCTATTGTACAATGAACTGTGCCTGTTGGCAGAGCAATCTGGACTGATAATTCCCATCTTCCAGCCTGCCTTACCCTATCTGTTCAAATTGACTTACTCCAGCTATAACACCCAAGGAAGCACCTTATACTACAAGGTCCAGTTGTCAGAGGTCAGTCCATTTAGACTCTTCTCCAGCATCCTGGCATGCCTGGAAGGCCTTAGATTTATGGAACCTATACAAATTTGTTGCAATGTAAATATCAAAAACAGGGCCATGTTGTTAAACATATGGAAAGAATACCTTTAGCTGGAGGATGCTTGAAACCTTTTATGGCAATGGTTTTATTCTTAACTGTGAAACCAAAATCTTGTCTTTATTTTCTTCCTATTTCATCCCCTCACAAATAGTTAAACTTGCTATCAGACCAAAACCTAGCTATGAATTGAAATTATTTTTGTTGCTTTTTTTTTTCTTCCCCTCAATTAATAAGAATTAACACATGGAGGGTGAGTCTTGCAAATTAGCTCAATTCTGTCTGGGCTTCCACACGTGCTAACTGAGGTGCAGTGCAGGCTGCAAGGCACTGTGGCAAGCCTCACCTTAACGTTAGCAGGGAGCTGAGCTTGTTCATCTCTCAAGGAGGAGCTGTTCTCTGGCATTAGGGGAAGAAAACAAACCTGAAGATGACAGTCTGGCTGCTCACAGTATAAGTCAAGGTTATGGAGAATAATTCTTGAAAAGTCTGGCCCAGACCTTGCTGAAATCACGAGGATTTCAATGACCTTTAGGCCTCATTAGTAAAGTTAGTATTCAGTTTTAAAGATGGTTTGTCTCTGAGATGGTACCAGAAGGTATATGAAATTTGGCTTCTGTGGGTGGCTGAAATGGGAACCCAAAGAAAAGAAAAATAATTAAACTATTGATCACTGACACTTCAGACTGAGGATTTTACAAGTTTGATGATACATCTTCCCAATTCATACACTGAAGTCATCCAAAGCAATAGTCAGTAAGAGATATTCAACTGCCTTCTGCTGAACACATACAATTTAGGTGTCAAACAATAGGACTTTTACTCCTTTAAATGTAAAACCTTTAATGCAAACTGAACTACAGCATGGTTGCTGAGTTCTTGTAAAATCTGCTAGCAATTGATTATAGGGAGAAAAGAACAGCACATCATCTATCAGCTCTCTGCATGGGGGAATGATTAGATTCTTTTGATAATTGAGAGGAGTATATTAGGTCTCAAAATGAATCCACTTTTCCAGCTTTAAAGAAGAGAACAGTTACTGACTAAACATTGGTATGTATAGGAAGATTATAAATATGAAATATAGGACTGCAGCACAAAAATATTTGAAAATCCAAAATCTGGTCTCAGTCTCAGCTTATTTATCTTTGTGCTGCAGGCAGGAGAGCTGTCCCCAGTGGCAGTGTTCTTTAGTGGCTTACATGGTCTCTGCACTGGTGAAAGTGTTGTCCTTGAAATCACCGAGGAATATCTTTATTTCAGTTTCAGCTTGAGGTTATCATTATAGTACATTTTAAAGATACATTTAATTCCCAGTTCATACACGGAAGTCATACAAATTATTGATTTTTAGCCCGGATCATTAAGAATTTTAACACAGGCTGTGGCTACTCAGCTAGAAGAGGTTCTGTTAAGAGGTTAATTTTGGCATATAATTAACTTGTCAGCTAATGAGCTAAAGACAACTTTATAATTTAATTGCTACATCTGGTAAAAAGTTCAAAGAGGAAGAACAACAGCTTTCAACATCTAAGTGCTTAGAGTAGTAGCCATGTTTATTCCCTCACCCCAAGGAAGGTTAAAATCCAGCCCCTCTTACAAATCCCTTTTCTTTGTGTTTCTCGTTTCTTTCTTCAGTCTGCTTATGGGAACAGTTTCTTCACCCTTGGCTTGCTGTATCCATTCTCACATGTTGCAGGGTAGTATTTAAAATGAAGATCAGTGATGAATTCATAGGCAAATTTCTAAAAGGTACTAAAATGAAGGGGGTGAGTAACAGTCTGGCGGAAGATGACGCTACCCACCTGCTCCCTCCTGGTGCCATCCCTTCAGTCCCCAGCCTTGTTCAGTAGCTGCTGGGAGAGCTTGGTAGAGAAAAGGGGAGGCAACATTTCAGTCAGACAAGAGGAGTATTCACATTCCCAATTGCTGTTATGAGCTAATACGCTGCATGGCAGTCTTCCTTTTGCATAACATACCTGGAGACTAAGAATTAAATCTAGAAGCACAGTTAATCTTTAAAGTTAATGGAAAAACATTTAGTGGGGCATATGCTAAGCTGCTGTAACTTGTATAATTTGTCACCCGAGAATCTACCTCATTGACTATGGGGGGATCTTGTTTTGGGCCTTGGGGTCCTGTTGAGCAAAAGGGTCAGCACTGGCTGTCCTCTTCTTTTTGGAGTTCCTGGGTTTGAGTCACCTCTTCCTATCCATTTTCTACACGGCCCATGTTGACTGAACCCACAGTTACCTGCAGTGCTGAATGGGGCAGAACAAAGAATTTGATGATGCTTTGGTGGGAGGTGGGCACAGCAAGGAAGAAAAAACTGGGCATGAATGAAGTGAAAAGCCCCAAAGCATGACAAATAGAGCAGTTGTGGGGCTGAGAGGGTGGGGAAGCAGCAGCTGAGGTCTGTCTGTGCTCATGGAAAGGTGAACATTTGAAGGCTGAATGTCCAGGACACAGTTTGTGATGGGGTTTGAAATTCAGCATATCTTCTATCCTTATTCCTTACATCTCCTTCACATGATGAGAAACTTTCCTGCAAACAGGCACCCTGACAATGACAAACCGAATCCTCATTAAAACAAAGAAAGGTTAAGGGGGAAAAATAACCTATTTAAAATGAGGTAACTCACCAGTCTTTGAGCTGTAAATTGACAATAGGATTTATATAAATCCATAATTGTATCTCTTTTACCTGCAGTTAGGCTAGTTAATGATGAAAAAAAGTATACAGCCTATCGTGAGGTTTTAATGAGGATTCTTTTTGCAGAGTTAAAAAAATCCACCAAATTAAATTCTGCCAATTTACTCCATTGCAAATTGAGCGCCACCCTGTGCGCAAAAAAATCATCAAGTAGCTTAAATCAGTTACAGCTAAATGTGTAAGTCAGCGTGTGCTTTAGCCTTTAGTCATGAAGAATATATTAGATTTTAAAAATAAATGGCTTTCTGCTGAGTCTTCATTGCAATGGCTTTCTGACTTTTAATTAAATTTTCAGTACTTGTGGGTGCTGCTTCATGTACTTTGTCCACAGAATTCACAGCATCTCTATCATTATCTGCGGTGGAAAACCAGACTGGAGATTATTAAGCTTGTTCATTTCTTTGTTATTCACTAGTACAATACCTAGAGAATTTATTTTTTTTCTCTTGTAAGATAAGAGCAAAGCATTTATTCTACAATAATAGTCTATAAGAATGAAGCAAGAATGCAGAAAACTGAACATGATTAGCAGTAGCTGGTAGCTCGTTACATTTTGCTCATTAGACACTTCTGGTCTCTTTCATTGGTGTTAAATGAACTTAATGTAAATTAGTAAGTACAAGTTTGCATCATTTAGAAGAAGCTCATAAAGAAAAGGGAAAGTAGCGGGCATTGCTGGCCCCAGCGAGGAGTGCTGCTGCCTGTGGCTGTTGGAGGGAATGGCTGCTTCTCACATGGGACAGTGGGAGCAGTCCCTGCCAGGTTGGGCATTGCCTTTTTCAACTACGGCGCCAGTGCTTTGAGGTGATGACTTCACACAACCGATCATTAATTGGGAGGGGAGGAAAGAAGCCTAACGCTTGCTGGTGGTTTCCTGCACCTGTGGGACCCTGGTGCCAGGTCTGGGCATGGAGGTGCTAGCCCTGAAGAGCATGCCCAGCCACTGAACAGGCTTGCCCGCTTCTCTGCTTGCCTCCTACCTCGCTGCTGGTGTGAGGCAAGCAGAGGCCAGTGCTGGTCTCCCCAGGACACCAGGAGCACTGTCTGTGTGCTGGTTCCCTGCCCCAGGGGCCAGGCCTGTGGGAGCCGTGGTCACGTTGGCTCCATGGCTCTGGAACACCCTGAGCTGCTTCACAAAAAATGATGTACCTTGTCTGGCCTGTGGGCTGCCAGCCTTCCCTCCCTACCCATTCTCACTGTCTGTGGGCTTTGAGATTAAAAACTTGACTTGAGAGAAGTCAGCATGTGTAATTTTGAAAGGGGAGGCAGTGCAGGGGAGCAGCTCTCTCCCATTGCTCTCCAGGCTGGGATTTAATCCACCATGTCCTCTCACAGGTGTGGGTGAGGGCAGGTTGGGGCTACCTTCACCCTTCTCCCCCTGGCCACCTGCCCTGCCTTGGGCCCCTGTCCCACTTGCTGTGGTGATCTGCTGCAAGTGGCACGTGGTGTTAGGGGGTAAGGGCACGGCCATGGGCAGGCTGAGCCTCGTTGCCTTCTGTTGAGATTTATGGGAACCAGAGCAGGGCCCCTGTTGTGAGCTCTGCCTGCAGCCACATGTCTGTAGCAGAGCTGCGTGGGTGACAGTCTGCATAGGACAATTGTCTGTGTGCCTATAAGGGAGATAGAGTTGTAGAAATGTGACAGGAGGATGCAAAGGTTTAAGAAATATTCTTAGCTCCTCTCCACCCATCGGAGCTCATTGAGTGTAACAAAAATGAATGTGGCCAGGCAGTGGTGGACCTATCGTGCACCTAATTTCAAGTGTCTCATCACCAATTATCCCCATGCGTATCTGTTCTCTTTACCTGATGGACTAAGATTGACTCTCAGACCTGGGCTCTTTTCCTCCTCTTTCAGTGTCGCTTCCAGCATGTCATTTTCCCATTTGTCTGCAGCTGCCACTTTAAAGGCTATGTCCCATGTCACTTACTGCCTGTGTGGCTATTTTGTCTGCAGCCAAGTGTCAGTTCTGCAGGCTAGCATCCCCCCCCGTGCCACCCCCCCCTCCCTCCCACCCCAGTTTGTTTTATTACAGGAGAGCTAAGAAGCCGCTTCCTGGAATTTGGTGTAAACCAATTTCACAGTGAGCTAGGCCTGTATAGAGAAGACTTTAACGGGGACTGCAGAAGGGTGTTGGGGGTGGAGAGTGTAATGGACACTTTCTTTTTTAAGTGTAGAAAAATTATAAAATGGTGTTGTCCTTGCAGAGTGTTTCACATTAACCTCTTACAACATCTGGTGGAGCTGGATGGAAAGCAGGAATTATGGTGGGGGTGGGAGAGAGGAAATTTGGGAAGTTGGTTAATTTTTGCTTTTTGTAAAAATTAACAGTGCAATTTTTTTGAGGGGAAAAAAGGAGACATCCAGAACCAGTCCTTCCTCCCTTCCTCTCCCTCCTTTTTGCTGTTGGTACTCACTCCAGATGTGTCCAAGACCAGTTCAAATCCCTTCCTGGCGTCTTTCAAAGTGAGTCTTGGGCCCCAGCATCCCAGAGAGGAGCAGCAGCAAGGGGGCTGGCAGTTTTTTTGGGGTGGCTTTGTATGGACAAGGGTGTGCTGGGATTGGAGAGGTTTTTCCACTCTTCCCCCGGCAGGACACAGGCCAGTTGCAGGCCAGGCAGGCATGCTAATGTAGCAGCCCTGGTGCCCTGTCTGCACCCATCTGTGCTGACATCTGTGGCTCTTTTATCTCTGGTCTTGTAGGTGTTCTGCAGAAATGGGCTCCAGAAGATGTCTTCTATAAAAAACTTTCCCTTTTGACTCTGTTTTCCAATTAAAGCTGCTTTTCAGTGAGAAATCTCAGCCCACTTCTATCCAGAGGTTGCTGCTCTAAGCCATCAGCTATTCAGCACTGCAAACGTCAAGAAACTGCCATTTCTTATGGTTATTGTGGCACTTTGCCGAGACAGGGTTGGGTATCATTCTGAGGAGGTGTTCAGGGGAAGTAAAAGTAGAGGGGAACAAAGACCCAAAATAAGGTTTTTTTATTCCTACAGGATGGTTTGTGTGGACGGTATCGTTATTACATTCAAGTGCTGCAAGCAAAGTTGCTAGACACCTTAAACATTCTCCAGCAGATACATGTGAGCTCTCATTTGTATAAATTCTGGTAAAACAAGTTTTCTGGCCTGAATCAGCACCAGACCAGCCTAAGGAGCTGGGTTCTTTATTCAGCAAGGTATCCTCCTTGTCAAAATGCATTTACATAGAGCCCTGCAGCCTATGCACTAACAGCGCCTCCCCCTGCTCCTGCCTCCTAGTGGGCTGTCTGAAGGAGGCTATACATATGTATTAAGTTATTAAGCAGTGGTATGGGTTCTCACAAGTTCAAACGCAGAACATGCTGTGCCTGTGCTCAAACGTCTCCAGGAGGGCCTGGATTAATAGAAATGCAAATGGAGCATCTGCACAAGACCATATGATTAGAGCCTTCCCCCTCACACCTCAAAGTCAAAAGCAGAAAAACACTGCATGTGAAATACAACCAAAAAAACCTGGTGATATAATATGCAAAGTCTGTTACCAATTTCAACAGTAGTCAGCAAAACGTTGAGCCTCATCCCACGTTAAGCACCATTGGCTCTACCTTCTCAAAGGTAAGTGGTTTAATCAGCATTGAATTGCTTGGGTATTAGAGTCCATAGTGATGCTTGCCTTTGCCTAGGATTCCAGTGAACTTCAGCTCAGCCCTCTCCAGCAGGACGGCTGCTAATCTGAGCAGAAAAGCTCCTATTTTGTGCCAACTTATGCAGAGTTTTTTTCTGTACTGATGGAAGGTTTGAATCTGGCACATGCTAGTAAAATCAGTCATTAGTAAAACCAGTTAGGGCAGGTATGCTCAGTCAGATTCTGATTTCAGGAACTGGGATTAATGGGAGTCCATATGTAATCACCGTGAGCCTATTTCCTTCCACCTGACAGTAGAATTTGACTCACATAAGACATTCTGCTGTGCCAAGGTTTTACATCCTTCTAGAGGTACCCATTCAGCCATGGTATGGACTAGTGTGGCCTTATTGGATGTTGGTTCCTGTTTCCGCAAGTGTGGAATAACCAGAAGGTAATTTTGTGCCCTTGGTCTCAGCCAGATCCATGAGGTGTTGTGAGAGGGCTGAGGGATGCAAAAAACTTTCCAAATTTTTCCTCATGCAGTGATATCAGGTTCCTTAGAGATAGTGAATGAATGATAGTGAATACCCATACAAACAGGTGGGGTCATCTCCTGAGGTGTCTGCTCTGGAGGTAAATTGCCACAGGTTACTGCAGGCCTCCTCTGGCCAGGATCTTCTGAAGAGAATCTCATTCCACCAAAGTACTTGCCGTTCTTTGCCTGCTGCAAAGTTGCTTCCAGCCTTGCAGGGGCATGGCAAAAAGAGAGGTGCTCATGGGGAAGCAGCTTACCTTTATCTTCTACATATAAGGCTGACTTCCCGTTGGATGTCAATCTGGTCTTGATGTATTTCAGAACCAGGTACATGCAACAGGTCTCCCTTATCCTCAAGCATCACCCTCACGTATCTGTACCATGGAAATATCTGTGCAACCAAACATAGTTCTTTACATTTCCATAAGACTAGATAGTGTAAAACTTTCTTTTTTGCTTCTATGCAGTTGTCACGTCTGCTTGACCAAGAAGCCATCTTGGCTTTGGAAAATTTTCTTAGAATAGGATTACAGCTGTGATTCTAAATTTAAGGCACTATTAGTGATTCTGTCAGAATAAGAAATCAGACTGATCTCTCACACTTTGTGGAGGTTTTACTTAGTTGACTCTCCTGATGATATAGGCTCTTCACAGATGCTGATATACTTACTGTCTCTGTAGATGAGGGAGCAAACTCTTGAGCTCTTCCATGCCCTAGAATAAGGCTCATGAGCAGCTGTTGTTGCCTGTATAGTGGATCTGTTTAATATGTAAAGGGTAAAAACACATCTAGCACTCTGCCTATGTTTTTCTGTGTGGAAATGGAGAAACTAACCTGAACATAATGTGACTTGGGTTGTGAAGGACGGTCCCGTCTATCTGATTCAAATACCTCTCAGTTGTATGAACTTTACAGAGCAGCTGGTGATCACGCTTACTGCTTTGAGTGACTTTAACAGCTGAAATATGAATATTGCCCTACAGACGCTGCAGTTATTTCTTCAGAAGCAATTGCCATGTTCTCTGGCTTTTTCTGTGCTGCTTGTTATTGTATCCATGTTTTGGCCTTGCATTCTGAGAACTCATTTTCATACATCTATTGCAGTAAACACACTCTTCCAGCTTCCCTTAGAAAACTTGGAGAATTTGTCCTTGCTCCCCATCTTAGGCTTGTGAACTGGAAAGCAAGCCAGAAAACAGCCACTTGTAGAACAATATGTTCTACCTTTGCCAAACAGCATAGGAAAAGCTGCAAGGTTTTTTTGCAGGCAACAAAAAAGGGACTCTATTTGTAAGGGAAGTAAATTTTTGTACGTGTCTTTACACAGTGTAAGTGCTGAATCTTGCATTCCTCTTTGTCTTTAACATTCACAGGGCAAACAAAACCTTGGTGTAGAGTGAGGGATTGGGTGGGATTCTTCTGTTCAGTATCAGAATAAGGTGACTGTGAGCTGTAGCTCACTTTACTGGCTTGATAGGTGCTGGCATCCTGCTTCACAGTTTTCCAGAAGAACAGCAGCATGCCTGTATGTGGGCCTTGGCTCTTCAAATACATCACCGAATTTATTTGCGTGGTATTTAATCAACTGTCTTATCTGGTCTCAAACCTTAGAACCAATGGTATGTAAATTCCTAAATAACTGCACACACCAAGATAGAGGAAGAATTAATAAAACATACATATGAGTCTCTGCTGATTTCGCTATGCATTAAAGGTGAGTGATTGCCCAGCAGTGAGCGCATTTGTATACATACTTCTCACATGCATTTACAGAGTTGACCTCTTTCAGTAGCATACACAAACCCAGACTAGAGCTACAGGAACCTTTTTATTTCTTTTAGTCAGATTATATTATTGGGGTGTTTGTAGTTTAGCGGAGACATGAATAAAGCAAATAGTCCCCTCAGTCCCCTCAGGTTAGATGAGAATCTGACTTCCAGTATTTTATGGGCAGGATGAACATAATATCTAACGGGAGAAGAAGGCCATTCCTGTCCAACCAGCTGCTGCAGTTCCACAGTGAAAACAGTAATATATTATTGGGAACTTGATGTGTTTTGTTTGCAATTTCCATGGTTGAGGAATGGAGAAAAAAATTGAGATACTGCACAAATATGCAGTAATTAGAAAAAAAAGTAATTTACTATAACCTTTACAAAGTATTTTTATTTGTTCAGGATGTGATTATGTTCTGAAATGACACATCAGGCCAGTGTGGACCAGTAGCTGTGTCTGTCTGTTTTGATATCTAAAGCAGGATTTTGCTATATATTATTTGTTTTAGGTAATAACAAGTAACAGCCTAGGTGAAATTCTGGCTATTCTGTCACATAATATGACCTACAGTAAAAAGCAAGAGCATTCAAATAATATTTAGAACAGGATCTCTGCCTTTCAGCTGCCTAGAGAAAAAGCCGGCTTACTCCTGTGGAGGGGGACAGAGCAGGGTGCTTACAGATGCAGGTATGACCGAGGAGTGTAAGAACCTGACTCCTTCTGGTTCACTACTGCCCCTCAGCTGGAGATTGCTACAGCCTGCAGATCAGATGCCAAACAAATCCTGTGAGTGCTCCTGGCCTGGTTTCAGGGCAAAGCCAGCCAGGTAAATTTAAATAACATTAAAGTGATTTAATTCACATATGGGTACTTGCAGCACCGTGGCAGTAACTGAAGCTGAAGCGAGCAGCTGGGTTGGTAACCCTTAAGCCATTTCAGCTAGTCGTGAGAGGAGGTCTTGGTTGCACCCTAACCTGGTGTTCGCTGCATCTTGTACAAGAATATAGTTCCTCAAAACACTCAGCTCCTGCTTGGCGCAGTGGTTGAGTGCTGGCACTCCAGAGGTTGCTGCAGATCCTGATGAGGTCCTTGTTGAGGGGAACACTGCTGAGGTGATGCTAGGGCCAGATCTTCCACTGTTGTAAAGCATCTGAGCCCCAGTGAAGCTGGATGGTTATGCAGATGTTTGGACACAGTGCTGCAGATGCACCATTGCTGGCAATGCTGTGAAGTAAAGGGAGAGCCTGGTTGACAGTCAGGTGTCAGCTTGGGTCTTCAGGGTAAAAATTAGGTATCTAGCATCTTTTGAAGTGTTTTCTAACCAGATTTAATTGGGAATGTAGTAAGCCCCTCAACATGGAGCCCTTTGTTGCTGTTTTCATAATGTAACTTCTCAGAATGGCACAACACAGTATAGGTTGGTTAGGAGGAACATGCTGTAAAAATCAGTAACAAATTACTCTTTCAGGAAGGCTTAATGGTGGGATAGGTAGCCAAAAATGTGGAGACAGCTTGAAGCAAAATTGTTCTTCGTGTTTTCTCAGACCATTTCATGGCTGTCTTGTGGAACAATGTTCTAAACAGTCATGACTGGGGCCTTCCCTCCTTTGGGCTTAATTTATATATAAGAAATTAAGCATCTTCTTGCCAAATCAGAGCCATGATAAATTATGAAGCTTCACTTAGTCCCCTGGATGAATTGGCTTCAAATCCATTGCTTCAGAGGAGGGGATGTACAAGAGGTACCGAGATTAGTTTATCCAGACAACTACAGCAGATTTTAGTTAAACTGGGAATAAAATTGTCTGACCACTTCCCCCCCCTACCTCTATGCTCCTGACCTTTAAAATTAAATCCCTGGTTTGTTTTTTTTTTTTTTTTTCTGTAGTGTCTACCAATTCACTATTGGTAGCCTGTTTTTCTTTGGTCTTTACAATTTAGTGACACCACATGGGAGATGTAGTTTAACATTGGCCTGTACAAACTGAAGAAGGTGGGAAGTAGTTTCTAACAAAATCGTGCCTTTATTTCAGTGACAACATATAGGACAGGCTAAGGAAAAGCAAAAATAGCTTTACATCAGAGATTCCTGGATACAGCATGCTCTACAAAAAGATAGCTGTCTCCACATAGTAACTTTCTGACTTTGGTGTTTACTGTGGTTCTCAAGTGTTTTTGAGGACTGCAAGGAAGATCTCTTAGTTACACCAAAATCATCCTGTTCTACAGCAGTCACCTCACCTAATACCAGCAAGGCCAGTTTTAAGTTTCCAGGGAGCCCGTGAGCTGAGTCTGAGTCAGTTGTATCCTGTGGACACTACTATATGTTAGTCCTTCAAATCCTTCTGTTGCTGGCTGGGAATCTCCCAGCCACCACAGTCCCTCTTCTCTCTTCGAAGTATCATGAGAAACAGTGAACTCTGCATGTTTGGCATCTGTTTGAAATGCTACAAGAACACACTTCCTTGCTTCATTTTCGAGCAATGTAAAAGGGTGCACTCAGTGGACTGTCAGATCTGAAGGAACAGGAGCTGCTTATTGGTTGACTTCTTTTCTTCTAGTTCCTATCCTTCTTTTGAAGTGTGTCTAGTTTCATAGGTGGTGTGCTTCCAGCTGCCACACACAAAATTAAGGTGAGATGTATAAGATGTATATTTTTTGACTACTAAGAACTGCAGGGTTAAAATTATTTTCTACTGCATGAATGGTAGCATTGTGGGGTTTTTTTGTCCTTCCAGCACAGTCTCTGTCCCCACAAACCAGATCAATAAACAACTGTCAGGTAGCCCCAGTAGAGATGGCCATCTAATGCAAATGCTGATGAGAGGTTGACCCTGGACTGTTACACCTGACAGATGAGCAGAAGGAGAAAAGATTTAGAATTGTGGCAGCCTGAGAAACAAGCCTAGAAGTGCGGAATGCTGCTGTTCATCTCCCAGCAGCTTGACCATTCTGGGTAATACCATGACAGAAAACTGAACTGCTTCAATGTTAAAGGGAATCACTACAGTGATTCAAGAGATGTCCAGAAAGATTTGGAAAGGGCAGGATTAGACCTGTGGATGCCTTTCTGCCTGGAATATAGCTTTTTAAGATGGTTTCAGGTGTCTGCAGACAAGTAATGGTATTGGCAGCACTGTGAAAAATGTCTTGGACTTTTAATGACCATAACTTGTTATAGGTAGTCGAATAAATGATGCAAGTGCTACACAGCAATGGACACTGTGCTGTGCTGGGCTAAGTTTCCAGAAACTGCAGTCTGATATCTGTGGAGGGCTGAGTGAACCGTGCTGGTTGCTTGGCACTTTAGATAACCAGACTGGATGCTTATAGATTTAATACACAGATGTGGGGCTTCTGTGTTTGAGAGCCTGGGTTGTCCTATATACCTAGCTTCTGAACAGCCTGTTCCTGGAGCAGCTGTGGCTGTCTTAACTCATATGTTTTACATATATTATGTCTAATCTTTTAATCTACAGCTTTATACTTGTATTTTCTTCCTCTGCGGACCCATTTCTGCTTGCCTTCATTTCTCAGTCCATTCTCTCTTCTGTTCCTGATGTTAGTTTGCAGGGCTTTTATTTCACTTGTAATTCTTCTTTCCCACCTTACCCTGGGAGTAGCCAGGGGTTTGGTTGGCCTTGGTACATCATGTGCTTGGGTGGGCAGCCTCATCCCTAGACAAGGCAGCTCACCTTGGTTAGCAACTGTCTGTTGCCTGCACTAAACAAAATCCAAGATTTCATTGTGTCTTCATTCATAGTCTGAAGAGTTGTCTTAGTCCCAGTGGTGAATTCCTTGCTAGATGCTATATAAAAATGTGGAACTATGGGTGGAATTTCAACCTTTGGGTAGAGTCAGGGTTACCTACCTGTTTACAGTCTTTGGAGATACCTGAGCAACTAGAGTGAATGAGCCCTAGATCCTAGATACCAGGCTTGTATCAATTCCAACTGGTGACAATGAGAAGGGAGAATCATTCCTGACTCTGATCATAGCCAAATGGCTTATCTTGAAGCCTCTTTCAGGGCACCGTGCTGTGCACTCTTGTTGTACATTTTGGCCCAATGAAAGAACTTTTGAGATCGAAATTCCATGAAGAAAGAGATGGAATTTCCATGGAGAAACAAGAGGTACTAATTTGTTGTTCAAAGTTGAAAAATAAATGGTGTTGCACTTCATAAATAGGGTGTTAATGATAGCAATGAAATAATCAATTTCTCCTCATTAAGTAACAAACAACACAAGCTGAAAAATTAACCAGTTTGTTTCACACAGTTGGATTAATGGAGAACCAAGTGGTTCTTAACTTACTCTCACCAATGAATAATGGCCTAGAGAAACACAGTGCTAATCGAGGCAACACTGGTCGTAGTAAACAAGTCAATCCTGTATTTATTAGAGCAGTAGAACATGCATAATACATTGAGCTCTAGTTATCAGCTGAAAGTTGCACAATGCTGGCAAAACAGTCTGTTGTACCTCTACTAGAAGGAGATTGTTTCCATGACAGGAAATCGATATGTCTAGGAGGAGAGGCATTAATTTAGCAGAAGGTGAAAAGAGTGCCGTGTGTGGAGCGGATGGCCTGCTCTTGACTTAGCGGCCATTCAATAATTACTTTAAATGCATCACTGATACAGCAAAAGGCACTGTCAATCATTCAACATCCTGTCTTTGTAAAATTTTAAATTCTGCTTAGGTTTGACTAAAAGTTCAGAGGAAACCAGGGAGAGTATTAAAAAAAATGCAAAAAGCAAAAATACTATACAAAGCAAGTCAGATTGTATTGGAATGGGATCCAGCTCAACTGACTTGCTGTGGTGCACAATAGGTTTGGTCTAGAGAACAGCATGCTACATTGGACCTTGGGAAGCCTGTGTTCTAGTCATTGCTCTCCCTTTGACCTGCTGAATGATCTTCGGCTCAAGTGTGCCTCCTCATAACACACAAGATAGGGATGATGATAGTGCCTATTGCAAAGTGCACAGAAAGCTAAAAAAGTGCCACATGGATGACATGTAAGGATTGCTAATTTCCTTCTTTATGCTTAAAGTATATTAATCTTGAATTTACTGGGTTTAGCAAAAATAGCCATGATGATGTCATTGGAGGGATTTCCCTCTCATCAGCATGAAGCTTTCTGTTTTCTGCTTTAGATGACTGTTTATCTACACTTGACTGATCATGCTGGTATCAAGCAACAGTTTTATACATTCCTAGTTTAATAAATAATAGATTTAGTACTACTGTTCAGAAAGCTTCAATTCAGGCCCACAAAACTAGTTAAATCTCCTAAAGAGTCAATTGTCTTGCCTGAGGTATCCTTGGTTTTGTCTTTGATTTAATTCAGTCAGCAGTCTTTATGGCAATGTGATTTATTGTAACTAATTACTAGCTGGTGGTGTTCCATTCCTCATGATAACTGCAGATGTTGGTCTTGGCAAAAGTCAAATGTAAAAAGATATTTTCTGTTTAAGATCAGCTCCATTTTCAGCAGCTAGCAGTGTCACCATTTTTTTTCCTAACAGATCACATCATGACACACAAGAAAGGTGGTTCTGCAGAACTGCAAAATCCGGAGAAGATAATGAAAATTCATGAAGAATTGATAAAAAGAAGAGGAAGTACGAAGGATATTCCTGAAGAAGCTGTATCAGTAGGGGAGTTTCTATTACAGGTAACTGGAGTAAGTCCCTCAGGAGTCTTCTGTTTTCATCTATTTATTAAACAACTAAGAGAGTAAGACAAACTATAAATTAATTATACTTGCCAGGGACATAAAGTCAAGGCAGTGGTGAATGCAGATTTTCAATTCATAGACTACAGGGGGGCAAATTTTCTCCTTGCTTACACCTGTTCAATCTCACTGAAGTCGATGGGATTAGACAGGTGTAACTGAGGGGAGAATGTAGCCTCAGGCCTTTTCTAGAAAGGGGTGGAGAACTGGTGAAAGATGCTTAATGTTAATAAATATGAAATCTTACCAATTAGCCTGAGACGCACAAAAGACGAAGAATGAAGTGAGCAGAGAGATGAGGTGCACAAAGTGCAGCATGGGCACATTGCATACAGGAGCTCTGGTGATTTCAGGGGATGCTGTGAAAGCTCAGCCCAACCCAAGGCCAGGTAGCTTGTGTGGTAGCTAAGGAGAGTTGCACCAACGAACGATTTTGAGTGCTTAGGTCTGTGTGCACAATCTGCAAGGCAGCTGCAGCATAACATATGCCTGTCATGCTACTTATTGGTGACTGACGTATACAGTAGCAGTGACTACCTCTTATCAATTAAGAGTGTTGTCTCATAAACAGGTTAAGTGCTGTTACCTCTCAGCTCTGTAGTTCTCTCACTCAAACTGTTCATCAGACTCTTCTCTGATAAAAGATATCCACAGCCTTATGTATTCATTCACAATCTAAATCTCAGGTTACCAAGGTAACAAGCAGGTTAATCAGCTCCACCACACTTTCCTTAATTGAGGGAGAGCACTTCATTCTCCACTTCAGTCAACTAAGTACAATAGCCTTTTTTAGTTGGCTCTCACAGACTGTTTTTGATCCGCTTGACTCCGAGACAGTTGCCCTCTCCAACTATAGTGTACTGTACTGTGCACTAACAACAAACGTGATTGCACTGCTGAATTACACAATATGCTTTTTGACTCATGTGCTACAATGTTCATCCATAATTTATGTTGGAATTGCATTAGGTTGTGTCCATTGCATGGGTTTGGTTGTCTTGTAGCTTATAGCTCCAGCCCCGTGACAGAGGTGCAGCAGAGCCATTCCGCACGAGCATGGCTTTGGGAGAGTGGCCCATGGCTGAAACAGCACAGGGATGCACAGGGTATGGGGAGCCTTTCCTTGGCTGTGCCTGTCTGCCTGAGGTATGTCCCCTGCCTCAGTTCTCCATCAATAAAAGCAATTCTCCATCAGTAAATGGGAAGCTAATTTCCTGCAGGAGTATTGCCATTTTAGATTCAGATTCTTCTTGTGTGTGATGTGCTGCAAGGCAATCTATGCTGCTACTTCATTTTTTTCTGGGACCCCTTGCCTCTAAAAATTTGAAAGAAAGAAAATACCATGCTCCATCAAGTGCTTTTTGTGAGCATTCAGTGCTTAGCCTGAGGCCCTCCCACCACCAGCATCTCAAAGCTCACAATATTTCCTACAAGGATTTCAAGTGGTCGGCCAAACTTTTTGCATACTGCTTTAGCAGGGAAGCATTTAACTATCACTGAAATGCAGCCACTTCTGCAGCGTAGCATGTATTTATCATGCACAGAAATAGTATCCAGCAATTACAGGCAGAAAGTAAACTGCTTGTAACAACTGCAGGGGGATTCAAGTAGGAAGAATGAATTAGAGCTGCAGTCTTAATACAACTGATGCAACTCGTGGCAGGGAGTCCGGACTTTTATTTGTATACATGTGGATGAATCTCCAGTTTTATGTCTGTCTCATGAGATGGGAGCCGTAATAAGACAATGCCCTCTAATGCCAGGCTGGAGAGTGAAGCAAGTGGCAAAACTTTGCCCTAATTCATAAGTGCAAGGATTTCAATGGTCTCCTCAGACGTTCCACCCCAGCCACCAATGTAACTCTAAACCCACCTAAAGGCACTGAAGTACTCCTAAATTTGAAAAAAAAAAAAAAAAAGTCAAGGAGTACAAAGATTTTTAAACCAGCACATTCTTTTAGTGTTTGTCACTGTAAACATGAAAGGCTGATTTGTGATTAGAACAGTATAGAGCCGGCTTCAAATTTTCACCAGTATGGGACTTCTAAATGCCAGCTACTAGCAGCGCCTTTTTATTTATTGTGGTGTGTGCCTCTCTTTAAGTTTGGGAATCATCAAAATAGGGTAGACTCAGCCTTTGTAATACAGCCCTCTAGGAACAATTTTATTCAGTCAAATACTGAGACCTTGGAGAAGAGAATGGATCTAAAAAGCATAATTTTTTAAAGAGAAGCCCTCGCACTAACCTTCTATTCTGTATTATCATTAACAATTTCTGCTAACCCAAGAAGATACAGTGCTTTCTAAAGTACAAGCCAAAGCTCACTCAGCTGTGTTAGAAGCAGATTTTTGAATCCCTTAGTTCCTCAAGTCTTTAATACTGCCCATAAATCTTGACAAAATTACTTTTTCAGGCTTCAAACAATGCTTTTTTATGAACTTTTCCAACTGTCACCTTGAGAAATATCTAAATGACCCAAGAACTACTTACATTTTCCGCACTGTGTAAACAGAAATTTCACAACTGCCTATAATTTGAAATATTGTATCCCTCCCTCTTGGAGAAAAAAAAAACCCAACAAACAACTCCAAACCCTCACACAATCATGTTTGCTTTCTTGACTGTATATCACATAAAACCAGCTCCCATATCTGGGGTCCCTAGTAACCAAGACAGAAGTCCGTCACTTTTTAAATGAAAAAGTCTTAAAGTCTAAAAAAGTAGAGTCTACTCTGCAAATGAGAAAACATACATCTTGCTTACCAGTGAGGAAATATATACTAAGCAACTTCTGTTGGAGAGGAGAGAGAGAGAGAGCAGGGACACCCACAGTCAGAAAGCTCCACTGCATTTGTGCCTGTACTTCTGGCTAACAAGAAAAAACCCATTCACAGCACCAAAACCTTTTTCAGTATCCTGCGCTTCCCAGTGTTAAGAAAATGGTATTGCCCTCTCTTCAGTCTATTTGATTGAGATGCTAAACAAAGACACAGAATGTCAATTAAAAAAATTATAGTGGTAGTTCAAAGAGAAACAGAAAGGTGTACTGAACCAAAAACAGGTGACTGGGATACCAATACCATGAGGACAATTGCACTTGGCAAACTACAGGCAAAGAAAGTGAGCCAAAGAGATGTTTTTTTCATTTTTTTTTCTCTAGTACTGCCATGATGGTCATGTTAGAAATGCTTATCTGATTGTAGTCACTTCAGTATCTTTTTTATCCATATATAGCTGAGAGAATGCATGTCTTCATTTAGAAGAAAATGCGGTTTTGCTATTCATTTATTAATGTATTTGACTGCCAACCTTCAAAGTTTTGCAAAAAAAAAAAAAGTTTGTGATAGTGAAGCACTCACAATTAATTTACAATTAAAAAAGGAAACAGAAAAGAAAATTCTGAAGAAATGCACATGGTGAGTTCAGCACAGAGACACTTCAGAAATTAACCCCAGAAAGTGTTCATTACAGAGCAACTGAAAGTATTTATTCCTTGTTAATTCGGAGATTTATTTATCTGTTTTCTATATATCCACTTGAAAGTGCCCTTAATATCTGTGTACTTCTGCAGAGTCTTCCTGTTTTTACAGAGTTCTAATTAAAAAAAAAAAGGCACAAAAAGACAAGCCAAAGAAATTGGAAAATTTAACAAAGTAAAAAAGATAATATTTTATATCTTGGTGATATAAAGCAAAAATACAATAATGAGCATTGATAGGATGTGAGATTAATCCCACTTGTGAAAAACACCTCCATAACTCATTCGTGACTAAGGCAGTCTTGAATTATGAGATTTGCTGTTCACTCGTGGGATAAATTACATACTCCTCAGATAACCGTTATGTATCTGGCAATGTCTGTATCATTTGCAGCTTTGGGTAACAGCAAGAGACTGTGCTTTCCTATTGCTTTAGCTGAGTGTGCTCTTCAAACATTTATTGTACAATGCTTATTGCAGGGGATAAATAATGCATACAAGGGAACAAAATTTACATTATAAGTTGATTAAACTGCTTAACAGTTTTTAGTCATTCTCTAAATAAGGATTTTTAACCAGATTTAATCTATGCAGTGTTTCATGTCCAAAGAACTAGCATTTAATCTCTGTTTAACTGAAATTTAGCTAGCAATGTTGACACCTCTGCATTTTAACACTGGGATTTCTTTGTGGGACACAATCCCTTTCACTCAACTTAATATCCCATCTTGGTCTCTAAGGGAAAATAATTGAGTTTAGGCTAGTTTTAAATAGCGATAAGGACAGGGAACACAGATGGGTATTTCATTGATTAACACTAACACTGGCCTAAGGCCTTGGTGTCAGGCATTAGATTAGGACATTACGAAGAGAATGACAGAGTTTTGGCACTTTATTCCTCCTCAATAACATTCTTTCACATATTAAGTTTATCCCACCCTAGGTAGCTACTTTATCATGCAGAAGGCCTTAATCCACTGATGTGACTCTATCTGCTTTCACTTTGATGCTGCCTCTGTTTACAAGAGTAATGCAGCCTGTGTAAGACAAAGTACTCGTGACAAGAACAACTGAATAAGGCTTTTAGATGCACAGAGCTCTGACCTAAAAAAAAAAGAAAAAATCCTTCAATAAACTTCAAAATACTCCAAACCAAAAGAGAAGGGAAAAAAATCAACAAAATCCAGAGGCTTTTTGAAATGAAGTTATGTTGTTTGCATCATGAAGAAACAGACATGAGTTTTTCATCAAGAAGATTCAACTTTACTGATCTTCTTGTACTGCACTTTATCTTTTCTTCACCTTTGACCTTCCTTTCAGTGTCTCCTCAAGGCATCATGAACGTAAGCCTTGTGGTGTTCTTTTAGAAGTAGGATTGCTGCTATCCCCTCTGGTGAATTTAAGCAGCTGTTGGAGTCAGTGACAAGGTTGGCTACAGATTTGGTATACTGGCTGGGAAAGAGATTATGGGTCAGTCCCCAGTGCTGGGAGACAAAAGATTCAAGCAGTTCAGGATTTTTTGGATATCCGAAAAAGATTTCATGAAATTTGTAAAGATCTAACAGTGTATTGCAGGTTTCATGTGGTCTAAACAGCTTATAGCAAGTAAAACTCTAGGTAGCCAGTAAGTGGTGTTTTCACAGCAATGCTGTTTTGCAGAGGTGTGTGAGATCTAGTGTAATATAATTCCACAAAATTGCATTGCTGAAGACAGAAACTGCTGACTCTTAGCACTTGCAGGGACTATGACTATTAGGTGGACTGCCAATTTTATGAAACTCAAACTGGATTATTTGTGCATTTATTACAGAAAACCAGAGTTGACGGTGAGGCTTTTTGTCTCCACTTAATAGGAAATTTGACAGACCAGTTACTGAGAGAGGTATTTTGGATAACTTTAGAAGCTCTTTTAAAGAGACGCTACTGAATTTTCCTCATTTTTTCCAAATAATGGTAAAATTTTGATAACTTTTGAAAGACAGTAAAATTACAGGCAGTGAGCCATAGGTTTTTGACCTTATTGGTTTGAGTCTAATGAAGGCTTTCCTCCTACAAACACAGGCCTTCTTAGTTTTGCTTGGAGAGTCACTGTACCGGGATCCTGGCTGAAGGCAGGAAAAGAAATTGCCTTCTGTTGAAGTTTCAGACAGTTTACAAGAATTATCATTCTGCAGGCATTGTAAGCCTGCTGTTGGCAATCAGGAAATACTATATTTATGTTATATTTTAATATTTGCACATAAATAGTTCTGTTAAGATTGTTTAAAATTATACACATGGCACAGAGGCAATCTGAACTGTGAAATCTGAAAACGTGAACTGAAAATCTGGCCTTCAGAGCTCAGACAGAAACATTTGTGTTTTTCTCACTTAAACTGATGCAGACTAGGAGTAACTCCATGTATGTCAACGGGGCTGAATAAGAACCAGAAAAAAAAATCCTCTCTGATGGATGGGCTTTTTCTTTTGCATGCACCGAGATATCACACTGAGATATTTCCCTTTTAGAAGAAAGTGGAAAATTATCATTTGACTTTTCCACCCCTTTAATTTTATATGGTTGCTCCAATGTGCATTATAGTTTGGAACTGTATGGACAGTCTGTTCAATTTTAATCACAAATTATGTGAATTCTGCTTGAATTCCTGTGATGGGTTGGCCCTTGGCTGGGGGCCAAACCACACACACCTGCTCACACAGTCCCTGCCCCCACCCAATGATAGGGGAGAGAATTAAAGAGGTAAATGGCAAAGAGGACTCGTGGGTTGAGATAAGGACAATTTAATAACTAAACTACAATAATATTAGAAATAATACTATATACAAAGA
>WKFP01014152.1:175699-258444 GCA_011057875.1 Pterocles orientalis
AAACATAAGTATTTTTCTCCTAAGAAAATTCTCACAGACAAATATTTTTCTCCTAAGGAAGTTCTCATGGACATAAGTATTTTTCTCCTAATAAAGTTCTAACAAACATAAGTGTTTTTCTCCTAACAAAGTGTTCACAGGCATAAATATTTTTCTCCTAAGAAAGTTCTCATAGACATAAGTATTTTTCTCCTAATAAAGTTCTAACAAACATAAGTATTTTTCTCCTAAGAAAGATTTCCCACAGGAGAGTGTACATCAATGCATATGGAAATGGAAAGAAAAGCTGTGCTTTTAGCCCATCCATAGCATGTAACCACATCTGGTGCTTCTGGACAGACCGAAAGGGAGTTTAGCTCCATCTATCCAAGTTCATGCCCAGAAAGGCAATACAGAGGTCTGGTCACTCTCTACAGTGCAGTCCACTCCCAAGGCAGCTTCAGCTGCAACCTCATGAACACCACCAAAATATTACTGTTATTGGTTTCATTGGCTTGCTGGTAGCATTCCCACAAACTCAAAAGTGACAGGAGACAAGGATGAGCTGCTGGAGCCTCACTGGGTCTGGGAATTGCATGGAGAGGCCAAAGCCTCTGGAGGTCATTGCCCTGCTGCTCCATGTGCCTGCTGCCCTGTTAGCAGGCTGCTCCCATGCTACCCCTGGCTCCTGGGCAGGGGCAAAGCAGGAGGTGAGCCTCAAAAACACATGGTACTCTTGTGAAATATGCTTGTGTGTTTTCTGTCTTCAAAAGAAACAAGGAAATAATGTACCTGGGCAGGAAAGCACTAAAAAAACCTCCCCACACTTAATTAGATGAAATCTGCATGTAGGAAAGCTGGTGAAAATAAGTTTTAATGCTGAAGCACCACAGTAGTTTGTTGTTTTAACTTTTTAAGCATTCCACAGTTTCTGGAAATAAATAAGAAAAGTGTCTGATTGCAAGTGTCAGATCAGGTCTGTGTTGCTCAGAGGCAATTCCTGTGTCACTATTGGGGTGCAATTCCCACTATCACTGGCATCAAATACACTTTCAAGCATTTGGTTTTACTCTCAAAAAGTGGGATGATTGCTGCATGGTAAAATTGCAGCTTCAGTGTTTATTGTGTGTGGATTGCTAAAAAGTACAGGTATAAAATGTGTCACATTTCCTTGCTAAAATTGGACTATGTTAGAATGTATTTCATCTTAAATGCTGACTTTTATCTAATTGAAGCCATCTCCTAGGATGACTGTGCATGTGAATATAATCTAGACAATAATGAAATGGCAGGTTAAATAAAACCGAACGTCTTTAGGCCCCAACTCAGAATTAAAACTCTTAGAAACCTTGTCTAATGTGTTGTTTATGCTGCTTGCCCCCATTCTTTGAAAAATGCAGGCTAGCCAAAAGTTTTTGATCCTTCTGGTATTAACAGATGGTATATGTAGCTAAGGATAAGCTGGGACTATCACTTAGGCCACAAGCAAAGGGGTGAAGGGATGCTCCCCTGTGGGTACCCTTAAAAGGCCATAAGCTTGAGTAGCAAAAATGAAAAGGTCTAGTGCTGGTGTTAATTACGCAGAAACCACACAGAAAGTGCTCACTGTCACAGAGTTGAGAGGTTGTGCATCCCTTCCACAGATAAAAGGCATGGTATGAAAACATTTTGCAGAGGACAATGAAGTGAAGATTAGCATAATCTTTTGCAGTATCCTCAGTAAGCTATCCATGAGTGAGCTGCTTTTTTTCTCATTCCTTTTGCTCTAATGTCTGGATTTAAGGAATGACAATGTAAGAATAGGCTTTGTCCTTGAAGCCTGACAGTTGTGTTTTCCCGCCTTCATGTGATCATCCTTGTTGCTAATGTACTGCTCTTCTGGTAGTCAGACAACGGAAGGAAAATGAAGTGTCAGTTCATTGACTGAACCTTATCCTGGCTATGTTTTTTTTTTAATCCAGACTCATCAGTGCTCTTGCACTCTCTGTATTTCCTCATTTTTTCTGAATCAATAGGGCAAAATCTCTTCTGTAATTGTTTGAGATGAAAGTAAAAGCAAATAACACAGGAAAAATCCTAAAAATAGCTTCATGGAGCCTATAAGCAATATACTTGTATAATTTCTCTCTGCTTGGGAGGACAGTGTCTGTGGTGGATGCCTGTTTAGCGTGGTAAATTGAACATGCCTTCATACGTACCTCAGTGAAAATGGCTCTTTAGATGCATGTCCTCTGGAACATAATGTTTAGTTTCAGCATGAAGGCTTAACCATATTCATGCTGCAGTTTAACATGACTATCTCTAGGGCTGACACAGTGGCTAATACTCAAGTTTGTTAGCTACTTTGATCCTGAGTGCCCTGTTTTAAGTCTTGCTACTACTGGTTAAGCTAGTGCTTTGTTACTGCAGGGATAACTGGAGGATTCAGAGTGTTGGGAGGCACTATCCCCAAGATCAAAATATAAAAATAGGTCTGAGGTCAGGGAACTGTATAGACTCCCAGAAGCTTTTCAGTTTTACAGCTGGAGATAGTCTCTTAAGTATATATAAATCGTCATTAGGATTCTGACAAAGAAGTGCACGATGGGATTGCTGCAGGGCAGGCTCTTTGAATCTTATTCCTGATAAAAACCACTTCTGGCTGTCTGACAGGAGACAAGGCAAGTTCAAGGAAGGCATTAAAAACATCTTAAATCTATTGATGGCAGCAGAAGTGTTGGAATGAATAGTTTGGGATTAGGATGAAGACTTCTGAGTTCAGTCAGGGCCCAGAATTTGGGGCCAGCTGGCAATTCTGAGGGAAAATATGTCTCTGAATATGGTTTGATTCAGTAATAATTCAATGGATCACTGTGAAACTTTCTGAGAGGGCATAGCTGATTTTCTTTTCTTTCTCCCCTTCTGAAAAGTCCCTATCTGATTGAAATATCACTCTAGCAGGAGGCAGGCTAAGTATCAAACAGTCCCCCTAGCAAAGACACCAGCAGGTGCAAGCAGGCACCTGCAGTGTGAGGGCAGGAGCAGGTTGCAGGGCAGTGATGGACCCCTCTGCCCTGCCAGGAGCAGCTGCAGCCAGGCCCGGTGCCAGGGGCTCCCCACAGCCCCTCCTCTTTAGCAGAGGGACAGTGTCTTTCCCCTGCCCTACTTGCCCTTGGGCAGCCTGGGATGACAGAGGATAATTTGCCTTTACCTTCTTGGGGCCAAAATTTCCTTGGTGAGCAAGAAGAGCCTCACTGCTTGCCTTTGCAAATCACCGAGCAATGCAGCTTCTCCCGTGGCAAGGGCTCCAAGAGGAGCTGAGGCTTTGGTAGCACATACCTGTGTCACCATATTAGTGGCTGCCCAGTTAACAGTGACATTCGATTTCCCAAATTCTTAATTCCCCAGAATAACATGAATGTAGAGAATTTTGCACTAGAAGACCAGTAATGTCTAACCCCTTGAATCAGTAATTTCAATGTATCTCTGGACCTACTGCTCTTGGCCAAGGAAGACATTTGTTGTAGTGTCGCTCATTTGTATTTTGATTTTGCATTTGTGTAAGAGCACTGAATTGGTTAGAGTGTCACACTTGCTGTAGGTCTTGATGTGTAAATCTCTGCTGCTTTTGGAACTGTGCAACTGAAAGCAGCATCCAGGTCTCTCCACAAATGCATGCACTGAAACAGTGGAGTACTGGCAGTGTGGGCTGTGGTAGCTTCTGGCAGGCTGAAATAAATTCTAGTGGGAAGACATTTCCTAATGATATGGTAGAAATTGTGTGAATATTCTTCCTAACTGATGCCCAGTGGAGCAATGGTGGAAAAAACATACTTTGTTTCAGAGAAAGTCTGGATGTGCTGTTATCTGAGTATGCATGCCATGGAGCATGGGTTAGAACCTCTCCAGCACAGTCCTAAGCAGCTTGATTTGAGACTCCGGTATGTTATTCCTTCTTGGGACCTTAGGGTTAATATTTCTTTTTCTATACTATGTGGACAGTGCATAAATATAATTGAAATCCAGCCCGGCAGACACCTGCGTTGCGTGGTGTGCAAATGAAAGTGGCTCTGTTAAAAGAGTAGTTAGGCAAGAGCATGACAAAAAGACTTAGTGGTCAGAGTTGCCCTAAGTTCTGTGTTAGCAGTGAAAGTGGTTATCAGCCTTTTGTTAAAGGAGAAAAAAAAATTACAGCTTTTCTATCCAACCTAGAAATCTGTCCCAACCTAATGCAAGCAGACAGGTTCAGTGCTACCGAAATTATTTTGCCTCGTCAGTGAACTGTGGTGTTTGCCTGTTCATAAATACTGTGGACACCTTATTGTCTGCTCCGCTGCCATCTGACACACAAAATTGAATCAAATACTCACTATATCCAAGTTGCTGTCAGATATCAGATACAGAAATAAGCCTGCTTCCCTTTGTGTTTTAGCTATCATGTTTTGTTATGTCAGACTTTGGGATCATACTGTGTTTGACTGGGTGTCTCTGAAAAGAACCTAAGTGATCTGCAATTTATGCTGATTTGAGTGAGACAGCAGTTGGTGGACAGCAGGTAATTGAAAGTTTGCAAGGCATTATACCTAGCTGTCAGCACAGCTCTGGGTTTGCATAATTGTTTCAACCATCAATAAGAATTGTTACATTTAATTACATCTTATTTACAGGAGAAGTGCTGCAATATTTGATTATATCTGAGAGAGTGTTAACTGAGGTACAAAAAACTGGACCTGTGGAGAAACAGGAACCAGCACAAGAGAAAGCTCATTATAAATTGGCTAACTGATAATTATTTTCTTCTTTCAGAAGTACTTCATAATAAGATATCCTTAAAGCATTAGAAATGATAACCATTCAAGCTTTCCACAAGTGCATTGCAACAGGCATGAAGCCTTGTACAGAAAACATAGGCATGGCTGGAAAAAGACAGCTCACAGCTTTCTTGAGAGCTAGTGAATAAGCCAGGTGAGATTTTATTTCTGTTAAAGTACCATGGAAGTGTAAGACCTCCAGTGCAGAGGCAGCACAAGAACCTGTTGGTCATTTAGGGTGGCAAAATTTAAAATATACACATAGGCCTGAAAGATAAATTACACAATAGCCTTTTGGAATGCCTTCCATTTTCAAAGATGCACCCACAGTGCTTTCCAATACGCAGTATTTGCCCTTCCACCCTCTCCTGGGAACATTTTTCTTCACAAGGTACCTGCGGCCAAACAGCATTCAGAACTTTCAATTCTTGTGGTCTGCATTCGTGTAGGATAAATCCCATTTTGTTCACTATTATGAATATTTGCATCAGTATTTGGTTTTGTTCAGACAAATGTTTTTGAAACTGCTGGTTTATTCAAATAAATCCTCTTTGTGTGGAAAAGGAAAAGGACTTGAACAAGGACATTAATCTTTTGCTATTCAACATTCAGTCTTCTCTGCTTGGAGAGCTGTCATTCATCCAATTAGGTGCAGATGCAATATTGCAAGACTCAAGCAAATGATTACTCCTCAAAAAACTACCCAGGGAAACAAGCTGTTCACAAACCCTCCATAGGCTCACCTGCAGCACACAGAGAAAATTGGTGGAGTTCAATGGGATTATGGGGAATATGAAAAGCTAAACATGTGTCTTAAGTGTTGTCAGGATCAGGGCTGATGCACACATCCACCACCATCAGGAGCAGCTTGTGAATTATTAATGGCCAGAAAAATTGCCTAAATTAATTGGATAATTTATTTGGAATGAATAATTCGAGCAGCTCTATTCCTGAATGTCTTTCTGCCCTTGAATAAACCAATTTGGTACTGCTGCCTGCCTCTTGTTTCGAATGTAGTTAAAGCTTCAATTAGGCTTGCCTACATTGAAACTTGACATACCAGTTTCTTTCACGTATTTGTACAGACAGAGAAGCAAGTCTGTATTTGGGTTGTATTTTTGCAGGGTTTGAAGTCTTGTTCAAAGATCTTGAAAAATTGAATGACTGAGGACATAGACTGGAATTCTGCCCTTCAGTTTATGTGCAAAATCAAAAACATGCAAAGTTTGGTAGTATCTGAGCTTCAGCTGATAAGGCATACATTAAAGTATAAAAAGAAAGCCCAGAAACAGGAGACTTGTCAGTTTGAATGTTAGTTAAATAAGTACATAAGATAAACAGTTCAGTGAGGGTTATGTAGCTGAATTTTCAACCAGGATGCACAAAAGGCTGTTAAAACAGCATCTTCCATTACCAAAAGCATGCAGGATTTGTTGCCCAGAGTAGCAGGCATATTTTGCAGATGAAAATCTACCAGTTTTAACAGATCTTCCCTTTCAAATTAAATATTATTAACCAACTCAGAGCATCAGAAATCCCCCTCACACCGCAGTTTTAAAAGTCCAATATCCAGCAGCTTTTGATTGTTCATCTGTCACTTAATTAGCATTTAATTAATTCTTTCACAGCTATTTATTTCATACCTGCAAACAGGTACTGCATGCTACTAAATTTAGTTAAATGCATCCCTCTGTTTAGTTTTAAACTTAAATTACTGTTGCCATTCTGTTTAATATAATTAGTTGAATAGCTGCAAGTGTTTGTGATACCACTGTTTAATTTCCACACGATGTAATACATTTTTTAAACTATTTTGCTCCATTATAGTATTAGGTTTGAAATAACTGGCCCAGAAATTCAAGACAAACTTACATTTAAAAAAAATTTAAAAAGTACTTGAGGACTAGGTGGAGCGAAGTTCTCACTGCCTGTATCTCTGTTGAAGAGAGCTGCTTCCACTGCTGGAAGAAGGTGTATCAGGGATACAGGACACTGGCAAGAGCCAAATGCAGTAGCTTCTCGGGCCACTGTCTGAGGACAAACCAGTGACTACCTGGAAAAGTTACTCTCTAGAGTGAGACAGGGTAAAGGTGGAGATCTGACCTCACCAGGGAATAGGTTTAAATAGTATCTGGGAGGGAAAAGAGTCTGCTGTGGGCAACAGAGACAGGGAAAGGAAGGAACAGCTTGCAACACACCAGTGCAAACACTTGCACTGGAGTGTTGCAGAGCTGGCTGGAGAAGAATGTGAATTGCTGAAGATATCGGATAGGGAAACTTGCTTGGGGAGGCGACTCTGTGTCTGTGTGCGTACATGTGTGTGTGTATATATATAGAGATATATATGTGTGTGTGTATATATATATATATAAAGCACATGTGTGGTGTGGGTGAATTTTAACATGGATTTTGTAAGGCACAGCACTGTGAGGCATAGGCATCCTCCATGTTTCTCTTGCACAGTCCTCACTTTTGCTCCTTGAGTGTGGCATTGGAAAAAGCTGACAAACCAGCACAAGAGATGGAGACGGCATGGTATCCACATGCAGTTTGGCAGCCTTGTCTAAATCTTGGGTTAGCCATCTGGCTGCAGCTCTGTTCCCTTCTAGGGTGACACGGGGCAAACTGCCCTGCTCACTACGTTGTCACACAAGGTACGAAAAGGGAGGGCATGGCCTGTTCCTTTCTTTTCCAAAAAAATTGGCACGTTGTACAAAACAGTGGCTAGGAACGACAGTGAATGCAGGAAATGTAGTGCTGTGTACATCCATGGCTTGGAGATGGATGGAGGTGCATCCACATGGAGGTCATCAGAGAAGCACCCTTTGGGGTTACAGCACTACTCTGTGGAACATTAAGGTCTCTTTAAAATGTGGTGCATAATGTCAGCTACAAACACAACTTGTCACTAATTATAAGGTTCCTCTTAAGGTTTTTAGGGCCTTCCACTAGACTATTGGTTTTGGGTTTCTATTGCTAGAGAAGACTCCTTTTATTTTTCTTTCCTACAGATATTGTATATGAAATTTAAGCATGACTGTTTATTCTGTTTTTTTCACATGTGTAATTTGTCTGGATTCTGCAGATACACTTTTTTCTACATTTTTTTCTTTGGCGTTAATGCATTTTTTGTAGAATATGTGTAAATAGGTATGAGCAAACTGTGTAAAAGTTATTCAGCTACCCAGTGAACCATGTAATCTGTTGATTCATAGAGACAACAGATAATAGAGTGAGATATTTGCTTTACACTGTCTGTGTAGTATCTAGGCACAGAGTCAATTTGTGTCCTGTCGGGGCATGTTGTACCACACTATATTATCACTTTGAGGATAGGCAATTTGGGTAATGAATATGTGAGCTGAGTGGGGGTGGAGAAGTATATCCAGTATCTATGAAGCGGAAATGTTGAACCAAAGTTTTGGCTTCATCCTGGTTAATTCAAAGCACTATCATCACAGACAAGCTCTTTTGCTGTCTTGAAAACAATAACGTTAATTAGCTTCTATCTTCCCCTTTATCATATCATAAAAATGGAAACAGTGCACTGAACACGACATTTTCTTTGTACAGCAGATATGACTAAAAATGTCATCCCTTTGGGAAAACACAAAACCTAAATGGAAGTAAACGGGCATTTTGAGAGCAGTTGAAGAAAAATAGTTGCTAGTTTCTATGCTTGCTCCCAGGAACCATTTGACTGGGCTGTTCCTACGCTCATCTACTGCAGCAGCCCATCACTATACTGCCGTTCCAGCCACTCCCAACAGCCCTGAGGTTGACAGCCATGCAAATGAGCAGGATGCACAGAATAATGACAAATTAGGCCACGCTCTGTCCACTCCTCAGAATACGCTTCACAGAATCAGATTTTTGTTTTCTTGTGAATCCTTCTCTTATCAAACAACCTCGCAAGGTGTAGCATTTGTGTGACTTTTCCAGGAAAGTGTCCCTGGATTCCACACAGGTATTTGTTAAAGAAAATTAGTGAAAGAGAGGTGTTCCAGGACTGAACTGCTTCTGCCCCTCCAAACATCTTTTCTGGGGTATGTTGATAGTAGTCTGTGCAATGCAGGAAAGTATGGCCCTAGGTGCTATGTCAAGTATCAGAATGTGTTTAGCTGTGTTACTCCAGATCTCTGCCCTGGATAATTTGCCCTTTTAATACATAAGTGTGGTACAGATGGCGTGTGTCAATACAGTTAAATTTCCTCTTCCTGGTCCTGGTGCAGCTGAGCTTTGTTGAAGATGTCAGGGTAACAGATGAGTCTCATGGTCAAATATACAGGCAATCTAAATAAACCTGCCAAAGTTCTTTCTATGTAATGGGAGTCCCTGCAATGTGTCAAGCTGAAATTAGCTCCATCCACCTCCTTTTCCTCATCCTCTGATCCTGCTGTTGTCACCTGGATTCATTGCTGAGATTTGAAGCCTGAAAAGGGGAGTGGGAATAAACTATCCACCCACATTGCAGGCGACTGTCACATCAAGGAGATCTCCATACATCAGATACAAAGCCAAACAGCGAAGGCTCAAAAATTGAAAAGCTGAGTGAAACAATAGAAATCTTCCTTCTTTTGTCAATAATGGTTGGTGATTTGTCATAAGGCAAATTTTTTGATTTTGATAAGGCCTGCTTCTGATATCTTAGTTGGCTTCGCTTTGGCAAAAGTCCTCTCAAGTTAAACAGAAGTTTTACTTAAACAAATAAAGACTGCAGGTAGTCTCAGAACCTCTCTTTTCTTTATCCCCACTTCTTCCACCACACACACCCAGTCTACTTTAGGATCTCAATGGTACTTTTCAGGTAAGGCTGGTCAGCCTGGCTCTATGCCCCAGGCAGAGAGCTGCCCCTCTAAGTGACTGCACGGAGGGGCTGGCCTGAGCAGGTACTCCTCTCCTTCCACAGCTACCTGGGCCATGCTGGGCAGTCACGGTCACAGAAAAAGAGGCAAAGTGGTAAAAGTGAGGCTTAGTCACAATTCCTGCAGAGGTACAGAACAAGTGAGGGTTTTTTTCTCTAATTAATGCTATTTATTGTCTGTGCTGAGGAGCTCTGGTGAAGAAAAAGGTCAGCATTGTGATATGCACTGTACAAACACAACAGAAAACCAGCCTCTGTCTGTGTAGGGGCCAATTAGTGTCTGTGACACTCAGTAGGAGTTTTTTCCAAGACATCTCTCAGCCATGGGTGCCAGGTAAATTCAGCTTCTTTGTATGCCTTAGACTAGAAGATGTCTTGGAACCAGAGCATAAGAGGAGGCAGCTTTTGATTGCATTAGAAACATTAATTTTCAATTTCCAGCTGCTTATACAGCACATTTCCTCAGCAGTACCTCATACTGCTGGTTACTGTTAAAATGTCTCTGGGGATGTAGCTTGCAGAGATGTTTGTTCTCAGCTCCTGGTGACCTGTTGCAATCTGAGAATGTACCTCCGTTTCCGTGTACAATGAGGCAACTTGGTGCTCATCCAGCAGCCGCACAGCTTAATGCAAGCAGGGTCAGGGTGAGCTTTTAATGGGCCTGTATCACCTCCCTGGCTGGAACTGGCCTTTTGCTGCTCACCTGTTGTTCACCGTCTCCAGCAATTGCCGTAACTGCAGGGGGTGTTTGGACCCAGCTGGAGCTGTTGTGTCAGGGCTTTCATTTAGGCTGGGAAACTACCCTCGAGTTGTTCTGTGTTCTGCTTGGGTTGGGGATGTCATGTTCAAGTGTTGTGCATGTTATAGATAAAATGGACCAAGGAAAATATGCCTTGCTTAGATACATCCACTTCTCTTAAAAGCAAAAGATACCCTTGAAGGCCTGTATGGCTCAATTTTAATTGCACCCTATTTTAGTACGTGGGTGACTGCCCAGACTATGGAGGACCATCTCCTGATGGGGGTTGGGACAGAACCCTCTGTGCTCACAGCTTGCCGGCTGGGAAGACATTGCTGCCTTGGCTTAGTTTAGCTATTCCAGAAAAGCTCAGTAGAATGGCGGCTTCCCTGACATCCCAGTACACAGATCTTGTGTGTATGGCTTACACAGGAACACTTTGAAAGAGAAGTTAGAAAATGTCTTGTGTATTGTGTACTATAAAAATTTCAGTTTATCTTGCATGTATTTTTAATGGCAGCCACTTTCCAACTTTCTTTTGTTCGATAAAAACAGCAAACTTGTTCTTGAAGTAAATACTGTTTTAGTCTTCTGTTTCTTTCCTTTTATTTCATTTCAGTTTAGTTTAGTTTAGAGCTTCTGCCTGAGCAGCCAGGGAATATATATAATAGGGCATGAATACATTCTTATAAGTATTAGAACAAGTATGGAAACACAGAGCCCTTAGTGACCTTGCTAGTCCTCTGCTGATCACTTGTGTTTGTTGTTGTAGGAAGGCAAACATAAGTATAGAAGTGTTATTGAACAGAAAACCCTTCAAAAATTTCACCAGTCTTTTGTATTCCAGTCACAGAACAACGGGGGGCTGCCCTGCTCAGAAAGCATACTTATGCAAGTATTAAGAACTGGCTGAGATAAGAAGTAAAGCTTAAGAGACCTTCATCATTAGCTGCTAGTGGTGGAGATTAGTGATCCTACTACAGGATTACAGATGGAAAGAGTGCTAGTGTTGGTTAATTGTTCTTTAATGCTTGTAAAATAAGATAGCGGTAGTAAAACTTGCTATTGTCTGCTCTCTCAAAGTAAAACAAAATTGAATTTGCTTGTCAATAGCTGTATTGAAGGTAATGGGAATATGTCTAACAGATCATTTTACAGTGCAAACTGCTATCCAGCTCTTTCAACATTTAACGAGACACTATTATCCTAATAAGAAATAATTTATATTTTAAATAATCTGCTCTCTACACATGAGCATTTTATCGTTTTAATTAGCAATGCCTTCACTAGGGTGCTTTTAATATTTCAGAGTTTGGATATAAATCTCAGGTGGAACATTACCTCCCTGTAGTCTCATGGATTTGTTTACAATACCTTTAGAGTTGCCATACTTTCCCACCAGTGTTTTTCTGTACCGTTAGGGAATGGCAGCTGCAGTCTGGGTAGCAGAATCCTTCTCTCAGGAGCAGCCCAGGATTACGCGAACTTCTTCTGGCAAAAACCTGTGAGCAGAGCCCTGGGAACAGGATGTGCATCGAGAAGAAGCCGTGGCTTTGACTCTGGCTCCTGAGGGGCGGCTATGCCGCGTGAGGCAGGGCTGTGCTTGCTGCAGAGGGGTTACATTTCTTCCTCTCTGTTGGTGGGAAGCTTAGTCCAGGCTGCAAAATAGAGCTCCTTAGGCTTCTCCCTGAGGCGAAGAGGTGCTGTGGTGGCTGCTGCTTTGTGCAGACACGTGTGTTCTGCTTACAGCCGGCTGGTGGCTGGGCTGCCATATCCACTGGCAGGGAAGGTGTGCAGGCAGCGCCCTCTGTGCTGCCTGCCCCAGAGATGTGCCAGCTCCCTCCTGTGCCTCCCATGGTGGCCCCAGCATTTCTCTCCAGTGGGACTTGGGGGTCACATGCATCTCCTGGACTGGCAGGAGTGGGACTGCTTGTCCTGGGAGTCAGGACTCTTTCCTCCAGCAGTCAAGTGGGCCAGCAAGGATCCCGCAAAATGCACTGTGACAAAAAATGGCCTTTGGACAAGGACAAACTTGAAAAGAATATGAGACCCTCCCTTTTTATTAATAAAAATTAAACTTCAAGTGAAATACTGATCCTGGGAACAGAAAAAGCATTTTCCATTAGATGTGTGATTAGTGTTTTCATGAAAAATTATTTCACAGCAAGAAATCTCAGCTGTCCAGGAAATAAAAGTGTGTGTTTTAAAGGCATATGTTTTAAAGGCACAGGAAAACTCTACACCTTCCAGGTTACTTCCCTGTACGTGTTTGAGCAGGAAAAATTAAAGACTCCAGGTCCTCACAGAGGATACACCCTGGGAGACTTCATCACACCTTCAGCAGGTTTTCCTCTTTATGTCTTGGTGAAGGATAATGGTAGAGCCATTGTTCGAGATCATCTGCTCTGCTCTGATCTTGGGACTGCTTTATTGGTCCCTGGGCAGCAGCCAGAGGAGCCTGCAGGGCTGCTTTAGCCTGAGCCAGATGCTGCTGGCCCTGAGGGATGACTGCAGCATCCAGGCATTGTCAGGACCCTGAGGAGGGTGAGCTGGGGTCCCTGCACAGGCAGCAGGAGCCATGCACGGCAGTGCAAAAAGCTGCCATGACCTGATAACTGGCCAGAGAGGGGATGCATGTGTGGAGTAACAAATACAAACACTTCTGCTAGGTGCCAATAACCTATCTGCCCCAATACGTCATCAGCTGATGTCAGAGACCACATGAACCACCATATTGGGGTTCCAGTGGACAGATCATTCATGGCTTCCCATTGCTCATCACCTGCACCCTCGTCTGTCAGAGCAGAAAAGCAGGGGCTGGACTCCGGACATATGAGTTGCCCTATGGAGAAATTTGAACACAGGGATGTATCTGTCAGTTGACAAGAAGTGATACTGCTGGTTAATTGCCTCAAAAATGTTAACCAACAGCTCATTAGTCTCAAAGACACAAACTTGATAACCCTTTTTATGTGGCATGGGAAGGGAAGTGAATAAATAATTGCATGCTGAGACCTGCCACTGAGAGATGTAAGATGTTGGTTTAAGATAAAGAAAAATGGAAATGTTTGGGAAGATGAGAAAGATGCAAGTCTCAACCTCATTTCGCAACACAAACCCAAACCCAGCTTTCCTGTAATGACTATTTTGATAGGAGTGACAAATAATAGCCAACTTGTCTGTGCTGAGAGTTAACCCCAGTGCAGAAACAAAAACACCCTCGTCTTAATCTAGTAACTAATAAAGAATACCCTAGAGAGGTTGAGTGGGAGACTGTATCAAATGCTGGAACTTTGCTTATTGCTCATCAACTTCTCCTCTCCTACAGTTTATGGGTGCTTCTTCAACCACTGCAGCTACAAATTACTTTCTTAGCAAACTGCCCTAGGTCTGATTTGGGCAGAACCTCTGGGTTTGGCAGTAACTGTTCAGTTCAGGCCATTCAGCAGTAGTACGACAGGCAAAGAAAAATAAAGAAAGCATCACTGTGGCTTTGCTACATTGATGGAAAGCCATGGATTTGGAGCACATCCCTCTGGTTCCTCCAGTGATATTAAGGGATGAGTAAATAAGATACACCACTGTGTGGTAGCCACTGCTTGAAATCAAAGATGAGCAGGTGGACAAACAAGCCTTGTAGCCGGATAATTTAAGGAAAATAGAGTGCTACATGGAGGTGTCCAACCTGGCGACATGACAAGGTACACCCATCTGAATTTGAAGTGTACATTAAGACGTCCTTATATGCAAGCACCAGGACTAAGCAGATGATTAGAAGAAAAGAAAAATTAATTCCTGGTAGAAATTCTCCAAACAGCTGCAGTTAACATGTAAATGAGGTGCTAGAGTAACTCTGCGATGCTGCTAGAGACTTGCAGGGAGAAACTCTTGGTCTGTACTGAAATAAGTGAACAATGAAACCCCTCTGTGGCTAGATGAGAGGAAGCATCTGAAGAGGGGTCTTGCCATTCATTCTACCTCATTACAGGTATATGACTGATAGCAAGGCTGTGTCTCAGTGCAGCAGCTCATTAGTAAGAGAAGAATCTGACATTAGTTCAGATGTTGATCGACGTGACTGGTAGTGCAAAGTCTGGATCACATTGTCAGGTGGAGCTTTATCATCTGCATTGCAGCTTGGTGGTTTTTCGTGGAGAATTGGTTCAGGAAGAGTGTGTTAAGCTGTTTGCCAGGAGGTTTAATACCCACCCAGCCGTTGTCTGACAGCATGAACCAGAGTGGCTTCCTTTACTTACCAGCTCCTGAAAGGCCAGGTGGAAAGATGGGGAAAAGGCAAGGCACATTTCCAGAGGTGCCTGCTAGAGTCTGCTCAGTACCATGCATTGTGTGATGTTAGAGCGACTGTTTCAAAGTTAAGTCACGGCCAAAAACATGCCCACGTAGGATGTGTCAGTGCAGGTCTCTGGCAGGGCTAACGTATCGCTCTCTAGACCTAATGTGACATGACAGAGGGAAAAATCTTGTGTTTCTCAGTTCCCCGTTGAAGCATTAATGGCAATTTGCAATTGTTCTGCATTAAAAGCTTATCAAGCATGATGTGGTGTTTCGGGGCTTTGTCCTTAGTGTGCTCTGGATCTCCCTGCCCGCATGCAGCTCTGCTGCCCCCGCTGCTAACAGCAACCTCCATGGCTGCTCTGGAGGAATGCACCGACTGTCTTCATGCAATGTTTTCCTGAGCAGGATCTTTTCCCAGCTCGCCCGTTCTAAACAGTTGATGGTTTCCTGTGACCTTTTGGACCTACACTTCAGTTTCGTGTGCGCTGCAATCGAGCTCCCTCTTCCTGCCTTGTTACGAGGCAGCACATGATGGATGAGCCCTCAGCATGCCTTGAGGTGCAGCAGGAGCAGCGGAGGATGTACACACAGCACATCTACTCCAGCAAATTAGCAGCAACAGCAGGCTCTGTTGTGGCAGTTCTGTTGAATGCCATCATTTTAACTGTTCACTATGGAATAGTTCCTAAATGGCATTTATATTTAAGTCAGTTTATTATATTATTCCAGCCATGCAAAGCTGTACTACAAATTTACCAGCTCAGGCACAAAATCTATTCACCCACCCTTTTGCAAGATCATGGTAATGGACTCCCTCCCTTTTCCTTCCTTCTCTCAGATGATTGTATTTTTCTTGCCCATCAAGACAAATCACTCATCTTGGGTGAATAAAATTTTGCAAGGCTGCAGTATGCAGGATGACACAGTGTGGGGTATGTTGTTTTTTTTTTTTTTTTTAACATTTCTTGCCATCGCTCTCTGCAGAAGATTTTGTGCTCCCTGCTTAATTTTTGTATGCAAACCATCTTACTGAATTCTGACACTTGTCACTTTGATGCAACTCTGACAATACAACACCATTTTTCTTCTACAGCGGACAATTTTGACATCCTTTTCTGATTATTTCTGAAATTAAATAAAAAGATTAAATAGAAAAGGCATGGCTCAGAGCAAGCTTTTCTTTTTGTGCCCCCAGTTTCAAAGACCTTTTTCAGGTTTTTGTGCTTGGTGGGCATTTTGACCAAATAAGTGATTCCAACGGGTGTTTCGTGGTGGTGTTTGCACAGAGAGCAGTGGGCGCAAGGTAGGACACTGGTGAGTGCCTGGTTTAAAAGGACCAACCTCCGCCTAAGGGGAAGGGCTGATGGCAGCCACATACTGCTCCTGGCCTCCTGGGCCTTCAGGTCCCTCAGGATCAACACCAAGTGTTGAACCATCGCCCACTCGACAGTGTCACACTGCGGCATGTGAGGAGCTGTGGATGGGGCCTCTTTCACTGACGTGTTTCGAATGGAGCAGCATGACACCTGAATTACTGCCAAGGTTTCTGGGTGCCCTGTGAGCCACCTGCTCTGCAAGGTTTCCTGCAGGAGGAGTTTTTCTCCCCTTTGCGAAGCAGCTCACTGCAACAGACCTCCTTCCAACCCCAAACAGAGGGCTCAGCTGTGCATTCTGCAAATGAGTTGTTTTGGGCACTTTACCTGCTTCTTTTTCTATTCAAAAATCAATACGACGCTTGCAAAGCTCCTCTTTCCCCCACCCCCTTATTACCTGCATCATCAGAGGAGCTAAAAATCAAGAATAAAGTAATCAGTTATTTTAAGCTGAAGCTTGAAAGAGCATTAATTCAATGGGATAAACTGCAGTTAAGAAACTTTTATCAAGCAAGCTGGGTTAGGTGGCTGAAAGAAAGAAAGAAAACCCCTAAAAAACATACAGTAGGTAGCAGTTTATGTGTCAAGAAAACTGAGAGAAATGTTGACACTCTGATGTCTAGCAGATAGCACTTAAATCATTTTTCTCCAAACTTCAGTCATAAAACTTCAAAGAGTTTTAGCCATAATACAAATTTTTAGACTAAGAAGCGGTGTTTGAAGTTATTTTATAGGATTTTGCTGTAAGGGCTCCAATTGATTTGTAGTAAGATAAAAGAAGAAAATTTATTTTCGAAGCTTAGTCGGAAAAAGCTTAGCTTCCATTGGCCGTTTTGCCAATATGCCTTGAGGGGATGATGATGTCGACACGGATATTATATGCCTATACGAACTGAACTGAGTTTACACCTCCTGCTGTTTGTGTTATGGTTAAAATCTGTCACAAAACTGGCAGTGATTTATTAAATGTTTAATGAAGTAAGACAAAAACTTCAAGAACTACAAACAGAAAAGTAGAACATCACATTAAAGTATAATAATATAGGTTACATTTCTGATTTTTTCATATTTCTTTTGCTAAAAATGTGAAAAACACAATTAGAAATCAAGGCAGTATCAAAAGATTACGGGGTGTCACAGATCAGTCTACCAAAGGTTGTGCTTTGCTCGTTCACTTTTTTCTTTCTAAATAGAGCAATGAAAAAAAGAATATGAAATAACAGTACGCTCACAAAAAAACCCCAAACCAACAAAAAACAACCCAAAGAAAAACCCAAGCCAGCATTACAGAGTATCAAGTCTCAGCCACAGAAAATTTTCCCTATTAAGTTTTCAGAAGAGCAATATCAAATGTGACTCAGTGTTATTTCTCTATTACTGCATGTCCCAGTTAGAAGAAAATCCTGCTCTGCATTGTATGTTTAAATAATGGTTTTCTAATAAACCATTTTTATTGTATCTAATGAACTTAATTGGAATTATTATTTAAGTTAAAAATTAATTCTTGAACACAAATTTTTATTTTGTTTTATTTTATTTTATTTTATTTTATTTTATTTTATTTTATTTTATTTTATTTTATTTTATTTTATTTTATTTTATTTTATTTTCCAATAGCTTTCAGGAATGATTACTACTCTTAATACAGCTTTATGTTTTTTATGTTATAATAAAAGACAATATTTGCATAAGCTTCCCGTCTGTTGGTGTATGTGACTACTAAAGCTGAGCAAGTGTACTCCTCCACTTTTTGGCAGAGGTTGTTTACATTTTCTTGTATAACAGCGGCTTAGTCCACATTTTATGTTTAATTATTTTTCATTGTAAAATGTAATTCTTCTTGTTGTCCTGAGCTAAAAATTCATTAAACACGGCAGGAGGGGTTTAAGATTACAAATCCATGTTTATTCTCTTATTTAACTCAAAGGACATCAGACATCAATATATCCACACCAACACGGCAATTCACCATGCGATTTATGGTGGACTTTGCTGGCGCTGTTATGCCTCACAAGCAGCTATAACCCAGGTTGCTCCTTAGGCTCCCTCCTCTTGGTTCTCCCTTTTGCTCAGAGACATTTTCAAATGCAACATTTTCTTTCTCCAGGAAAGCCAGCAAAGCAGCAAGCAGCATTCCTCTCCAAGTCTACCTTGTGGTCTGCCTTGCAGAATCATTAGTCCCGTTCTGTTCCGATTTGACGCTCATAGACACGCGGGGTACCAGCATAGCCCCCCCACCCGCCGGCCCTGGCACAGCCATCTACCCAGCTCAGACACACTTACTGCATTTCTGTTTAGAACAATGGGGATATTCATTTGTTAAATAAAGAATGTTTTCACACCGTGTAGTTAGGCCCAACAGCCAATGTCATTGCCAGACCCCTCCTGCTGTCAATGACCTTTTTTTTGCCTTCCCCCCCCTCTGCAGCTTTGCAGCAGCCCAGGGTTCAGCCCAGGGGTTTGGGCTCTGCTGCTGTATTGAGGGTCTGTGGTTTTAAACTGTGTTTTTGTCTCCTTTGGGATATTGGTAAATCAAATTAACTGCAATAAACTCAGAAAATTCCCCTTAAAAAACAAAACAAACCAACCCAATAAACAATCCCTTAATTCTTCGCCGGCTGCTGCTCTTTCCCTGCATCGCCAGGTGAGGGGCCGGGTGGCAGTTTGCCTACAAGCGCTCAACAGCCCGAGGGCTGTCACAGAGGAGAACCGTGGTTTGAGCTACTTCTCAGATAAGTTTGGAAGTTGGAAGAAAAACTCGTAGCTGCTCATTTTTGCCCTCGCTACTGGAAGTCACTGCCTATGGCTAGTGCAGAAATATTCAAGGGTGCCATAATGCAGCACACCAAAAAAAGGCAGATTACATTGGAGATATCCTTAATCCCTGGCCTTATATAAACTAATCTGCCAGGGTTTTGAAACAGGTTTATTCTTTCAGCTAGTTTTTAATCAAGTGAGTCTCATATTCCCTGTAATATACAAATGATCATCCAATAACTCACACTTTTTTTTTTCTTAAAGGGCAAGACATAAATACTAGCTGCATATTTTTTACTTCCATGACTGATTTTTTTGGTCAACAAGTTGTGTATTGTCAGATGTTTTCCAGCACATAAAACAAGTTCATGGCAATTGGCTCCACGTAACTACAGTCTCTCATTTTTTGTCACGCCAGCATGTGTGTGCTTGTGCAATATAAACTTGCTTGTTTATGCTGGCTATGTTTGCCTCTCTGGGACTCTCCTACAGAGGTACTGGGAAGAAGTGCAGCATTTTGACTTTATTTTATTTTAAGAGTATTTTTAAAAATAATGATAAATGCTTCCTCTGCTTCCCTTGGCCCTGGCATTTTTTAAAATACATGGGTTTGTTGATGTTAAAGGCCATCGCTATGAAAAAGGATTTCTGGACCCCTCAGGTCCCGGCAGAGATCTGCAGAAGCCACTGCCAGCTCCGTGTTGCTGAACTGTTGTAGCCAAGGACACCCACAGACTACGACAGAAAATAAAAGCTATCATCTTCAATTTGGTTTCAGTCTCCTAGAAATTAATGCAGCGAGCCTTGTGTGCCTCTTGTAAATGAAAAAAATGTGACACCTGCTTCTATTAAAAATGTTTGTCCTTAAAAAGAAAAGAATGGGAGAAGCTTGATTCTGGGGCAGGCAGCTTGAAAGGTGGAGAAAACCTTCACCAAAACCTGGTCTCATTGCAGGAGTGCTCTGGGTACAGCCGTGCAGTGCAGCATGCCTCAAATATGGGCTTTAAAGTAGACTGTACTGGATCTTTAAAAATGTTTCTTTGCAAAATCAAGGGCACAGAGTGCACACAGCGTGTGTACCACGTGTGACAGCCACGCAGCAGCCGCAGGTGACCTGTCCCCATGGGGGGGCTGCTGCCCTGAGCATGTTTCACACATCCAGCCCAGAGTTATCCAACTTGTAAGCCCCCATCGTCAGGCCGGGAGCGCAAACACAGCCGCCCATCCTTCTGCTGGGTCCATCCACTGCACATCTGGCGGTGGGCGCCCAAACAGCACCAGGGAGCCGGAACCTGGGGCTCCTGGGGGTGGGCCCAGGCTGGGTGGGGGCAACGCAGGGGTGATCCAGCCCCAGCATCTGCCAGGCTGGATTCTTCTGTCACTGGTCTCCTCCTCCTTGCACGTAGCCATAGCTGGAGTCTGGATCTACAGGCAAGCTGCCAAAAATGCAAATAGGTGGCTTGTCTGCAAGGGGACTGATACAGCCTCTGAAATTATTGGGAATGAAGGCATGTGGCGTGTTGTTGGGGACCTTGTTAGGTGTAAAATAATGTCAGGAACATTTGAAAGAACATTAAATATATATACGATGTAATAAACAGGGTCATTAGGGGATTTGGACTTTAACCTGAGCATTTTCTTTAGGAGGATTTGTTTGGAGTGCAGTTATTTTACTGGGCCCTTTATGGAAAGCATGTTCCACCACTAATGTGTGTGGAGAGCCACAGACACTTTGATAGCATCCTATCTGGCCTATTAATGACCTCAGCCCCCCTCTTTTATTCTCTACTTCAGATATATATTTTTAAGGAATGTAAAATTATAATGGGACAGGAGACATCAGAGCTTTCCTACTCACATAACCTTGCAGCAATCTCCAACAGCAGGGTATCCACGTGGTTTGTTCTGCAGGGGGGACCTCCAGCGCTCTAGCCTACACTTCTTGTGTACCCCAAACTCCTAGTCACTCTGAGGTTTAGATGTGCAAGGTGCCCAGTCCCAGCCTGTCTTTATAAAATAACAGTAAACTGATCCAGCAGCATTTGGCTTTCCTCAAAATTTACTTCCCCAAAAGATGTCCTGCTTATTGGAATGGATTTCAGAAATCTACAGAATTGTACTTTTCCCCTTTATTTCTCTATAATTACAGACATGAGTCCTGTGATCGGTCCATTAGCAGGTTAATGAGATAGTAATGAGTAAAATGCCAAAGGTTGTAACAGAGTTGTTTCAGCATGGAATGAAGCTGAGTGTTAAAATGCGATCTCTCCATGCCAGGATATCCAAGTGCACCATGCTAATTATCGCTAAAAGAGCTGGCCCGTGCCTCCCGATTAAAAAACAGACAATTCCTTCCACAGATCAGCCTTCCTCCGGGAGATGTCAGGGCATGTGGCTGCCTGCAGCCCCAAAAGCTGAGCTCAGTGCGGGCAATCCAGAGGCAGACCCAGCTGGGCCGTAGGCTCCCAGGGCTGACTCCTCTGGAGGGGACGGTGATTTGGGAGGAGATCCATCCCACAGCTTTTCAATGAAAAGGCTTAGAGTACTCTTTCCTTCAGGGACACTGTGGGACACTTACTGCCGTGCCTGGTAAAGGGTGTAGCTACATGATTTCATTTTGTCGTTTTCACAGAATCATAGAAATCATCCTTTTGGTCCATGAAGAGTCACACCTCTGTGTGGCATCAGGCCACGGCCTCATGGTGGGGACTAGTGAAGAAATCACTTGCTGATGTTTCTGACAGGGACACTCACCTTCCTGGGAGGGCTTGAAAAAGACATGGTGACGTGGCTTCCCAGCCTCAGATCAACAGAAAAGACTCTAAACCTGCATGGCGGCTGTCTTCGGCAGGATTTGCTGGTGAGCCTTCTGCTGTTAGCTCTTTGGCTGTCACTGCACCCTGCTCTCCAGAGCGCTGACTTCTGCACAGGTACCTGCGCCTCTTGCACGAGCATCACCCTTGAGGCCCCTCACTGCTGGCTGCAGGTTAAAGGGCTTCATAGTGCTCATTGCCTGAGCCACGCAGGAAAATATGTGTTCCTTTTCCCCATATCGGTGATGGCAAACTGTTTGTACTCAGAAAGGTTTGGACTAGCACAAAAAAATAAGAGTTTTTTTTTTTAAATTAGCATCCACCACCAAAAAGATTTGCCTTACCTCAAATGTCATTGCTGCATGGGCACATACACGTACTGCATGTAACTGCTGCAGTGTTAAGTACAAACACATTTGCATCCTTCTTCCCACCCCTGCTGGAAAAGCCCTGTGAGACTTTCACGAGCTGAGGGAGAACTGGCAAAGGCAAACCATCAGTTTCAAAACTATGAAAAAACTATGTTTATGTGGTGTACCCCTGTGACCTTCCTCCCACTGCCCAGGTGGTGCTCAGAGCCAGCCCTCTCCATCCTCAGGCCCACGCCCCCTCTGCAGCTACTAAGGCACATACATGCACCCCAAAATGTGTTATGGGGACTCTAGCAGTTAAAAGTCAGTAAATGCAATGATACAGAAGGGTTCATTTTTTTTCTGCACTAATAGATATTGAAAACAAATTCTGAAACCTCAAATGCTTCCACAACACACAACCGTCTGCTTCCAGCCAGCTGTAGTTACAATCCTCGTAACAATGTCAGAGCCACAGGCAGAGAGTATTGACCAATGATTGAAGTCAATATACATGACATCAATGAAGGTATTACATTGATTTTTCTGCAAGGAAGCAAAAAATTCACAATTTGAAGGGTTCTGGTTAATTTGTGCTTGCCCTGAATTCAGGAACTCAGGGGCATCAGATTGATATGCCATGATTTGTAATAAACATATTTTACAGTGCCTCAAAAACTTACATAAGAACGTGCAAGTTTCTACGAGAAGTGTTTTGTTCCTCCTGTAGGCTTTTATCTGGCTAAATCTGCTCAATATAATAATTAAATATAAACCTCAAAGTTCATCTTGCAGTGTTTATTGACTGATAACAGCTGATGCTCTCTGTAGCAGAATACACAGACAAAAGGGATGTTGTAATTCATATTCTTAACATTATCTCTAATAAATGTGTGTTTAGTTTGTTTATCTATTTATCGTATACCTGTTTCAAACAATTCAGGTTTGAAATAATGATCTGTGTACACCTTTTTCTCCCATGAAATGCAGCTGGAGCCACTGTCCCTTTGGGAGTCAAAAAGCCTGCGACTGCATTTCTCCCTTCTTACCGGGCAGCTCCTTGTTCACTCTCCCCGTAAGGTGTTGATCCTGCACTATATTTCAGAGGTAAAGTTAATCTTATATCAGCAGCTCATTCATCTCAGGCCAGAGCATCCGTGCAGCCAGTTGCCAGCCCTCGTTCCCACATCTTTGTGAAGGAACTGCCCCATTCAGTCACGGTCTTTTTTGACTTAACAAGATGTCACCTGTGCTAGACTGGGGTCCCTCCACTCTCAATAGGAAGAGACAGATGCCTCCAGGCAGTTCTTCCTGAGCCATGGGCCTGTTGGGAAGGGGACAGCGATAGCGGTGCTGCATGCTTCAGGTAGACTCCAGGTTAGCTGGAGAGCTGGGCATTGCGCACAGGAGCGTGCGGTACAAATGCCACATCTGTGAAGGCACCATGTGTGTGATGTAGGGTATTGCCTTGACTGCATGTGGGCAGCTGGAGGGCCCGGGACTTCCTAAAGCCCTCTGATCAGAGTGGGTGAAAGTCCCACTAGGAGAGGAACCTGGAGAAGCCTCTCTGTCTCCATTGGCTGCTGAGGGAACCTCAATTGCTGGTTTAGACTGAGTACCTTGTTGCAAGTGAGATGAATTCTCCCCAATGTCGTGAGTGCATGAACTCGGTACAAGGGTGAGAACTTGCAGAGAGTCCGCTCTTCTGCAGGAATTGCCTGCATCCATGCTCCTGCCCCCTGTAAATGCAAAGTACATTACTTCTCAGAGAAAGTGAACCTTGCATTTACTGCAGTAAGAATTTGTATGCATGCAATTACTTGCACACTGCAATGACTGCCAATGCAGTGCAAAATCATCCCCTAGCTCTCGCATGGCACCTTACTCAGGTGCCCATACCTTTAATCTCAGTGTCTCCTGGCTCCCAGTTTCGCTAATGCATGGCCTCTCTTGCCTGGCACAGCTCACGGAGGCTGTGTGCAGGTGTTAGATTCACCTGCTCGCACAGCCCGAGGCTTTGGTCTTATCAAGCACAGAAAAATCTGATCCCTCTCTGTGCAATCCTCCACTCTAAATTCCTGCTGGCAGTCATCTGGTCTCTTAACTTCCAGTTGCAGGTCTGAGCTAAAGCCCTCTGCGGTTCTGGGAGCCCTTCCATTGATTTCCATGAGCTCTGGATCACTACTCCCTCTCAGCCGCATATGTAGACAAATATCTCGACACCTTCATCCAAGTAGTTCAGATAATCAAAGTACTATTGTGTTTATATATGCCTTAAAAAAAGGAAGTCATTTAGAGAGATTATTTATTCTGTTTTGTGGTTAAAAACAAACCACCTAAACCACCTCCTTCTATGCAATTGGGAAGGGCTCAGAAGACATCTGTTTACCAATTTCCTACTGGTAACATCACCTCTGCAGCAATAACTAAATCACCTTCCCGTTCCTCTTTGTGAAGCCATTAAGCCTAGAAACATGCTGGTTTTGGCAATACAGAAATCAAAGTGGTAGCACAGCAGAGAAGATCTGTGTTAAAGAACAAAAATCCACAGGCTGCTTCAAATATCAACAAGGAACCCTGAAATTTTCTATCAATTTCTTTTCATGGCCTTGTGACATTTTCAACTAAAACCCATATTGCTTAACATCAAGGCACTTTGAGAGAGCTTCAGTTGGAAAAGGTAATTTTTGAAGGAGACTCAGCAGAAAAAGGTAATTTTTCAGAGAGGTTCACTGGAAAAAGGTAATTTCAGAACCAATTGCTGCATTCTTTTGCTGTTATTTTGTCTCTTTTCTAAGTAGCCCTAATGTCATTCATGGGCACACTATGTCAATACATCAGTACCAGCTAAGTCGTTTGTGCAAAGTAAGTTTACAGAAACTGTAGCTTTAGGCTATGTTATTCCAGGACTGTGAAGATCAAACAATGCAATTTCACTTGGAAGTTTCATCAATTTTGCATCAATGTTGATGCCAGAGCAGGAGACCTGCTCACAGAATCATAATTTCATCCCGCTAAAACTTTTGTTTTTGACAGAGAATCTAATTCATACGATGACAGGCTATGCAGTAATACCATGTAGCCATAATACCAATCTACCAGAGCCATATCGCTTTGCTGTAAATTGAGGCAAAGGTAGAGAGGAATTTTTGATAGCTGACCTAAACCACACCAATTTATATTGTTTTGGGATATGAAGGGCAAAAAACCCCAGTTTTCGAATGCAGGTGTTATTATATGCTATTTGTACAAGTGGAAGAACAAGAACAGAAAGCACATGCTTTCATCTGCTTATTTTCTGAAAGCTTTGGAAAGGGAGTAATGTATTTCAGATTTAATGGCTTGAAACAAAAATCTCTGAAAATTATTAGGCCACTCATATACGTATCCTTTGATTGTAGCTCTAAAGAGAAATGAAATAACTCTTGCAATGTGAGACACGAAAGTTGAATTGTGCAAGAAGAGACATTGCAGAGCCTCACATTTTTAAGTAAAATAGCAAGAATGATGGTCAAAGAGTTAATTCCATTCTTCCAGTTATGCCTGCCTATAAGTCAAATATCAGATTTTCACTCATTTTTTCTTTGCTCTCTAAATAAGAACATATTCAGAAGAGTGCATTTGGTGTCTAGCATGTGCACTGGGCATTGGGATCTGGCACACAACATCCACCGGCAGCACCTCTGCGCTGAGGTTTGGGTTAGCAAAAACGTGCTAACCCAAAGGCTAGGAACTGTCTTCAGTTTTAAATGGCTCAGCTTTCCAAATGTCTGCGTTGGCTTCCTGCAGAAACAGGTGCAGGTACACCCCCAGCTCAGCAGCCACACACAAGGCAGGAAACCACTCACTCATTTGTGAGGGGCTTTTCAGAACTGGGATGAGAGGGACAAATCCCCTCCAAAGTCTCACACATCATTTAGAAATTATTGGTTGTGTATCTCCTGCTATTTAGCTTCATCTACAGCTGTCCCAGCGGTTTCTTGGAAGCACACAAACACGGGCTTCCTTACACAGGATACAGTATTGTAGTAGTTCAAACCCATTTTTGGAAGTTCAGCCTAGCTAAAGGCCATATTAATGAAAAAGTTATGTAGCATTTATAGATTTTTCATTTTAAAACTACTCAGAAACATGTGAATGAACTTTTCAGAGTAAAGTATACGCTTTTCCAATCCATTACACTTCTTTTTTCCCCTGAGCACCAGCAGCTACCTTTCTGCCACACTCCCAGGAATACACAGGGCAAAAAGCGGGCAGGAGTCACCTCAAAAATACATTCCCTCTTTCAAACACATGAGCAGTTGTACAATTATTAAAAACAAACCTTCTGAAAAGACCAGTCAGTGGTGTAGCTGGCACAGGCCTGCTGCAGCTCCAGCCCTGGGCACTAGCAGCACCCGAGCATGGTGCAGCTCTTCCCCTTTGCCGCTCTGCAAAGAGAAACATGTGCTTGGTGTGCCCCGCACCATGCCGCCACCACACATACATGGCAAAGCTCAAAACTTTTGCCTAAAAGAAAGAGAAGAGCCTGAAACTCCAGCCGGTGACAAGGCAGAGACACACCTCTTTTGTAAGCATACGTATGGGCAGAAAGGCTTCAGTCTGCACCCTAACCATTTTGGGCGGCATTTTCTGTTGTAGGGCTCGTTTCTTTCTGTGGCAAACAGCTGTAATGCTGGTGTTCTTAGCACACAGAGCCTCTTCCTTCCACCTCACTTCTACTGATGTTTATACATCAAAATACTCTGTGCTCTTCTTTTCCCAGCTGCTGGTTGATTCAGATTACCTACCTTTCTAATTTATTTTTGATTTGAAGGATGAACATGCCCCAGATCAGAAGAAAAAAATAATCAGACTAATCATCCCAAGGTAGAATTGAAAAATGCCCATTCAGAGTTACAGGTGAGATGGTAATTTCATGTCAAAAAATTTTGCTTTTAAGTGTGGGCTATTGCACAGAATATTTGGCTTTAAAATGTAGCAACATCCTGTGGCTTGTTGCTGTTAACGCTGATGAGCAGGGCAGGTGGCCAGCCTGCCCTAGATCCACTCTCAATAAATTCCATCAGTAGCAGGGGTTTATAAACAGAGCCTAATGCAGAGCAGCGAGAGGTGTCACCAAATGTGGAGCATCCCTGTGATTCCTGCTGCTCTCTGTCTCCACTCCCCTTGGAAAGGACAGCTTCTGCAGAGAAACTTTTTGCCATGAAGCAAAATATCGAGTGAGTCAAAACGGTCAAGGGTCTCTCTTAAGGTTTGACAGAACTAAGGAGGAGGAGTCCTCCGTGCTGTGGGAACTGCACTTCCTCACTCTCTGTCTGCAAGGGCTACACAGCCTCCTACTGCTGCTGTCACCTGAGTGGGTGTCATGGTTTAACCCCGGCTGGCAATAAACACCACACAGCTGCTCGTTCACTCCCCCAACCGGAGGGATGAGGGAGAGAATCAGAAGAGTAAAAGTGAGAAAACTTGTGGGTTGAGATAAAGGCAGTTTAATAAGTAAAGCAAAAGCCATGCATACAAGCAAAGCAAACTGAGGAATGCATTCACTGATTCCCATGGGCAGGCAGGTGTCCAGCCATCTCCAGGAAAGCAGGACTCAGGAGTAATCGTTACTTGGGAAGACAAACACCACAGCCCTGCATGTCCCCCCCTTCCTTTTTCTTCCCCCAGCTTTATATGCTGAGCATGACATCATATGATATGGAATATCCCTTTGGTCAGTTGGGGTCAGCTGTCCCAGCTGTGTCCCCTCCAACTCCCTGTGCACTCTCAGCCCACTGGCTGGTGGGGGGGTGAGAAGCAGAAAAGGCTTGGACTCTGTGTGAGCACTGCTCAGCAGTAACTAAAACATCCCTGTGTTATCAACACTGTTCCCAGCACAAATCCAAAACATAACATCATACCAGCTACTATGAAGCAAGTTAACTCTATCCCAGCCGAAACCAGCACAACGGGCCAGGGTTGCGCGGTGTCTTTGGGCATCTGCTGGTCTGTGCACAGCCCGTACCACGTCAGTCACTCAGCAGAGAGAACTAACGCCAGGAGGACGATCGATTAGTGAGGGAGGGCAAAAGTCTGCAGCACAGACTTAAGGCATTTTATTTTTGCTTTCTGTGTTCTTTTTATCTCCTCTTTCTCTTGTGGCTGGCTGGGCTCCCTTTATTCTGCAGTAGTGGTGCTGAATGCTGATGACAATGTGGCATTCATTTTAGGGGCAGTACATGCAGGCTGTGAGCATCTGACATTTAGGAGGGAAAACAGGTGAATACTGTGGTTTTATGGCTGAAAGATATTGATGCTTTACCTCTTGACACCTGTTTGGGTAAGGGATGTTGACATACATCTAGTCCTAATGTATATATTCGAGCAGCACAAAGCAGAAGGTGTCCAAGGGAGCAGCAGCACGCATAATTGATAGCTCCTGTGTGCTTTAATGTTGCCCTATTTTTATGAGTTTTTCCTCAAATCCTGATGCTTGTTGACAATTTAAGAATACTACTCAGTCTCAGATGTGATGCTATAAACACAATCCAAAGATGGGGTCATCCTGGGACCAAAACTTTAAGTATTAATGAAAAGCACCTATCAAGAGTACATGCTGAAAGTTTCTCCAAACTGACCAGTGCTGGAGATCCTCATCTCCTGGGTCTCAGCAGGAGTCCCAGGCTTGGTTGCTCCTCAGAATGTGCCATGCTGAATCACACAGGAGGATTCACACTGTCTCAGCACAAAGCCAGCCTCCAGGGACATCACCTATGAAAATATTTCTTATCAACATAAACAAGTGCCCAAAAATACAGGGCAAGACTTTAAAGACTGTCAGCAGTGGGTCTGCTCAGGTCAGTACCTCATCTTCGAGAGCCATTAACAGAGAGAACGTGGAGAAAGGCACCAGGTCAACACCAACATGCCCAAAAAGGCTGATGTTGCAGAAGTGGTAAACATGCAGACATGGAGCATCCAAACATGCCACTTACTTTTGAAGTCTTAAATATAAAAAGGATGCAGTTCAGGTTAAATCTAGAGGAAAATAAACATTTATCGGAATTTTAAATTTTATGTTATTATATTATGTACAAGTGCCTGTACTATAAATAATAGACATGTACATGGATGTGCACATGTATATACACATGCGTATACATATGTACACACACATTTATATATGTATATATGTATGCACACCTGCAATAAAGTCTACCAGTAACAGGAGTTTATTAACAGAGCCTAATACAGAGCAGGGAAAGATGCCTATAATATGTATACATCATATACCTGTAAGGTGCCTGTAATTTCAAAATATATACATTTTATATGTATAAAATATATATATGGGGGGGAGAGAGAAGGAGTAAAAGAGAGTGAGAAAGAGAGGTTATGTTGGAAATGCAAACAGACCACCAGCCCAGGGGGTGCGAGATGCTCCCATTACTTAGCCAGAATATGCTGATGGCCTCAGCCCAAGTCCTGACAGACACGTCTGCCACGTCACTTCAGTGGCAAGGCTTGTCACAAATTGAGGGCACATTTGCTCACAGACAGCAAATAAAGTCAAAGACTGAATGGCTATGGAAGCATTCTTATCCTGGCTATTAATTTAGGGTCTCTGGTATGTCCCAGGTCCATTGGCAACGAGGACTAGCGAACTAGCATCTGTCAAACCAAACACTAATTGCACTGAGAGAAATGGAAAAATACAATTTGCAGTTTTTGTCACGTGGCAAAGTACAGCACAACGACCCGGCTGAGAAATACTCGCCTTTGGTTTCTGTTTCCCATGGAAAGCACATGCTATTAACATTTATGTTTATAATTATCCTGCAATTTTATTTAGGTTCAGTTGAACAGAAGCAAAACATGGCACTTTTCTCACAGATCCGAGCAGCTGATGGGCAAAGGTTAATTTGTCAGTACATGGACACATTAGCTTGTCACATCTGTTATTAATTGCAAACAGATATATTAGTCTAATTAAACATCACAAACGACTGACCTAAATTGTTCAATGGTCTGTAACTACATATATTCTGCTATTAACACACTTCATGTTTCATGTTTAGCTTTTGCATACTGATGAGGAGTAGCATTCTTAATTGTAAAGCTAGTTACATGTCTCAGAGTCACCACTTACTGCTGGTACAGTTAATGTGCTCCAAATGTAAAAATAAAACACATGTGACACAGCCATGTGAACTTTCTGTCAAATAGCAGCCATTCCTCCTCTGCCGTCTCCATTGCTCGCCTTCCTAAATGATTATTTTCCTTGGCAGCTGTCTAAGTGGCTTGTTGCAGTCTAATTTCAAAACTCATTATTAGGACAAACAGTTGCAGCGCATCAATAGCCCATCAGGATTAATTAAACTGGGAATCAGCAGCTGACTGTTAATCAGATCATTTGCAGTTGATCAGTGCAGGGACTAACATCAAGATATTACTGTAGTCATTTTTTATTACGTGTCCACAGCTTGTAGCAAACCCAGTAATGACTTGATACAAAATATTTGCCTTGCAAACAGCAGCTTCTTAGTGAGTGTTGGGCAGTGCAATTACTGCTTCAAACAATATAAGCTCCAAACTGTACATTCGTGACCCGATTCACTTTGTCCTCCTGGCTTTAGATGCTCCATTGCACGGAAATAAGCAAAGTTCTCCTTTGGAGGAGGTGTAATAGGTTTTAAAGCACAAAGTGCCCAGTGTGTTACATCCTCTCCTTTTGGTCTTACTTTGCTAAAGCACAGTTTTGGGAAAATACACAGAAGGAAATCTTTTTTCTAACAACACTCTTTTTTTTCTACTGTAATTCTCTAGAAGAAAATATATTTAAAATGCTGAAGAACTGTATCTGCACATATCATTTGTGACCAATATAATCTGTTACAATGACATGCAAGACCTAGGAAATCTGAAAATTACTAGTGAAAAAAAAACCTATAGAGAGAAAGATGGTTCAATTAATTTCTATACCATGTAATATTTTTCATAAAGAAAATTAGCAGATGTGTTTCCTAAGGACATATTTTGCCTATGTACTTCCCAGACAAGCACTGCTTTTTTTTTTTTGTAAAGAAGTTCCTTTTTATATAAAAAGACTACGATCTGGCATGATTTGAAAACTACCTTTAGCTTGTAGAGTGGCTTTTCACAAAGATAGCTGGTGCTTCTGGAAATGGCTCCTTACTTACTCTTTGGAGCAAACCCAACAACGAGCTAGAAGTTAATGAAGGGCAGACACACAGGGAAGTTTATTCCTGATAGAAATGTCAAAGGAGAGGGTTTCTGTATCAGTTTCTTCTGTTGTGTGGACAGACAGGGGACCGCAGCAGCTAAAGAAAGATCATCTGAAGGAGTAAAGAAAGAAAGAACATAATTCAAAGCAAGTCCATATCACAGAGGATATAAAACATAAAGATGGAAACTTTCAACTTCATCATCATGTGAACAGAGTCAGAGTGGAAGGGTTGTATTTGCTCCTCTTTGCACTCATGGAAGGCAAGAAACAACCATATATTTGCTTACTATACATACGGTTATTAATAAAAAACAGTAGCAAAATGATAGACTACGGGATTTGTGGGAGTCCATAAAAAAATAAATCCAGTCGGTACCCAGACATGGCAGGAGGAGGCACCGCTTTTGATACGTGTCTACATGACAACGAAGAAGGAGGTGTGAAAGACACCATACTCACAAATGTTTGTTAAAAAAGCAGCATATCAACCAGCAAACGTTCTTGTCTTCTATCTCTGCAATGCCCAGGGGGTAGATGTAATATGCAAACTCCTCTGCATATTATTTTCGGTGATGCTCCTGTGCCTTATAAATCCTTGAGGGCTCCAAAGAGTGACTTGGCCTTTGCTTTGGGCCATCCTCACACCAAGGTCAGTTGCCCCAGAAGAATATGAAATGGCACAAAACAAACCTCGTCTCAAACCGAACACAGAGCCTCATGGGACCCTCAGGCCTCCTCCTCCTCCCCCAGCGGGAGGTTCATGGCATTTCCAGGGCTCCCGCGGTCCTTCACAGCCTGCACCCCACCCAGGGCAGCCACCAACGTCCCCTCAATGGGTTTCACCCTTTGTAGTAACCAAGATGAGAGAACAGCTTAAAAACAGGCTCCCAATGACCAAGATCCCCCCAGGGCCCTGAGGAGAAGGGCAGCAGTAGCTTTCCCCAGAAAACAGGGTGATCTGAGCAGGTTTTAAGTGCTGCTCCTGCCTTTTCTGGTAAACAGCATTTCTGCACTTTAATCAGCATTTTTCCCGTTGCAGAACAAAGCCAGGGAGAAGTCTACCCAGGACCCAAATGCCTACCTGGGGCAGTGACACTAATTTTAATATGTGCCTGGTGGCTTCATTATCCGAGATTACAAAGATGGTTAAGTAAAATGACATACTTTATGTTGTTTAGCCAACAGAATATACCCCTTGGTGTGAGGAGTGTAAGGAATGTGTCATTCCTCAGTACGTTAAGGCAGAAATAAGAAGCTGGTATTAGAAGAGGAAAACTCCCAGCCCTGCTGTTTCTTGCCACGCGATCAGCCTCGCTGCCCTAGGCAGGAGCTGTGTTTGCTGGCACTGGAGGGCTGCCCCCAGACAGAGCGCGCACAAGCAGCTTACAACACACATGCCCTGGGCACTGCGGTTTAGGTGACAATGAGGTCAACTCTTTACATTACAGATTTAAATAAGGCTCAGTTTCTGACTTCTCCTGCCATACTAGAATTAGAGGTGTTCGCTATCAGGAGACATATTGGGAAATGTCTGTCTTCCTTTAAAGTATACGACATGCCTCTTCTCCTTGATGATAATTGCAGGAGGAGCCGTGGAGGCCATGATGACTAATGCTATGCCCATATGTTCTGGATGCAGCCAGTAGCACAATAATTTTTTTGTGGGCAAACTTTGATCAGCTTCTGACACTGATGAGATGGAAATTAAATTTTACATGCTCTAATGGCACTGTTTGGAGAGAGTGCATAGTGGAATTACAAAAAGAGACCCAGTGCAAGGAAATGTACAGAATCTGCCAGCTAGATAAAATGGCTGGTAAAATACTTGTAAGGTAGAAAGAACTGGCTCCTGCCCCTATTCCAGTCAGGTACTCCAAATGCATTCCAGACACTGACAAACAAGGGAAATACACAACACAAAAGAGATATGGCCATATGGTTTACCTTTAATGATTGGCCATGTAAGCAGTGTCCATCTGGAGACAGAAAGCCGTCAAGTCTGTGCATGATGGTATATGTTGTTTTAGAAAGAGCCATGTATTTTGGATTACTTCTGGATCTGCAGATATGCTTCAGGAATCTGGGTGTCTTATGCTGCTGCTGTGAAACACAAACACCTGCATACTGCAACTCTTATTCACGGAAAACGGTGCAGCACTGTCTTACTTTGATATGGAAGAAGGTGTCTCATAGTCTACAGATGGCTGAACGGAGTCTGTGCTGAGAAGCTGTGTGTGTGCACCAGGCAGTAGCCCCACTGCTCACTGTTGTTTTGGCAGTTGCCACCACTGAAGCTGCCACCCAGCCCTTCACAGCATACTTGCTGGAGCTGTTTCTGGAGCAGAGCAACTCTGCCACCATGATGGATGGAAGGATCCAAAATCAAAGTGCCTTTGTGGATCTATGCAAACTCCTAGACTACAATACTGTTTGCAGTACTCCTGATGGATCTTAGAGTTATTTGTTCCTTTTATCCCCTCCAGGCCTCAAGTGGACAGGTTCTGGAAGACTAGATAGCCCACTTGAGGGAAGTGTTCAGTGATACCAAAGAGAGACCAAGATGCATTGCCAAGGAGCAATTATTTTTTTCCACTCCTGGACTCTACACTTCTGCTCCAGGGCTTTTGCTGCCCTGCTTTCCTGGGACTAGTGCAAGCAAGACACTGCCATCGTACTGATGTTGCTGCTAACGAGAACACATGGCTACCAGAGCAGTCAGCAGAAAACCACTCGTGACCCAGCTGTATGGCAGCCCTCCTCACTCAGATACAGCCTGGCAGAGTAAACACCACTGAGTTCTAAACATGTAAGGAAAAGTAGACCATCTTACCTCAATTCCTGCACTAAGGCAGGATCTGGTATACTTAGATGATCCCTTAAAGATGTCTTTCTGTTCCTTTGGTAGCTGTTCATTCAGTGAATGGCTTCATCTTGGAGAACAGCCAGGGACAGCCAGGCACCAGACTAGGTCAAAAGCCCAACATCTTCATCCTCCAAAGCACAAAGCACACCCTGCCACACCCTGCTGTCGTGTCTCATCGTGATGGAGAATGATGTTATCCAGGTAATTCAGCTGGTGGTGGGTCTGAAAAGTAGTGTTGGGTCTCCAGATACCAAATCCTTTGAGATCAGCTTTAGGAGTACAGAGCTACTTGTCTAAAAAAAAAGGCACACCAGTATTAACAACAATACCTTACTGAAATCCAAAAGACAGCTAGCCAGGCAAAACTGAGGGAGATTTTGAGCAAGGCCATCACCTGCCTCACAGTCCAGCAGGGACTCCCCCACCATCAGCAGTATCCTGTGGACCAGAGCACCCTGCCTAGGGTGTGGGAGACCTGGCCCTGGTCTTCCCTGTGCTGGAAGCAGACAAGCTGGCAAATGCTCCTCTGTGCTGCCCCTCTCTCTCCCACCCCTTTTCCCCAGAGGAGATCCATGTTCCTACTATGCAGAACAAGATTTTGGGAATCCCACTGAATTATGCAGCATAGGGAAACCATTACCCCTACAGCTAATGCAGCTGTACCCCTCATCTCCAATGAGCAGCTAATAGATACCTTAATCACCATCACTTGTAAGAAACATGCAAGTGTTACCTAAGCTCTGTAATTGCAAGCATTTCTGAAAAGCAATTTTTTAGATCTTCGCTGAAGACACTCAGCTTTTTAGGAGAAAATGCTGATGAGCACATAGTGAGGACCCAACAGGCTCTTCAGAAGAGGTATACCCTCCTCTCTGGAGGTTGGCATCAGCTTGCAGTTTCTGGATTTCCCTGGCTTGTGTGGTTTCCAGGCTTGTTGGGTGTCTCCACTTGACACTTGGTATCACACAGCCTGTGCAGTTACGGAGCCCTGGCCAGAGCCTACTACACAGAGAACAGACCTCACTGGGGCTTCTCCCAGCACACCTGTGGTGGGACTGTACATGCCAGACCCTCAGCTCACATGCATGAACGTGCCACAGCAAAGCCACAAGAGCAACACCAGATGACCTGGGTAAAGGATTTCACACTATGCCTACCAAACAAAAGCCTTTGGTGATACTAATATGGAAATAAAAATATCTACTAAAAGTAATCAAACTGAAAAACTCTTCTTTTTAGGGTATTTTCAGGCTGGTTCTAGTCCCACAGTTTCCCCATTCCCAGCTTTAGTGGTAACAAGGTGGGGGTGGGGACTACTGCAGATCTGCAAACCAGAAAAGGACCATGGGCTGCAAAGAGAAGACCCAGCCCATTGCCAGGAGGGAAGAGTACAGGTAAAGGACAACACAAATTGTAATGGCTTTACAGCTGAAAGGGACCAAAAGCAAATCAAACACCAAACACTCGGAGATCAACTGCAAGAGAAGCTGGACAACTGGTAAATCTGCTCACACCTGTGGGGCTATTGCTTCTGAATCAGTCAGGGGACTTGGCTCTAAATTAGCAGGCAAGCTTTAACACTGGTGCTGTCTGCGGGGGGATGCCCTGTGCTGAGCAGCTCTGGGGACTTGTGGGGAAAAGCTCTGTGTCCGGCCATCCACTGGCATGGGTGCTCAGCGTGGCTGCTGCCGGCAATGCTTGGCCATGCTCTTGCTATCGTGTGGTAAGGGCTCACCCAGATGATGGCACTGCCAAAGGGAAGCACAGTGAGGTGATGCCAAGCCAGATAAATGTTCTGTCTCTCCTGTGTGTGGGTAATTGGTGTTAAAGTGTAAAACCTGGTCTGTTACTGACCTTTTTAAATGCCTCCATCCTTCCCTTCCACCACAGCAGGCTGGTGCCCCCTCACTGTGGAAGCCACATTTTTGTGACAGCTTTACAGTGTGGTTATAATCAGGCAAATAACTGGAAATTTAAAAAAGAGGTACCTGTTTACCTGTATGTGTCCAGCTCCTTACACACCCCAAATTATTTGTTAGTTGCCAGTTTTTAAGGAGAGGTGATGGAGGATTTGATGTTAAGGGGTACTGTGAGCCAATACAGCAGAACAGCGTTTTGCCTCATACACCATCGATACAGGGTTGAGATGTTTCTGATTCTGAACACTTATAGCTGTCAATGCATAGTATGCAAAGCTGAAAGAGCAGAGCATGATTTGCAGCTAGCAGGGTGAGCAGGTGTTGCTGGCACCCAGAAGAAACAAAGGCGAGACTTGCACACTGGACTGGCATGCTAGGGAAGGCAGAGATGGGCACCAATTATGGGAGCTGCTGAAATAATTTCTACAGAGGGGCTTCCCGAATTGTACCTACGCTTTACGCCTGAATAGTCCTGCCAAAATACAACTAAAGATGTTGGTCATTGTATTGTCCTAACAGAGTTTTGGACTAGGTCACATTTTTAAAGAGGGAGAGAAATCTTTCTGTCATCACACATAAGGGAGTTACATTTGTGAAACAGATTAAACTCTTGACTGTGAGTCCAAAAATACGCAAGATACAGTCCCTCTTTTATGCCCTCTCAAATGAAACGTGCTAATAACAGACATTAACAACTGAAGCCTTTTAAGATGAAAAGGACTCTGTATTTGTTCTCTTCATGCTTGTTAAATGTTTTATGGTGACGCTTATTTACTGTCAAGAAAATATTTCCAGTGGAGGCAACGTACATAATGATAAAAATAAGCAAGCACTAAAACTATTTTTTTACTGACCAGAGCACCTTCCAGCACTTCCCCCTGGATTCTTTCACACAAAGAACATATTGTCATTGGGGCCATTATAGGGCTGCGCGGCTTTGCTAGACTCGGCAGGACTCAAGGGAAACGGCTATAGATTGCAGCAAAAAAGTCCATCAGACAGATCGCATCTGACCCCACTGTTTCTAGGAAAGAATGCATCAGAACGCTCTGGCTGAATAGACAGATTTTCCAAATGTTTTAAATCAGTTTTGAGACAAAAAGAGAAGATACTAAGGAATGGATTTGGCCTATAAACATTAAGCGATGTGATGCCCATTTCTCTAGGAAGCTGACATTATGGGCTTTCTTGTTGATGGTGGACCTGAAGGAAAAAACCCACAACAATTAAGCGGCAATTGAAGAAAAGCAGGCAAGAAAAGATGGCTATGTATTATTACAACAGCTCAGAGGCTTTTCATTTTAGGATACAAAGAGGGAGTAGAGAATGCTGTTTTCTTTTTAAAAACCTTTTAAAAATGGTAACTGCATCCTGCTCTTGTAGATGTATTACTTATGACATCCCAGTTTTCATCCGTTCATGATTTTACATTAGAGTTAAATCTCTGCAGCTTGAATCTCACGGCTGAGTTAGCCAGAGCCCATAAAATATTGAAACCTTTAGAGCAGCAGCCAGCCAGGTTGAGAGGAGTTCATGTCCAAAGCTGAGCTTTAGATTCTGAGACATCCCAATTGGAGTGTACTACAGAAAAAAGCACTGATAAAATTTTCATAAAAATGAGCTAAGGATATTGCTAGCATGCTTCCCAGCATCTATATGAAAACTTAATCTGAGCTAATGGAAAGGATATGAAAGCCTTTCTCAATTCAAACACAGTCAGTGCATAATTCATAAATTATTGTCAGAGAAGTGATTCTGCTCTGAGATTTATTCTCTTTTGGATAGAAGCAACTGGAGGAAAAACTGGGTCTTTTTGACCTTTAATGCCAGCAAATTTTACAGTAGAGCTGTCAATATAACCAAGTAAACTGGTCATTTCTCCAAACAGCAACAAAGTGCCAGTGTGCGCTCACTGCAGGCTAATATTAACACAGCCCTTTAGGTTACTTGCAGACCATTCAAAGCAACTGAACCTAAAACATTTAAGTGAAGATAGTTACAGAGAGGAGAATGAAATTTCCATGTTTTCCATGACAGACACAAAAAGGTTCATTATGTTAAGAAGAAAAATCACGCAAAAATATGCTTCACTTCCTAACTCTAGTCTTCAGTGATGATTACCTTTAAAAGCCTATTTTCCAATTAAAAACCTATGCAACATTCCAATAGAAAATGCATACTGACAGATTTTTTGTTCCTTATATATGCCTCACTTCTAAACAACATAGCATAAAGTATGAAAACATTTATCCACGGGTAGTGATTAAATATTTCAGCTCTGAGTGAGGTTGTTGCACAGACCTTGCACACGATCTGTAGTGAGTTAAAAGCAAATCTGACAGAAATAGTTGGAAATCTGAGGAAATTGTAAATGCAATTAAGTAATACCAGTAGAAAAGGCAGCAGCTGCCTGATACACAGCAAGATTTCTCTCTCCTTCAGTTCTGGAATTGCTGTTACCTTTCCTGCAACATAGCAGGGACTTAAAAGAAAATCAAGAATCAGAGACATTTACAAGTTGTGAATCCTGGCTTGTGTTGAAGATGTAAAAATGTATTTCTGATTGGAGACAAAGGCATCGCCAAAAATGACCAGCATAATCCCCACAAAGAAAAACAAAAGCAGCAATCCAATAAATCAGTCTGATAGAGGAACATTTCACCAGGAAAAAAGTACACTGGAGTCTGAAAATGATAACATACAGGGGAAAGCAGCATGACACTATGAGATGATCAATTTATTTTTAATTCTGTTTAAAGGTGATTACATGGTGTAGGGGTGGGGAAGAATTAATTAATTACAGCTGGGGGCTTTAAACACAAAGGTGCCAACAGAGATTGCCAGAATAAAGGCTGGCTTGGGGATTTTTTTCTAGAGATAATGGCATCAGAAAGTGAGGAGTTGGAGAGCTGCATGGAAAAGTGGCTGGAACTACAAAGCTGAAAGGGAGAAACAGAGGAAGAGAGCTGTGAGTGATTTAAGACAGGTTCTTAGGACATTTACCCTGATTTCTCACTATGGTTATTGCCATTCCCCTTGTGCAGTATCAGGTGGTACATGATCATATCCCACTCACTTCTTCCTCCTGTATAGGTCTCCAGACATGCTCATTAATCAATAGGGCTCTAATGCTACAGAGCTAATAAAACCAAACCCTACTGTAGCAGAGAGGTGCTCAGATTAAGGGGCTGATCTTGTGCCCCTTGCTCAAGCAAAGCTTATATTGGGAGATATTCTCACAGAGCACCCACCCTGCACCTGTGAAGTGACAGACTGTATTTATTTCATAAGGAAGGGGATCAGGAATGCAACGCTGGACCCAAAGTTACTGTGGCCTTTGCATTCCCATTTTACCTGTTGAGGGAGGAAACTGCTGTGCCTGTTGCCCAAGGATTTAGCTGCAGTAAGATATCCTGCCTGCCATCCAAGCAAACACTGAATTCCTCTCCTCCGGTGACTTCCTCCGACCTCGCACACAGCTGCGCTCCACACGGGCAATAAAGTCATATTTTTTAAAACAGTATCTTGTCTCTCCCAATCAAATTTTACTGAAAGCAAAGAGAGGGAATGATGCTGCTACATGAACCTTGCAACTGATTTCCAGGCCCTGATATTAGGTTTATAATACTAGTAGATTTGAGCTAGTCATCTTCCCTGCATGCTTTAGCTAACACTTGAAAGCAGAATCAATGATTCACAATGCTGGAGAATACAGAAAATGTTTTCTGTCCTCAGATCTGGCTGGTGTTGTTTAAGGTTGTTGGGTAAAATTGTAACTGACTGGGAAAGTGCAGCGTTTTCCATGGACCCATCCACACTGGAGCAGAAATTCAGAATAACATTTTCCAGACAGAGTGGTCTAAAGGTACTGCTCTGGCACATGTATTATAAAATGAGAATACTATCCTCTGCAATACTTGCCACCATTTTTACCAATGCTCATCTTTTTACTCTATATACTTGTTTTTTTTTCTCTGTAGGATAGATAAGTGCACTGTCTGTATTGCACTTAAAATATATAAAAGGTGGGAATTAAAGTTTCTCCAAAGCTATCTTGGAACTCAAGAATCACAATTAATCAAATTGATTACCAATAGATTGCAGACAAATTGCGGGTAAGAGGTCAACTTTTAAAAATGATTTTTTTTTTCCTTAGCGAGGATGAACATCCAGAAGAGCCCAAGGTACTTAAGTACTATAATGTGGTAGTCTCTCTGATGCTTCAGCCTGAGGCTCTGCTACAACGTGAGCAGGCTGGCATCAGCCATGCAGACACCAGTGACTGCTCTGTCAGATTTGGGTCCTGTTTGTCCCCAATATAACACAGCATGTTGGGTGCTTCACGCCCAGTGAAGCCTCGGGAGCAGAGATGAGTCCTCAGGGCGGCAGGAACGTATGCTCAGGTGCTGCTGCACAAGGAGAAGCCAGAGAGGGACAGTAGCAATGATACTAATGCATTCAAAACAAGGGAGGTGGTGCATTTGCTATTGGACCACCATATATTAAAAAGAGATTGAACCAGGTCTGTGCAAAATCCCTTCCCACTCAAATATATACAGTTTGTGCCTTTGTGTATATGCTAGAATGTTTTCATTATTAAGACATGAAACAAACATTGTAATTTTGCCTGCAAACCCTATATCCAAATTCTGTTTGACTACATGAATATACACTACATACTTTCATAAATTGAATAAATAAATGAAACTGCGTAAAAATAGTCTTTTTTTTCTTTACAAATATAGTCAGGTATCTTTGGAAGGGTAACAGATTTTCTTTTTCCCCCTACCAGTTTATAAAAACAGACATATCTAAATAACAAATATTGGGTAACACAGAGCTTTTGTAAGGTTCCTGTCCTTGCCTATTGTTATTTAGCTCTCGTGCAGCTGTAGCCCTGAGAACAATCTGAGTTTGATTTTATAAAACCTGATCTTCACCTCTTTCTTTGACTGCATTTAGCTGTTGTGGAAATGAGGAGGGAAACTTGCCTATTACAGCGGGAGAAGTTAACATACCTAAATGGCACTTCTTTTATAAAGGGAAGGTTGTAATAAGTCATGTGATTTAGAGTAAAGGCAGCACAATGTGCAATGGGAGCAATTTTCTGCCCCTCAAACAGCACTTCAGGTGATGTTGTTCATCTTTCTATGACTCGCTGTGTCAAAGCATGCCCAGAGCAGAGGTGTTCAGGGACCCGACAAGCCGTAAGTGTCCAGCTGAAAAACCTGGGAGATATCCCAGGGCTCAAAGAGTTCACTTTTTCAGTTGCTCTGATTTACTTCAGAATGCACCTTTAGGGAATTTATGTCTTCCATGCCTTTAGTTTCCCATTTCCTTTCTTGTCATCTTTAAAAATCCATTAAAGATCACAGAGACAGTTTCTCCGAGCTTCCATTTCTGAGGGGTTGTGGAGCTCCACAAAGCACACAGTTCCAGAGGTGAACTGACTCTTTTACTCTCTGCACCTTGATGTTGTTAGGACGACATTTTAATTATAGGTGGTGGTTACAGACTGAGAAAACCTGCTGAATCCAACAGGGAAACAGTTTTCACTCATAAGGACTTAATAATGACTAGCTAACCAGTCCCCTTCTGTCTGAACAGGAGAATATTAAAATACAAGATAAAAGGGGGGGTTTAGTTTTTCGAGGTGTTTGTTAGACAGATTTACAGTTGTAGTAGCCCTATGTTTGCCACAAGCAATCCTTAGGCTTTTAAGATGTTCCTGAAATAAAAAAGTTAGTTACCTTAAGAACTGGTAGCTGCATATATATTTTCTATACAAAACATTTGGTTAGTCACATATGATGATTGGTGTTTCACCTATTTTACAATATTCTCACAAGTTTCCCTACAGCAGAGTAAGTTTACATTAAAATGCCATACCACCTTTGCTATCATTAATTTAGATTTGTCTATCCCTGTACATGCTTGCTGCTTTGCCCTAGGTTTTATAATAACTACAGCCTGCTTGTCATTTCCTGCTAACATTGCCTCACCTGTAAAACTGCACTAGCTCTATTTCAGCTTCCCTGGTTTCTGCCATCACCTCACCTATTACAATAGAATAAAAGAGCGTGAGAAACGTGCATACAGAGATATTTTCATCATATTTCAAATGCATTCAGAAAATTGCTGCATACTTGCACTAAAACAAATGGAATGTTTCCCCAAATCTCTTCATGTATGGAATATTTCCTCCTCTGTTCAAATTATGGCCAGTCCCTATTTGTGCAGAATTGGAAGGCAATGCTCCCACATACATGGAGAACTATTTGCTTTGTTGATATATGTATTGTATCACATGCATAAGCATCAATATGTCCGTGTCTATATGTCTGATTTTTTTTTTAAAAATGCAGCATTTCTAAAGCACTTTAATTTAATAGCAAACCTACAGTTTAATGTATAAAATTTAAAAAGAAATGACAGGTCAGGTAATTTGGATATGGACTAATTTTAAGCTAGCAAAATCAGCATGTCATTAACATGAGACCTTAATTACACACGCTATCTGTGACTGCACCAATTACTCTAACTGGGCAAGAGGAGTCAGATTAGCAGGACTGCCAATGAAACTGGCTGTATGAGTGGACAAGCTGTGGGGCACAGTCTCTATATATTTTGGGGCTGCTGAGCTTTTCCTCCCTGTTATTTTCAAAAGAACAAAAACATTCTGAAAGATTTTTCTGGTGCTAGAAATGTGCAAGAGAAGATGCTGCAGTCAGAGCAATTTTACTTGCTTAAAACTAAGTCTGCTCCTAACAAATGTGTCACTCAGTAGCAGGGTGCTGAGAGGGGCTCACATCCTGCCTGGGCTCTGAGCAGAGCCCCACCGGGGATATCGTACTTCTGCCTACTGGAGAGTTTGCCTCTCCTGTAGCACTTGCAATCCAATCCAGGAGAAGATGCAATAAGTTAATTTATTAACCCATGGGGGTGGGGAACATGCAATGAAAACAACAAAAAGACTACGTGTTAACCTATGTGCATACCTCAGTGGTTCCAGATTTATCCATATGTGCTAAATTAGACCATTAAACACTGTAAAGCAAATGGTGCACTGAAATGTTATCACAGACTTGTAATTTATTCTATGTTACACTGGGTTGAATAAGTTTCTTGTACTAAATAGGGTCTCATTGGATGACTACTCTCTAGCAGTTCATTTTCATGTAATTAAAGTGGACACGGTTTAAAAAAATGAAAAGGCTAGAATATAAGGCTTAGCTGCAAATAATATTAAATGGCATTATCAATAACAGAGATCCCAGGGTTTGCACGTTAATTGTAAGAAGGTGCTAATTTGAGTGTTTTAAGCTTGCATTCACAAGCTTGTTTACATGCTTTGTTCCACCTGGACCTGTTTGGAGGTTTGTCAAAAACCTAACAAGCAGAAAAAGATTGCATTTGAAAATACACATACATGTTTAATTAAGCCAGGGCCACCAAACATTCCTCAATATATTTAGCTGTTGAGATTTAAGCACCACCAGAGCATCAGGCATTATCACCTTTTGAAGTACTGCAGAATCTTTAATATTTAAAGCACAAAGCAGACTTTAATATAAAATTCTAGCAGACCACAGAAGATTAAAGACGCATTATAAATGTGACAGTTTGTAAATGGAACACCAGTATTAAAGGGAACCCCCCTGATATTTTATAGCATATTTTTCAGGTGTATACTAAATTATAAATACAATTAAATAGCAGTAATTATTCTCTGGGAGGGGATGGCAGTTTAACTATTCTAGAAAATAGTGATTAACTATAATGTAGGAAAGTGGTAATATGTGTTTTACCACACTGTTCTTGCAGCCAAACTTCATGCAGGAGGAAAGTCTTCAGCTAATTTAAAACCACCCTAGGGCCCTACATCCATGGGCTCAATGTCTTCCCTTCCATGAGGCAGGGTGGGGAGGGCTGCTTTCTTGGTGTCCAAACCTCTTGGCTTTTGCTTAAACTGTACAGCTGTTCTCCATTACTGTAGATGCTGCTGCTGCTGCTGCTATGAATTGCAAGGGAGGGAGGGCAGCAGGGAGACCACAGAGGAGTTAAACCCGTACCTCCTGAAGAATTTTAATCCTGAATTAAGATGTACCAATGCTTACTCTTCACGGTCATGCAAGCAATTTTTGAAAGGCAGGGACCTAACAAATTAATTTGGCAATCATGTGTATTCAGACCAACAAGATTATTTAATAGGTTGCAGCAATCCTTTAATTCAGTAAATCCCATAGGACCAGAATTGCTCCATTCCTTTTACTCAGCTCCATTTTTCCAGGGGGATAAATACCTGTGGGAGTGATGGCAAGCATTAAAAAAATCTCAAGGACAAGATTTGGAGCAGACTCTCTGCTTGTCAGCTCTTGTGGGGAGTTGAGATAAGCTCCCTAAAATCAGAGCCGAGCTCTCTTTGACAGTGCAGGCTGATGGCAGCTCAGTGCACTGGGCAGTGTCTCTTCCGTGGCAGCCAGGATTTTAGCACAGACCTGCTGGAGGCAGGCTGCTGGAGGAGTATGTCTCTCAGGATTGAGACCTGGGTGACATTTTTCTGTCCTTGTCTTTCTGCATTGCCCCTCAACCCACTTCCCTTTAAGAAACAAACTCGTGGAGACAGGTCTTTTTATTTTCATCTGTCATTCCACAAAATTTGTTGTGATTTTGTTTTAGGAGACCCTCAGACTAGGATTATTAATATTTAGCAATTTGCATTTTTGAAGAGGAGGTTTAGTTTTGAAAGCCATCTGCATCCAGACACTTTCACCCTTGCTGGGGAGCAAACCCCTGAACATTGGACATTTTGGGAGGCTCTCCACAGCTCAAGATAGGGGCTCAAGACTACCAGAGGAGATGTTTGCAGAAACCATGGTTCCTAGATCACATTTGTTTGACCAGAACATCTCTTACTCACCCCATCCCCACCTGGGATTTTGCCTATTCCAGGTTGCAGCATTAAGGTCCGTGCCCAGATGTCATTTAAACTGTTGGCAAAATGAGCGGCTCTGATGACAGCAACAACAGTTTTAAGGGGCACAATCTGGATAGGATCAGAGAGGAGAAGAAATTTGAAACAGGACTTTAAAAGCACAGAAATCCAACAGTTTAGCATGAATATTCAGGCCTTTGGTGCTGGGCCATACAACTCCAAGGTCTCAGTGTACAGCTGAAGCAGTTGTCAAGTCTCCGGAGTGCCAGGCACACCACTGCATTAAGGACATTCTAATATGCATTCCTGTACAAAAGCTCAGCATTTTATTTTCACATTTATTATAAAAAAAAAATACAGCCAAGATATTATCCAACAGAGTGCTTTAAAACAGATTTTTCAAATAAAAGATATAAAGAGATCTTAGCTATATTATTCATTGCAGAAACAAAAAATAAATTATACATAGTCTCCTAATAGAGAAAGATTAAAATGGATAAATAATTAAAGGATTACAATAACTGTATTTGTCAGGGTCTAGCTTATATTGTTAACCTAAGTATTGTACACTAGACATGATTAGGCACACTGCTCATATTAAAAATGCAGTGCATCTGCTATTCATAAAAGTGATACCCAGGTCATGTTTTCCCTCAGTCTTTGCAGGAGCTGGATTGCACACATTCTGTGTTGGCACAAGCACACCCAACCGTGCCTCACATCTACATGGGATTTTTTTCATGCAAGGATGGCAAAGGCATGTGGAAAATGAAAGTCTGTGCTGGAGAAATTGGGGTGTTGTTAAGGTTCAGTTTTTAGTGGAGGAATTTTTGGTTTTGCTGAATTACTCCCTTTTTCCATGTACCATACACTCTAACAACGCCTCCCCTTCACTGTGGGTTGCAGCTTCTCTGGAAAGAAGGTTGCCTCTACCTGCTTTTGGAAGATTTTAAAGAATTTAAAAAAAAAATCTTTTCATTTGGACTAAATACAAGATTATATGAACGCAGCAACAAGAAGAAACCCACAGGGACAAAACCCTACCACGCAATAGCCAGCAGGTCCACAGGCACACTGTACACCATGGATGCTGAGGGTCCCAGGTGAATTCTCTCCCCTGGCATGTCTGCGGTCTTTCACTTCAGCTTAGGAACTGCAACCTGGAAAAAAGAGTAGCTTCACTCAAACCTGCCATGTTCATTCAGAAGAGAAATTCACTTAAGAAAATGGGTGTTTTGTAAAGAAAACTGGCTTAGTTTTAAAAGATATTAAAATTCTCCATATGTCTAGCCTTGCCTCCTGGTGTCCATTGTGCTGGGGCTGAGCTGGTGGGGAGCAGCCCTGTCACCCAGTCAGGGCAAGCCCCCTGGCTAGACCAGCCGGGGGCTCCTCCAGGGGAATCCTCCTCAGTCTTCAGACCCTCAAACCATCCCTGGATTCCTAGGGTGATTTTGCCTGTCTGAGCAGTCAGCCCAGCCTCTCACTGACCTGGCACACCAATTTCGTTTCCCCCTCCCTTAGCTTGTGCAGGATTTTGAAACCATTGAACACAACCAGCATCAGTGTGGGTACTACTGGGTGTGCTCATGGAGAAAAGGCTTCCCCCGTGAATGTTTCTGTCTTTAACGGTTGAAATCATGATCTTAATCTGCTTGCTAAACCAGTCTTTAAATGGTTAGAAAGTGTTTTATAATCTCCAGTGCAAGGGCCCAAATCTGTTGATATTGCAAGTGTCATCAACATTCAGCAGCATGGCAGCTGCCACCAGGCGGTTCAGAAAGGCTTATTTAATTGATACTTTCCATTTCAAATACAATTTGCAGTCGGCATGTGGTGAGAAATGCATCTCACCATGCAAATTTTCATGATGCTGGAGCACAAAAGAAAAAAAAAGGGTGCTGCTTTTCTTTTGCGACAAAAGCTTGAAATGTTGTCTAGGAAGCAGAGTATTCAACTCTCTATGAGAAAGTTGCTTTCATTTAAATCAACTAAATCACACTAAACCCTAGATTGTTTATTTCTGTATACAAAAAAGCACATGGCAAAATACAGAAAATAGCACACTATTTTTGGAAACAGAAAAGGAGACCCTGTTTAGCTATGGGGTTTCAACTAGTGTCTGCAATTCAAGCCTGAGCCAGGAATCTAATTCAGGTTAGATGGCTTCAAAATTCTCCAAGCCTTCCTAAGGAGATTTTTTTTTTTTTTTGCTAAAATAACACAAATCTCACAAGAACAGCTGATCTCACTCTTTCACCATTGAAGGTCAAGAGATTTTAGAAAACACAACTCCTATGACTTTTTCCATGTAGTTTAATTAATAGAACCTAAGGGTAGGCAGAACCATTTGACCATCTGAACTGACATCTTCTGCATCCCAGACCATTGCATCTTACTCAGCTGCCCTGCACCAAGCCTAATAACTCATGTTTGGCTAAGCCATAACACTTCTTGTCTTTCCTTTAAGAGACCTTTTCTCCGAACTGCACCTTTCTGTTTCTAAGGACTGTGCTTGCCTGCGGGGGCAAGTGCCATGTTGCAAGACAGGGCTTTGAATAGAAACGCACAGACACATGCACGTAGTGCTCAGCTGCACTGATCCGACTGTATCTTGGTTTTCTCCTCCTTTTAATATGGTTCTATAAAGAAAACAAAAAAGCCTTTCTGATTTTGAAATATGTAGCTAATTTTTGTGCCTCAGGAGACGTTACAGCCAGAGCGGAACCATTTCAGTGTGATTTCCTGCAAGAACAGCTCGTGGATCCCAGCAGCGCAGCCTTAGCCCTGGCCACGGTGAGATCCCCTGCTGAACACCACCTCCTGGGCCTCTGCTTGGACCTCCTCCCAGAGGGGCCTCCTCCCAGAGGAGCCTGCCCAGCCCTGTGCCCGAGGGTGACAGCCGCAAGGGCAGGGCTCTCCCCAGGCTGTACCCAGGGCACAGGAGCATGGTCCCTGGGGACATCAGTGGGACCTCACACCCTCGGACCTTTGCTCTACGCTCCATTTTAGGGAGCAGATTTACACCAAGAGCTTAGATTGGAACCTCTTTTGACATCTTTTCAAGCATCTCATCCAGAACCGCTCTGTCCAGCCTTTCTTGTCCCTGGTTCAGCAGACAAAGCGGTGGCTGAAATCCTTTTTAATTCAAACATTGCTGAATGTTCTTCTCGAGACACGACAGAGCGCTCCCGGCCCCCTCCCCCTCCCCATATCTTGGGTGAGCACATACTTAGATCCCCCAAGCACAGTGATAATTTCTCCTTACCAGCAGAGCCAGTCATTATTTATTATATCACTCTCTCACTTCTTCAGTCTCTCCTAGTGGGAACATTGTAGTGGCTGCTGGCTGGAAAATTAGCCAAGGGAACTTCTTCTCTTGGTCTCTTTCCTCATTATACTAGTAAAAAAAATGTAACTGTGACAATCTCTCTCTCTCTGTATATATATATCAACGCAGGTTGGAAGCACACTGTAGGGGCTAATAGTGAGTAATTTAACTGTGGCTCTCTCACACGTTTTACCCTCGTTCTTTCTCCAGAGTAGCAGCAGAAGAACAGTATGTTCATGTATTGTTGCTCCACATTATAAACAGAGCTTGCAAGTTTATGTCTAATCTCACTCTTCCACTAGGTTGTTTCTTTTCATCTAGATGCGATGCAATTTCTTCCAGTGTCAAGGGGCTGCCATAAATTACAGAGAGATTCAGGTAATTCTTAAAGAAAAGTTTGGGTTTTTCTCCCTGAAAAGGTGCCTTTAAAAAAAACCCAGGGGAACATCTGACTGGAAAAAAGTTCTGCATATGCACACGCACCGTCAATGAGATGCTGCTAAGGGCCATTATATTAATATATGGCCAGAGAGGTAAATCTCTCAAGTTAGGAACAGACTCATCTGCAGAGACGTCACTGAGGACAGAACTCGTGTTCACTGCTCAGACAGGAGCCATGCGAAGCACAAGGTAGACGAGCACTTTTCCTGTCTCCTCTCAGGTGTCCCACAGCATGGCTTAGGCCAGTGATCAGATCTGGTTCCATTTCAAGAAAATTAGTTGAAGGTGTTTCTGTGCTCAGAATTTTCTGAAATAATGATATATTTGGGAATGGTAAAAGCAAATTGTATGACTCTCTACAGAATCCCTTCTAGAAACAAACACAAAGGGGAGCTGCAAATGACAGCACTACAGATGCTCAAATTTCTTGAAAGCTTTGGATTTTGATACCCCTGATTTTGACCCAGACCCATCATATGTAAATACACATCCTGCTAGGAATATAGGCATAGTACAATTCTGTGACTTATGGTAAGGTTTATAAAAAAGATAAATCAGCTTAAATATTTTGCAGAGGGTGCAAAAGTTGAGGTTAGGGGTGAAAAAAAACATGGAAACAAACTCACATTTTCTTTTCACCCTGACTAGCTTTTTGGAAGTGAAGCACCACTGACTATAACTGTGCAACTCTTTGTCTATACCAGATGCCTTCAAATCTATTTTATTCCCTAAATCAGTCTGTTGGTCTTGATGAGAGCTATCGTTAGCAGGGAGCAGTCCCTGCACCCTGCACTGGCCGGTTATTCCGTGTGTCCCCAGATGGCACCAGGGGCACCTCTTCTTGCCTGGTCCTCTCCTTCCCATTCCCCTGTGCTGTCCTGTGCCTGCAGCTGGCTCGTGTGTTGCAGTGGTGTGTAATTGGCTGGGTAACTCCATGTACCTAGCAACGCAGATGTCAGATGCTGGCTCTTGCCCAAAGGGAAGGAGGACGAGGACAGTAAACAAAGACCTCGGTGTCCTCCATTTTGGAGCGCCTGCTGGAAGTTTTACTCTCTTCACTTTGAATTATAGTGGCAGTGCTTTGAGCAACTTCATCTGAAGTACTCCAGCAACATCACACTCTTGTTCCACCACCACTCTGATGACCACAAGTGTAATTCAAAGAGAAAGAGTAAAAACTCACCTCTAGGTATAAAAAAAGAGAGAGAGCTTATTCCCTGCCAGAAGAAACAATCCGACCAGAATTATGGCAGTTTCTACCCTGAACTGTAAAACTAATGCTTTCTGTTGGCCAATGAATAAAACTGTCCTTTTTCAGGAAAACCATCTTTCACACTTATAATCCACTAGATGCTGAATACACTGGTTTATTATGTCTATTTTTTTTTATCACAGAAAAGGTAACGGAGGAAAAAAGTATGCATTTTTGCTTACGGAAAAGGAGGGAAGGAGAAGAATCTTTCTATATTTGCATTGCTAATTAGCAGAAAGCACACAGATAATACAGTGATCAGTACTGTACACACATTTTGAGAGATGAACAAACATAGCACTCTATCTGAATATGCAACTGTACCATTTATGTAGTTCATGTTGCATCCAGGCTTTTCCACAGGGCTCCACAAAGGACATGCTGAAAACCCCTGATTGTGGGCTGGGGGGGATGTTGGGGTATGATTTGTTTACCCAGGAAAGGGCAATGCAGGGGCACAGCTTGCTTTTCAATGTCATTTTGGTGTTTCTTCACCCCCTAACAAATTTGCTGGCTGGGTTGACTGAGAAAAAGGAATTTAAGAGCCTTGTCCAAGGTCACCCTAAGGAATGAGCAAGTCAAGCCACTTACTCAAGGGCACTGAGTGCTTCAGTGGCCCAACCTGCCTCCCTCTTGCTTCAGGTTGTTTGCGCCAACCTCTGCCCCCCTCACCACACAGCCTTCCCCACGCAAGCAGCACAGTGTAAAGTTCACAGCAAAGGCAGTGAAGTGCCCTGCACCATCCATCCATCTACTTCATGAGATAAGAACAATTCCTTAAACTTTTGTCCATGGCAGATGTTTTCCTGGTCTGATGTTTTTTCCTAAATGTCAGTGTCTATCCACAAATCATATCTTGATGTACATCCCCATGCCTGGTTATAGGAATAGCTTTATAAGATGAACACAGCTTGGAAAAACTGAGCTCAAACCTGAAGAAAGTTGAAGAAGCTGGGATAGTGCAAGACATTATACAACTTGAAATAAACACTGTCTCATCTCAAGAAGGTAATTTCATTAGGAAAATGCAATAACTCTTAGAAAACACCAGCCACGTATCAGGCTTGACAGAGGCTTGGCTTCTGCCCATTCGCATATGTGGTCTCAACAATAGCGAATACATTCATGCTGCCCTCATCCACACATATTCTTTCTTTCAGGGTCAATCCGTAAAATCAACTCCACAGCAATCTCTTTTCTGTCTAATTCCCATAGCTTTTCTTACCTGAACACAAAGAGTTTACATTCAGCAGCACCTTTTCAGAATGTAAAGCAACAAACCCCGTTTCTGCCCTGAACAGCTCTCCATTGCCTGCCAAGTGATAGGCTGAGTATCTACACAATAACAGAGTACTTATTTGCAGTCCTGCGTGGCATCATTTACAGAGGTTTGATCTCCAGGTTGACAAGTTCAAACTGTCATAGGCTCCCTCTCTAGTCCTTCCTTTCCCTGGCTAAGCCATGGGGCAGGGTGTTATACTGTAGGTCAAATCAACGCAAAATCATTTCCATGCAGGCAAATGTACTCTCTGAGTACATGACACTGGCTCTGGTGCCACTTGGGTTTAGCTTGATCTTCCACTGAGCTGATTTTGTTCTTCTGCTCAGCTGGGTTCACTTGTCAACATGGCAAGAGCTACACACACACGGAAGAAAGCTCCCCAGCCCTCCTCTGGATCCATGTATTTGGGAAGTCATGTCCCTGAGCACATCCCCTCAATACTCACCCACCGATTTCAGCCAGGTTAACTAACACATGATTTACCCATGGGAAGACGATTGTCACCTACTCCTCTTCTTCCATCTGAGTCTGGCCATAGAACTGTCTTTAAATCTGGACTCTGACACTCCACTGCATAAATGTTTCTTACACTGGAGAGAAAACAACTGAGGTCTACTGTTGGCAGGTCTGCTCATACATTGTCACTTTGCACCCACACGTGCAGTGAGCACTGTTTGGAGGCAGCTTCAATATTTTCTTTTATAAATCTATTCTCTAATTCTAATTAGGTTCTTCTTACCAAAGCTCCCTATCTGCTGAGGACAACAGAAGAAAACCTGCCATCTGAACCCATTTCAAATATAGTCACAAACAAATACTTGTACTAATATTAAACATGTAGCAGTTTCCAGAGCATGTATTTTTTGTATGGAGACAACACTATTCTTTTGAAGAGCCAATAGGGCTTTTGTTCCCAGCTCCTTTTAAACAATCTGGATATTAACTTTTCTACTACCACAAGCCTTTGAGCAACTTCCAGCAATATTCTCCAGACAGGTGTTTGCATAAAACATGTCTTACAAAGACCTTGGGCAGACAGCTAAGGAGTTTTACCTTGTGCACATCAGCAGCCCAAGTGCTCAAATGCCACAAAGGGCCCCACAGATCCTACGACTGGCTCCCTGGCGCTGAAGAGCCCTATTACTTTATTGGTAGTATGATCCAGAGAAATGTTATATGTTGTTCAGAGAAAGAGTTACGTGCTGTGTGTGAGCGAACGTGAGAGGAATGGAGAGCAGCAAACCAGCCCGTCCCAGCTCCCTGCTTCCTCCTTGGTGTTTCTGTGGTTGCAGCCCTCCCCCTTGTGCAAGTTTCTTCTGGTCCCCAGAGGATGGTGAGACAGTCATTAGCAATTAGCCCAGGGAGGGAGAGGCTAATTGTACCAATTAGCACTGGAGCACCAGGTGGGGAGACTCAGAGGCCAGTCAAGAAGGGACCAATAAAATAACTGTCAGGGCCAAGGAGACAGCACTGTTTGGGGAGAGGAAGGGGAGACAGACTTACTGATTGCATCTATTTATGCCTTTTGTTTCCACTTTGAAATAGTCTTTTCAAAGCACTTAACGAGAAAGGAAGGATCAGTCAAACCTGTGGCTTGAGGTGTCCTTACAGGGGCAGCAGGCGAATGGAGAGGCCAGGTACAGCCATGAGCACCAGCCTCATCATCTTCCCTCACAGCTCGTGTGCTTCAGAGCAGCCTTGTTCTCCACTGATACCCGATGAAGCCTCTGTAGAGAGGCCTAGAATTGCTGCACAGCCACACTTTTCAATGTTCACCCACATTTTAAGAAGTATTAGGTCCTCACGGGGTCTTGCTCAGAGTATAATACCTTGCCTAGCTCAGGTTTTCCTCCCTGTGGCTCAAGGTTCCTACAAGGAAACAACTGTAGATGGAGGGCACCCCTATCCCCTTGTGCCGGGGATTCAAGCTGTATTACACTGACACGTGCTCAAGTGACAGAATAACACACCTGATCGCAGTAGATCACATTATAACAAGGCTGTCGCACAACACTCATCAACCTCATTTTTACAACAATCGTTTGTCTCTTTGGGTTTCAGCAGAGTGCTTAAGTCAGACTCCAGGACATTTTGAAGTGAGGCACACAGCTCCACGCTTCAGGAAGACAAAGCCTGGCAGAGGCCTTCTCTGTCAGCTATTCTTTCACTACTCTGCGCCTATGATCCAAATTTTTACTCCAAAAGCACACTACAACAGTACATGCCAGTACTCCAACAACAGACCAGAGCAACCATATAGAAACCAAACAATAAAATCATGGACTCATACAAACTAAAAATACACATAATGCCACAGCTTAGCTACACAGCTACTCACTAAGACCTACTGGGTGGTGCTTTATACCAGGTCTTCTTGCTGAAAGGCAGGACTTGTAAGTCTGTCCCCTCTTCTGCCTGCAGGAACTCAAAGGCAGACCTCTGCCCTTCTGCAGACAGCGGGCTGTCCAGAGTGGGGCTGTGCTGATGTCTGATCCTTTCCACCGAAGGCACTCCACTTTCTAGAAAGGAAGACAAAGTTCAGTTTACCAGATGCCAGGACTATGTACACTGCAGCCTGCTGTTTTTTCCACTTACCTAAAGGGAGGACACGTCCTACAGTCCCAGCTCCATGGCTGTCACCAAACTAGTGCTTCACATTATGGCACAGAGAGCCCCTGTGGCAGGAAGTGCAACTGAGGGATGATACTGTCAGGCATCCCCCAAAAGGGAAGAGTTAGACTACTCCTTATTTTCCAGCATTTCTCTGTTGGTGACTGTTAGCACTGTTCAAAGGCACCGTATGTTGCATGGGGAGCACTGGTAGGAACCTCAGGGCTTGGGGCTGGCAGGGTCATGGAGGCATTACAATGGCAAGACACTTGTACTGAAGAGGTTGTGCCCAGTTTTTGCATGAGACTGAGCCTTGTCCCTACTCACCCAGACAATCAGTGGGACTCAGGCAGTCTGGGCTACCCTTTCTTATGGAAACTGAAACTGGTCACTCAGCCAAAACCTCACTTGCCGGGGTGGTATAAACCTTTTGAAAACAAACAAACACAAAAACTCCCTTGAGGCTCAGAAAAGACCAGTGAAGCATAAAGACCTAGTGAGATAGTCCAGGTCCAAATTAGCAGCACTGAACAGTAGGTCAACAGTGCACAACCTTTCAGCTTTTTTGCTACCAGTAACAGAAGAAAACCAGGGTGCATTTAAGCTCCAGCACCTTTCCACAGTTTAATAGTAAATGGCCTATACTGAATAGCTGGCAACACATGCACTCTCCTTGTTTTCTTTCCTTGTTAAATGCTTCCTGGCACAGTGACAGGTAAAGCATAATACAGCTTGGCAATATGGCTTTTACATGGTGAAACAGCTCCTCCATGCTACGCTAGAATACATATTACTGTGACAAGGGGCTTTATTCTGAATTATCTGCACATACTAAAAGCCAGTGGGAAATTGGAGGAGAGTTTAGTGAAAACTACATAAGATTTTGTCACCACTGAGTGGAAAATTTTGGACGGAAATCATGGAGTGCAGGGCTTAATCACAGCTCCTTCTGGTTGGCGCACTCTGGAAGGCAGCCCCAGCCATTAAAAATTCACTTGAGAAAGGTGGATGGTTATCCAGCATTAAACATGTTTCTATGGCACTGAATTCTTCAGATCGCCTGGGAAAGTAAGTCATCCACTTTTTAACCTGACAGTGCTAGTTGATAAAAACAGTACAGAGAGCTGTATGGAGCACTTACACAAAGCTGATAGATGAGATAGATGGAGAGGATTTATCCTGTGGCAGGGGATCTGGGTAGGACTAAAGCTGTTCTGACTTCTAAGCATGGAGATGATGAGGCTATGCAATTATTTCTTAACTAACAAATATGTGAGTGACGGACAGCAGAAACCCAGACAAGCCTGCCTCCGTGCTGCTCCTCCTTTGACACAGTCTTCCCCAGAGCCACTGTTGCACCTCACAGAGGCATTTTCATTCTGAAATTTAGGAGCTGTTTTGCATTTCAAATTTATGAGTTATTTTGTATCTGTAAGCTGCTGTTAAACAAAGGTCTTACTTGCTCTGTGGACTGGAGAGAAAACATTAACGACGTTCTGACTTCTACAAGTTGCTGTTGAGAGATACAGCTGAAGAAAATGACCAAGAGGAGAACAGAGAAATTTCTGAGCCAAAGGGATGTTCTGTTTCTCTCTCATACACTTATTTTCATATTCAAAATTTTCATATTGTTTCTTTGCCAAGCCTATGAGGGGTTTTATGCAATGGTCATCACTGGGGTGTGGATGCTTTTTTCTTTCCTTAAGGATTGTGCCTAGTATGAAAATCATGACCCCACCTCATATTTTCAAATTTTTTAAACAGGTTTGGAAAAACTCAGGCTCAGGTTATTTTTACCATCCCACACCCACCAGAAGCTGAGAACAGTGATCTGATAGGGAGCTTGAAAACCAAGAGAATGGAAACAGAATGAGAAGGGCTTATCACAAGAACAGTCTGTGCTGGTGCATATAATTTTATTAAATGAGAAGACTGGTTATCTTTATTGTCTCGGTTATCTAAGCCATCAAGAATTCTCACAGGAAGACAGAAACCATCTCTGTGGTCTCCCTAACATCAGCATAACCCATAACCTCTGTAGAGCAGTGGAAAGCACTATCAGAAGTAAGACTGAGAAAACAGGTGACCACAGTCTTTAAACGTTGCCTACCATTGCCCATACAGGGCACTCACCACACAGGGCAACCAGGTAAGCTGGATAACCAGAAGTAAATATTGGTGAGCAAGAACCAATAAAGGGAAGAATGTTCTTTGCCATTATTGTTACACGAACTCCTGGAGACTCCTGTTAAATGGGGACATTCCAGAATAAATGTAACCATGCCAAAAACAAACAATGGGCAATGAGGGATTTGCAGTTACCTTGGCTGTTTCTGTCAGATGCTTCTTCTGACATCCAAGTGACTAGCACAGTTCTCATCAGCTGAAGCTCAGCCCAGTAGCCTTAATCCATGCTCCATGCTATATGACTGGGCACTGACCATATTGAAGACGGAAGGCATTTTTTATAAATAGCCTGTCAGCAGAAGAATTATTTCTGAGGCCCTTGATTAATAATGTAGGACATCAGTGATCTTGGAAAGCTTAAACATCAGTGCTGTACTTGGATGAACAGAACAGATGTTGACATCTTTGTTGCTGTTTCTTGGCTGAAGTGAGATGTTTGTGAAGTTAGACAGAAAAGGTAAGAGTGTATGGATGTATTAGAGTCAGAAGAAAATACTCGCTGCTTCCTTATACTTATGTGGGGACTCAATCTGTATTCTGGGAAGTCTTTTAGATTATAATTACTCCATGATTAAGTACATGCCTGTGTCATCTCTTAGGAGTTGAGACAAGGAACACACTCCTGATACATGCATGATGATGTCTGAATAGCCTTTGCATGGCAGAGAAAATACAAGTGCATTAGGGAAGAGCAATAAATACCATCAACTGCTCTACCGCATTGCATTTTTGAAGGGTGCTCCTGTATTAGATATGAATGGAGTGACTTAATTTTCCTTGAAATGGTCATAATAAACTCAGGAAAATGTAATTCACTGCTGAGGCAGTGAATATCTGGTGTTGAAAAAAGCCTGGATGTTCTTAATGCCTGAAAAAAAGATTGTGCAGCAGCAGATCAGCTGAGTAAAAATGTGATCTCTCTCTAATGCTTCTAAGTTCAAAATGATTTGTTGGGTAAGTGTCATTTGAACAAGTCAAAGCTTCACAGTTTACTAAAGGATGTGTTTTGTATTCTGGTCCAAGTATGACTACACCAGAAAAAGCTTCCTCTGCATCATCTGAAACACCAAATGTAAGGCAAAATTTTGCTTCAAACTTCCATGAAGAGCCAAATTCTCTCCACTCACAATAATATACAAACTACATAGTAAATCACCCTTCTGAAAGCATTTAATCCACTTTGTACTTTCAGTCCAATGTTTAAAGGCTTTTGTAAGTAAATATCTTAATTTCTTTCAGGGAATGAAACTGCCCTGAGCTCACAGACACTTTCACCTTGAGGATCCCATAGAGAAAACTATTTTTGGGATGGAAAGATAAGACCATGTCCCAAGTGGTCCTGGGGCCCTGCTGCTCTCAGAGCTGTCCCATCAGCCAGTCCCACTGAGAGAAACATCAAAGCAAGCTTCTTCCTGCAGAGGGAAGACCTGTGCCTGGGGCATACTCAGGCACGATCAGACTTTTTCTAGGTATTGGAAATTAGCTGGAGTCATTCTTCATCCACCTTTCTTCTTTACAACTCTGCTTCTTAGACTGGGCACTATTCTGTCTCTTCTCTGCCTGCACATGGGCTGCTTCTACAGCCTCTAGAGAAGTCACTAGGAGCTTTCCCTGTTCATGTTGTGGGAACTGAGGCTTTAACCACAGTGCCCTGGTTACATGGACAGGTGAGCTCAGGTTTTTGAGCATTAACGTGATAATGTTGAGGAGAAGTGTGGCAAGCAAGAAGGTTGGTAAGGGGAATGGTCATGACTTGTTCAAGATATTGAGGTGAAGGATGGCATGAACTTGGCAGGAAGCCAGAGCAAGAAACCTCATCCATGGCTCTTGTGTTGAGAAATAATCCTAAGCAGAAAACAGATCAGTGTCCTCAGACTCCTGTGGTTCCTACACTGAAACCAGTAGGACCATTACAGCAAGCAGGGAGGTTTATAAACAACTTGCTTCCCTGGGCCAGCAGATATGAGGTAGAAACCAGCTGGAGGGAGCCCAGAGCTGCTCCTATGCGATTACCACAGAAAAGTCCTCTTGTCCTTGCACTGCAGATATGAGAGAGGTTTGAAGAGGTTCACTGCTGTAGGATTAAGAGTCTTTAAGCACTGATTAGCTGATATCAAAATTATTACAGGATTAAGCATGTACTATGCAGCCCATGTGCCATCTGATGCACTTTCAGGAAAAAAGCACCCCACCAGAGGTGCTGTCTAAACACCAGGTGTAGGTGATGTTTGTTATTATGTAGGTATTACTAAATGATTTGGGAAGGAAAGCATTTTTAAAATTTAAATCTTATAAATTATTAGGGAGAATTAATAGACAGGGTTTTTTCAAAGTAAAATAATCTGTATTAAATCTCCTTTTGAGTTTTGCAACTTTGAACCAGAAATTATGTTCCAGATACACAATAGAGTACAACTAACAAAATATAGTCTGTCAGACTGTATCATCTACCATTATTTATCCATGTTTGTGTAACTATTTCATCATTTGATCAAATAATAGCAGATTCCACAATACGTCATTCAAGTATCCCCAGTTTATCTATAATGATTTTCCTCTTGTCAGCTCATTTCTTGAACCTTTGCTGAATCTGGTTTCAATGGTACTATAAACAATCATCATTGCATTGTAAAACTGGAAACTCTCCACTAAAATAGTGTTTTGATCTGGGTTGCCATAGTAATAAGTCTGTGCTCCCCTCTTTGGAGGCCTTGTTATATGAAGTATCTGTGATTTGCTCAGAATGGCCCCAGTTCATCTGTCAAAGTGGGTTTTTCCTTTTTTAAAATAATGATCTAGAAAGTCCCACAGTGGCAACAAATATTTTACAACCATAATGAGAAACATTGTATCACTCAAGCTTTGTAAATCTATGCCATTATTGCATTAGAATAAATCACTTTCCTTAGGTATATTACTTAGAAATACGCAATTCTAATTTTAGAGTGTGTATTCAATAGGGGGTATTTATTCTTTATGTAAAGAGAATTATTAACTTTGACTTCAAAAATATATCACATGTCAGATTGTGTTTAGAGGCCCTGCAGCAAAAAGAAAAAACTGAAATTCTTTCTTATTTCCATCAAAATACTGCAAATATCCAGTCAGTTTCAGATTTAGTTACTCTATTCCATTCTTAAGTACTGATTTTTGTAATGAGATCAGATATTACCATAGATTTTACAACTGCACGCTCAGATAAATGATATTCAGCTAATATACTTGTAAAAATTAGAAATCCTGAAAATCCATCAATGGCACTGTGAAAATATATCACTGTACATTATTTTAAATAAAAATGTTCCAGTCAGTTACAGTAATTTGATACATGAACTATGATATTTCCTCCTGCAGGAATGAGAGTAAACAAACACTACATCAAGACACTGGTGACAGACTCCATGGCAAGAAGTGAGGACGGAGATCATATTTTATCAAAGACAAATGGTTAAGTTGGTTACTTTATGTAAGTCACTACCAGCGACAGGATTACTTCATGTAACTCACTGTCAGCTACTGCCTCATAATACCTGACAGGGGAATATTGAAATCATCAGTGGGAGAAAGTACGGAAGGAATCCATCTGTATTCAATGAAATCTAATTAAAAAGTAATTACCGTACAGTGAGGAATCTGCCAGCTCCAGCCCCTTCCCCACACACGTAGCGTTAGTTGACTCTTTGGCAAACAAGGGGGAGGTGAGCGGCGGTGCATATGCATATTTCCTTACATTTTGCTGGTGACTTAGTTCTAAGTAGCGTCAGATCATGGGAAGTCTTCGGAAATAGTTTTATATCATTTTGCCAAGTGGATCCCCAGAAGACGCTGTGGGGGCAGAGGTGCTACACATCTTCTGTTATAATTGACCTGGGCTTTGAGATTTCTCTGTCATGATGTATCCCAGAGTGGTGCATGATGGGAAGAAACTTGTTATTCCTCCAGCAGTGCCAAATGGACAAGATCAAGTAGGCCTGGGACTTGAAAAAAAGGAAGAAATATTGACAGATAAGTAACCACTCCAGTAAATGACAGGCAGGCACAGGAAGCTTGATTTCCTTGGGGCTCAGAGGTAATCTATTAACCTTAAAACATTTCAGTGCAAATTTAATGGACTTTTTAAAAAAGTGAAAAAATATAAGATGCTTAATTGCAATCATTAGATCTGTCTTGATTTCTTTTTCTCTTTGCAAGTCAGCAGTGTGGGAACAAAAGCCCACTCATGAGTAAAAGAGCTAGAAATAGACTAAATTCGACCCAAAATATTTATTCATAATATTATCAAAATCGTATCTGTAATGCAGTTCAAGAACATTAAAGGTGTCCTCTGAGAAGCTGTCATTTTTCATGGCATGTGACTGGCATTGAAACACTTGTTTTGCAATTCTTTGGATGGCAGCTTATCAACAGCCAGGGAAATGTTTGAACAAATTGACGTCAATAAGGTGGGCCAGACTAATTAAGAGCAGAATTTGCCCCTTGAGACTGCTGTCTCATTTAGTGAATGCAGTTCCAGCCCAGCCTGTACTGATGTAGTGCCCCGGGGCCCCAGAGGCGGGGTTCTCCTGGGTGCTCTGTACATACACACATGCTCACACATCCTAAACACAGCATGAAGGGCTAGCTCTCTGTGCCAGCACGGTCCAGAACAGAAGGAATACAAGTACTCTGGATTTAGGTTTCATTAGAGAAGATTTCAGTAATTTCTGATTTAAGATGTTCTCATCTTTCCACTGTTTGCAGCTGGGAGTTCTCTTCCACTGAGGGGTATCCTCCTGGCCAAAAGAAGCTTTGCTGCCTTACCCAAAATTCTGTCAATATTTGGCTGAGACTCCAAATAGTTAAAAAATAATTCCTGCCTTCACCTCCATGTCCCACTGCTGAATTCTTGCATCCTGCAAGGTTCTCTGGGTCAGCCACATCCAGACTTGAGGCACAGCAGCAGCAATATTGTACATCGCCCTGGGCCCCACTAAAGAGGTCGCTGGAACAGAGAGGGAAGTGGGATGAAGAGGCCAAACTCCCTCCACCTTGCAGCTCTCTAGACAGACTACATTCTTCCTACAACCCATTCACATCCTCTGTTGCAGGACCAGCATGAGGAAAAAGCTCCAAAATAATGGAGCACAAAAAGAAAAAGGGGATGAATCCCCTCGACCTCGCCATGCAGTCCGCCTCCAATTATTAATAGACATTTTCCATGCTACAGTTTAACCTGATTACCCTTTGGTCTATCTACCCTTGAGAACAGATTATTCATATGAATTGAACACAAAGCACAGATTATTTCCTCTTTCCTTGCCACAATCTTTTCCATATTTGTTGAAGTCTGTTACACATCCTCAATCCCTCTTCCCTAGTATATTATGTTTTCCAGGCGACTGGCTGTTTCTGTTGTTATCCTCTGGACAGTTTGTAATTGATCAACCTCTTCTGGAGGTTTGCCTCTTACTTTGCCATCACAACAAGCCAAATAAGGTAACAGTTGGTCTTGGAAACGAGTTATGTCGATCAAAGAGAGAGGTGTACTCTTCACTGGGGTTGGCAGAGGCTCACAGGAAAGATGATACAGGTTTGGTCCCACAGATCCAGAATTAAACTCCAAATGGAGTTTAATTCTGGAAGGATCAATACTCTCTGGCAAGACCCCAAAACATACACTTACCTTGAAATACAAGAGTAATTAGTTAAAATTAAGGAGACACAATGTGTAGATTCAAGCTTTTTTCTGAATGTTTATGGGAATAAGCACTACCTACAATATATTCAAAACAAACAAAAAATCTCCAAAATACTTCTTAATATTTCCGATAATTTAGAGTTTTAACCTTTTTTTCCTAGTTCTACATATAACTTAATATAATTAAAGTATATTTCATTTTTGAGATTTTCTCCTGGTAAGTTACACGACATCTGATTCTGATTATACCAGGACTGCTTTTGGTTTGCTCTTGACAAGTAGTAGTATGTAAATGAGATGAAATAAAATATACTCCCACTTAAATGTCCCTCTACTCTGTCAGAGTGATGTAATGTAGCATTAGTATAAATGAATGCTGGACCTCAACTTTGTAGATCCACATTGATTTTCTAAGTTTCAGGTCTATAATATGATCTAAAGGCAAGTGTAATTGTATTTCCAGTGAAGTGTTATTATATTCATAATGCCATAACATACATTTTCATAAAAGAGTAATGTAGGTTTTTCAATGCATGATTTGGTGGCTTTGGGACGGTTAGAAGAGGTAATAATACGTTGGACTTGGATTCTGAAATATGCCTTAATACCTACTTGCTAATTATTATCAGGCCATCTGCAATGCTGTGCGGTCAGTTCATGAGAGATCTCTATTGAGCCATCCCGCATTTGTCCACTACACCCACACCTTCCACCAGCTCAGCATGGACACAGTGTTATTCTCAGTTTTCTCACGCTGTGAGGGTTTAGGTGAGGCAAAGTCTCATCCTATCTCCCAACTCTTTTTCTACCCACCTAAAGTCTCCTAATTGTAACAGTGCAGAACATAATTGGAAAAGTGTATCGACTTGTCTAATTTAAAACAGGCTATGTGAACTATCTTTACAACAACTACTTGTTTCAATAATTTATAACTATGATGCTATACCTGACAAAATCATTCCGATAACTAGAGCAATGTGCACTTTAAGTTTAAAGTCAAGGTCTTCCTTGCTCATTTTAATGACTTCTCTTGTGCACAAGGTATTAATATTCCTGTGAGCAAACATGGCACTGACTCATTAATCAATAAGAGCCGGCTCTTCTACATAATAACAATAGCGGTACTAGATAATTAACTTTTGTTCCATTGACTTTAGTTTGTACATAATTTCCAGTGGCTGACACCAGATAATATAAAGCTTTGCAGCTGACAGGCACCTTTTAAAATCCTTTTTACTAGTTTAGGAAAATGATCCACACCTACCGTTATAAGCAAAATACAGTGTAGGCGTCGGTGTGTGTCCATGCCATATTTAAAAGGAGGCAACTGACAATAAATAAAAGAGCTAATAAATATTGTAGGGCTTTGGTGAGTCCTGCTGTTAAACTGTAGCATAGTGAAGGATTTGCATTTTGCTGTCATGTAGTTATAGGCAGACTAGAGATAAAGGTATGTCTACAATTAAATTAGTATTCTAGGTAGCAGGCACATTTCCTCAGTCCAGACTGGGATAAGAAACACAGATGTGCCTGCACTAGCTTTTTTCCTCAAAAATGTTTTGAGGGGCCAAGCCCAACAAAGGTGGCAATGCCAGAAACTCTGCTATACCCTGAAGGACTTACTGTGGAGTGAGGTGCAGTGTTGACTGCGTTAGGACACAAAATAAATTATTCAGTTTACAGAATGGCTCCACAGACAGCTGCAGTAGCACCTTCCAGGGGCCCACAGACGATGGCACAGGGGCAGGAACACACAGCAACAGCAGCAGGAAAATACTGCCTTGGTGCTCAGAGAGCCCCTGTGAGACACAAGGGATGGACGGCTTTTTGCCCAAACCATCACTTCCTTTGCTTCTATATTTAGGGACTTTTATTCAATGGAAATTTGTTACTTATGCCTTCTTTCTTAAAGAAAAAATAAAATAAAAACATACAGGGAGCCAACTTTGGTGTCATTAGCAGAGCAGGCTGGAGAGGGAAAAATCTATTGCAGAGAAGACTTAGAAGCTTCAAATCTACTTCTCTTCCAAAATGAAAGCAATTTTTTTTGGGAAAAAAAGAAGTCTCAAATAACTTCAAATGCTTTCCTTTGACATTTTACATTTTTAAATTGTCTTGTCATCTAGAATACAATACAGTACTAAATAAACCACACACGAGTATTTTCAAAAGCAAAAATTGAAATACTCTATTTCATAAATATCAATCTGCCTGACAAATCATCAGTTTCTGTCACCATCATATTTGTTTCTGATTGATACGGGATGTTGGGGAAGTCAGTCTGTCATTCTGCAGAGCTTAATATATGACGGAAGTGTATTTTCTGATGGAAACACAGTTCCACTGAATTTTCTCCAGTAGATATTTAGCTGTAGAAATTCTGGAATACACCATGCTTATAATCCACTGAAGAATAAGAAAGTTCACTACAACATATATACCACAGTTTTTATCTATAGTTTACTCTATTTTTGATAGTTTCCTTTGTGATATTGAGTGTCACAGGGGCCAGACATTTGACTATGCAAATCATTGCAGTTTGCTGACATTAACTGAGCTACCGTGATTCACTCAGATGATCATCCAGTAGATCTGGTTTTGATAAATCATCCGCACAAATGTGAGCATATAAACTACTTGTGAAATATTTCTGCTTTCAGTTTCGAAGACTAAGACAACTGTCTCTCTCATTCATACAAAACACCCCACACAGAGAATGCCTTGATTAAACCTTAATTTAAAAGCTAAAGCATGTGAAAAAAAGGAGTTAGGGGAAAAATGCAGGCTACTAAGTGAGTACCCATTTGCATTGCACAGTATGTTCTCCAGTAGGAACAAAATATACTGCAAGACAATGGCCCATCAGCTTCTATATAGAAGGGAAAACATTCTTGTGTTCAAAATTGTGGAAATGTCAATATTTCAAAAGGTAGTTTTACGGTTCATTCAAGCACTGATAAGAAATCATTACACTTTTTAAGAATATTGATGATAACAGTGAGGCATTTAATGGAGGGAAAGCCTTTTTTTGCAGTTCGTTAGTTTGTGCATGTCTAATTGACTCTTCAAGACTCTTTTGCATGAGTCACTAAACACAATTTTAACCAGACTATTTTTATACCAGTTATAAGCAAACTTCTCCAGCTTACAGAAATTTCGTTTCCGTGTCTCACTAATGAGTACTGTCAAGTTCTAGACAGAGTTCAATTCAGGAAATACATGAAAAATCAGCAATTAAATCAGCTATGTTTTCTTACAGCCATAGGCTACCCAGGGAGCTGATTTAATAGATTAGACATCAGGTTTGGAACGTGTAGGCCTTTAGAAAAAGTGGGTTTACCTCTTTGCCTATCTAAATAAGTCACAAGGATTGTTTCTGTGGCAGCTATTAGAGCCTGCTTGCTTGCTAAAATATGTGAAAACCCTACCAACTCCAGTGGCACAAAGCAATGCGAAGGTACCCACTGTCCTGCCTGGAAGACCCCTGCCTGTGGTGACATTGCAAGCTATGGGGCTATCTAGGGCATGAAGAGGATCACGGTACAGCTGAAAGCACATGGATAGCTGAGGATGTTGAAAGGACTGGCTGGGCTCTGCAAAACAGTGTTATTAAAAATGACCTCCGAGGCTATTGCAGACTTCCCTGGTATACAATCAACTATTAAGTCAATGAAATCATTTGTATCAAAGACATTGTGACACTGTCTGAACATGGAAATGGAAAATAAAAAGACAGCCCTGCATGTACATATGGTCATAGTCCAGTGCGGTGAGTGTAACTTCTTGGTTTGCTGAAGCATATTGGACAAGTTCTAGAGCTGGTTAGTTTTGCAAGAACTACAGTGGGAAAAAGAGCTGATGCATGTCTCAGTCCAAAAACCAAACCAGAACCAAGGCAAATGTAAGGCAAATGTTCTGCAGGTTCAAAGTCAAGAAGGACACCCTATGCAAAGCTTCTGTAATTACAGAGAAATTTCTCTCCCTGTGAATACTACTTCCCATTTTTATTCACCTCGGTTCTCACTGGTGTCCCAAGGGACTGGAAGCAGAATTATGGGGCTCTGTGGAAAGATCCTATTCTCATGACGCTTCTAGCCTCCATTTTGCTGAACCAACAGATGTGGATCATTGGGATAATGCGACTCTGACAAGCATTATAACTTTTAGTCATTTATTGGCATCTGCAACCATTGGGGATATACTCTCACACAAGTAAGAAAAGCTGTGCCAGCCCTATCAGCTGGTGTGCAGTAGCCCTTTTGCTCCCAGTCAGATCTGGAAGGCATCATTCACCCCCTTGCTCCCGTGGGGCCAGGCATGGCTAACCACCCAGCTAGGCTGGCAGCAGGGCTCTGCCACTCACCAGCTCCCAGGGGGACTCAGACACACACAGACCACCCGCTGGTGGGGACCTGGCTGCCGAGTGCCTGGGGTGCGGTGCCACCTGGGGCACATGGGGCCTCACAAGTCACCAAGCATTTTTCAGAGGTCCTGGACTCCAAAATGAACGTGACTCCATAGCTGGCTATGCTGAGCTTTTTTTTTTCTCCAGTTGTTTATTATAACAAAGTCACATGAGATTGGCTAACAGCACCAAGCGATTGTCCCCACGTTTAGCTTGAATAAGCAAATTATTCAAAGGGAAAGAACACAGCATTGTGCTTGTTGATTTTTTGTACTCTCTAGATGCTTTAAAATTCAATCAGAAGCATAATTCCCTGCCCTCCACAAAATAAAATACCATAAATACTAAGGAAATTCCTCCAACGGTGGTATTGTTACTCACTATGGTATTTTTAAGCAAGCACTTTCATGGTTTCTCCCAGTTGGCAGCGCAGGCTGCAGAAAGGTTTTCTGCAAAGAGCAGCAAAGTTACTTCACTAATCTTCAAATTCTTCCTTAAAAAACTCTTGTCTATTTAAAAAAAAAAGAAAAAAAAAAGAAAAAAAAAGAGAGAGATGTTTAGAGAGGTGGCACACTTAAGACTACAGGCTGCTGTGCTCCCTCTTGCCCCAGAGCTGAGCATGTTTCTCGCCTGCTCCATGTGCTGCCAGACAGGTGTAAACTCTTTGGGACACAGAGTCTCATGCTCAATGCCAAGCACAAGTTGTTCCCTGTCTATAAGTGGGACGTAAGCGCTATGTTAATATGAAGAATGATTGGAAGCATTTGGTGAACAAAGTATGGGATCCTTGTCTCTTTCAATGCAATCTCACCACAGTGACACCAGTGAGTCATCCCGAACCAGGTAAGGAGCCGGACCAATGTTTTCTGATGGCAATGTTTGCATCACATACATCTGCCTGCAACTGCCAATCCTGTAGCTGCTGCAGGCTGACTTTAAATGTGAAAGCCTGAAGAAGCTAAACTCCTTTGCACTGCTACTTCAACCACCCCTGTAATTGCTCAGATCTGGTGGAGCAGCACTCCGTTGTTTTATGCAGTAGAAGTTCCCCAACCAGACAAAATACCATTAACAGGGATAACTAGATTTCTGTTAATGTGCTGCATGAGGTCTCAAGGTACCTCTTTACCCACAGACAAGGAGTAACTCTTTCTTCTGAAAAGCCAGACAGACCTGTGTATGTGCTGGGGGGCTATCAGAGATTGCAGCCAGATTGCCTGCCTTCGAGGCTGGATTTAAAGGATATTTGATTAATTTCTTACCCTGATTCACACCCTGGAAAAAAACAGCTCTTTCTCACTTGATTGTTGATAAAACTTTGTTTAAACAGCTTCTTATCTTTAGGCATGCATGTTGGTGTCTCCAGAAGTGTCTGTGCAAAGACCGGTGTCACCTAACACCAGCTGCAGAAATGATAAATACAGCTGTATCTTTCCTTCATCTGTCTTTAGCTGCATTAGAACATATTGGTGGTTAAGAAAATGTAGTGCCCTCATCAGGGAGGTTTAATACCCAGTTAAAAGTTTACCCAGGTAATCCACATCAGGATTAGTGACACTGAACTAAGGATCTGGCAGCAATGAATACTGGTTACTTGCATTACAAGACTGAACCCTAGATCTGCACATCTTCCACGTCTGCTTTGAAAATGTCCTGCTGACAGCATTGTGCAAATTTTTCCCTGAAGGAGACTATTCCTTCACGCCCCAAAAAAGTTCCAGCCCTAATATGTTCTTGGAGCAACTGTTGTGGGATATTGAGGCTATCTAAAATCGTTCAAGGCTTTTTCTTAACCTGCAGATACGTTAGGAAACCTATGCCATGTGCTGTTGGGTCTGTATTGAAAAGAGACCTTTTAGGGACTTTCATCCTGGGAAGCGGGCCAGGTAAGAGAGAAGTCTGTTGTCTTATTCTGACTCAGTCAATCCTTGAGACGAGGTTATATTTTAGGAACGTGACATTAGCATTGTGTTGTGAATTTTGGAAGAGAGGATTGTCTGTGTGATGTTTACCTCCTCTATCCTGGAATGGTTGTCCATATCAAAACCACCTTAAATAGATCTGCTTCCTCTATCACCAATTTTTCATCTGCTGAGAGGCTGTTCTGCAGGCTCCAGACACCACCTGCAAAGAGGTGACACAACCGCAATGTTACCACTGTGGCAATATGGGTGGGATCCTCTGCTGAACCAGGCATTCTGGAGGACACAAAGTGACGTGGACACGTACCTCCCATGACTCGCTGTGCAACAGCTTGGAACAGACCATTCCCTACAGTGAAGTGAGCCATTATTTTATTTTTGTACCTTAAAGCATTAAAAAATTACAGATTTTAGGTAGAATATGCTGAAACCAAGAAAAGCAGGCACATTTAAATTATTTTCTGGCTAGTTCAGTTAATCCCTGCAAAACAGGAGGACTGCAGACAATTAATTTTTCATCCAGCTAGTTCTTATTGAACATATCATCACTAGTTACTTAAAATTTAATCTATTTTTAATAGAAAAATTGATACTGGAATATGAAACATGAAGTAACACATTATTGTTCTGCAGAAGACTAAGCTTTTAAAGATAGTATTGTAGCCTGGAAACAGACTGAAAAACGTAAAAGGTTATGTCCAACATCAAAAGTAATCTACACATTCACCAAAGCCTAGATCATCTCAAAGCAGTAATTATTCACTGACTGGAGATACCCTTATTGTGATATTCGCCATATGTTTAGTATTCATTACAGTAGATTATCACGGGATTACTGCAAAATTTTTTCCTTTCAGTAAAATCTTATTTTCAGGTAATCTGGACTTTTTTTTCATCCCCCTTTGCAAAATCTGCTTTCATCAGCCTCCAAGCCTGACTATTTGCCAGTGATTTCAGTTTCTATGTGATTTTCCTTTCTTTTCACGTTTATACAGGTGATATCTAAACCTCGTTTTTTTTCCACTAGTGCAATGCATACTTTTATTTTAAAAGTAACCGCCAAATGTGTGTGTGCATGAAAGCAAGAACGGCTACTTCTCTTTCATTCCACAGGGCAAACAGCCAGACTTTAAAGGCTTCATAATTAGGGACTTTACCAGATTGTAACAGAAGATGTATTTGCTTATTTTTGCAGTAATGTCAATTATACATATGCAAAATTCAAAGTGTGGGTGACCAGGCCACACTTAGCAGAAATAACAAGACTACAGCCAATTAAAACAGAAAAAGGTTGAGTTCTCAGTTTTCTGCACAGTGTGTTTCTGATGCTGACACAACAACAGCTGCGAACTGCCAAAGTCATCCCAGAGAGATGGCTCAGTCTAGCCCCTGCCAAAATAAAGGATTTGGCCTAAAAGCCAGACGTTCTTGCCACAATTTCCCACATAGAAGAACTGACGAAGTGGTGGCTCAGCATCCACGAATCCACAGACCACACTATCATTTCCTGTAGGAATGTCAGTCCCTTCAAGATGCAGCTTAAACAGACAGAAGGACAAATATCTTTACAGCATTAAAATCCTGGAATTTGTGCTTCTTATCTTTCTAACGGGACTATCTGGGTATCTTTCTGCTAATTGAACACTTGAAAACGGTAAATGAAACAGTATACATATTGTTTTTATTATTCTTCTCATAATAGAATCATTACATGAGAAACATTAAACTAGACATTTGACTTTATTGATCTTTTCATGGACTCGGGGTACAGAGAATCATTTTCTGACTAGACTAATTAATTGATAGACTAATTCATTGATTAGGATCTCCATAGCATAGTTGGTATTGACAAACACTGAATCTTTTTCCATCAGTTGTATTAGTTTGCACCAATTAATTTGTCTGTTTCACTTAAGCAATTATGATAGCTCAAAAGCGACAATCAGATTCTCAGCTGGTGTAAGTCAGGCTCTCTCTGCCAAACTCCGAGAGCGGTGCTATTTTACTCTGTTCAGTTATTGGGCCTTTAAGATTTAACAATGAGCTTTAAAATATCCAAAACAATAACAAGGATATCTGAGGCAAAAACCATCATGTTAGCCAAAACATTTTAATCATAGCAATGAATAGTAAATATGCTAAAGGCTTATGTACAGATGCATAACTTTGCTCCCACACAGCCTTAAACGCTATCAGGTGCAAAATAAGATATCTGCACACACAAATAATCATTCTAAGTCACCTGAAAGTCAGATGAGTCAATAGACCCACATTTTCCATGCATAGGTTATCTGGAAATCAGGTCCTAAGAATATCCTGCTTCCAAGCAGACGCTGCCTTCCAGATACATGGAAGATAGCTCTGCCATTTCATTATATGAGAAATCTGTGTTTAGACACCTGTGATTTTTTTTATACTCAACTTCCTCCGGGGTTTTAGGAGAATACAGTGATCCATGCAGGGCTTTCTCACTTCTGGATCAGTGCTGAAAGAATGTCCTGATATGGACACTGCTGCTCCACCTGTTGAGCAGATCCAACAAAGACAAGGGGTCATCAACATACTGACAGTGAAAGGAAGAGAACCATACGGGAATTTAATAACTTCTGTGAATTTTCAAAATAAAGACCAAGCAAAAATAAATAAATTGAGCTGATTGTTCCGTGGATAGCTTTTCCTTAACAAATTATTATTCAGGTAACCCAGGGAGTCACCAGAGTATATGGATGTTATACAAGAGCTGATTTTTAAGCTTATAAAGAAATTAGTTCCTTCTCAGAAACAGGCCATCTTTGTCAATTTGGTCAGTGCTGAAAAACCTAAGTTGATTTAAACTTTCCGTTCATCTCAGGTCTGCTCCTCCTAGAGTATTATGGAAAAAATGAATCTATGCAGGAAGCTGTCTGTGTTCTGGATCTACCTCCCAGCTCTGAATAACAGAGTTCATTGACTGCATTAGCAGTTAGCTTCTCCTTTTAAAGACTCCAATCAGTTTTTCTTATCTTTGCATGGAAAGATGTAAAATGATGTACTCTCCTGAGACACTAGCAACAGAAAGAAGAAGTTGTCAAGACTGAGAAGATTTTGCTGAGGCAGTTTTCTCACACTGCTCTAAAACCAATTACTTCCTGTGCTCTACATGCTCATGGAGACTTCCTCTTTGATGTGTGGCAGAGGGTAAAATAAAATGCATGGTCTTCATTAAAATGAGTGTTGCTCCCTGGCATGATTAAAAAGAAACTCTTGCATGCCCCGTGAATGTCATTTGCATTTGCCCCAAACCCATGTAGATGCCAATATACTGGTCATATTTGTAACGTTTTTGGTGCACACAGGATAGCCAGAGTACCACATCATTCTGCACGTGAACTCCATGGGGAAAACAGGCACATGCAGGCAAAAGTGAATACGGACAATAGAGTCAGGGAAGAATATGATCTTTCTAAAAGAGTGCTTTGTGCCCTTCACACATACATAGAACAGAGAGAGAGTGATCTGCAACCCAGAATTCAATGCCATGTAATTAAAATCAATAGAAAATCGACATTACAAAACCAAAACAAATTAAAGCACAAATTTAATCTCTGTTTTTCATTCTGGCATTTGAAATGGAGAATTTGCTCTGAAGATATACTGTAAATAGGCTCATATGTACTGGGTATGTCTTAAGCAATCTTTCTTAATGTACCCAATTATCACTCCTCACATATGAGAAAGGATGATCTACTATCTTCTTGGCCGATTTGCAGTATGAAGCAACCTGGCCTGACTCTGGTCACATGCCAGTTTTACACAGATGCCTTTACTTTATCATAGTGGGATTTATGAGCTTCCTAACCACCGAACAGCAAACATCATGCAAAATCAGGTCCTGTGGACACAATAAGCCTCAGAACTCTGAAACTTTTTCATTTTAAATGCTCTGTTTTTCATAAAGAGATGTAGAATATGCAAAAGCAGAGTAAATCTATCCTATTCTCATATTTTTATATTTTTGATATGTTACTATCTATCTTTAGTATTTATATACGCTGCAGGGCAAACAAATTATTTTAAACATTATTAAACTACATTTTTCTTAGCTAAATTCATACTGTCATGCCTCTGAACACAATATTGTCAAACCTCTAGAACTGCAGAACATCCAGGGAAAAGCCATGCTGATGGTGGTGTTTTTTCCTTCTGGAAGCATCATCAGCTCAGGACTTCATTTTACCCAGTTGTACACTGGACAGCTTTTGTTGACATGCGAGGTCAGGTGCCTTCCATTTATTACCCCAGTTTATTTTCTGCGGAACTGAGGATCTAAAACAGAGAAAGCTGATATGGCCTTTACTTATCAGTAACTGAGTTCTCCAATTGACTCAGAGGATCTTGATAGACAAACAGACTGACCTTGGCATTGCCATCACCAACACAATGATATCCAGTTCAAATCACTGCATTCTTCCAGCCCAACTTTCCATTGCTGTTTGTCCTTGATGCAGTAAAGTCTTGTAGAGCTTCAAGCATTTTCAAACTGGTCCATCCCACCCAGAGAACTACTGAAAATTATACCTTGACAGACGGACAGTAAAGTCTGACTAATTAATGTCAGATACAGTATTGGGTAAATGTGGCATCATTACCATTAACCCTGTTTGTGCATTTTGAGTTAATAAAGTGTGGTCTTTTAGAAATTATTTGGAAAATTAAAAAAAAAAAGAGTACTTCAGACTAATTCACATCAAAATCATTCCAGAACTGACATTTAGCACCTGCAAATTGCAGATTTTTATTTCCCACTCCAATCATGATGGGCAGACTGTTCTGTACTCTTTGTGCTATTATCTCTTACCTCTTTTGAAATATCTGCTCTTGCCCCAGGTCAGAGATAAGACACGGCTGATGTAGTATGGTTGCTTCTGTGTTTCTACGGCTTTGGCCACAAGCTCACCTCCAGGCATGGACAGAAATGGCAACCACCTGTGGCACCACACTTGGTAAACCCACGGTCACACATTAAAACTGCTCCTTGCCAGTGCCAGATTATCCCAGCAGACACTTGAATATACAGGATCATACTGCTGCTGCCACCAAAGAAAAAACTCATCTGTGTGGTGTTGGAGATACTGCTGGAGGGTAGAGCTCAGCTCTGCTCCTTCTTCACACTCTTCCCCTTCCTATGGGACACAGAGCTGGGCTTCCGCCTTGGCCTCAACCCCTCATTCTTGGGTTGACAACGTTCAGGTTTGCTAGCTGTGCTGAGGAGCCTTGAGCCAGACCTGCTGTAACACGTAGCGTCTGCAACCCGTCATTTAGCCCATGGCTGTGAAGTGCAAGAAGCTAAGATTTAGAAAGTCCTACAGAGGCACTGGGTGACTCAGGTTATATCTAACTATCCTGATATAACTTTCTTCAGCATCTGCACAGAACCACCTCATTTACACTCACAGCAGCAGAAGTTCCTCTTACTCCAAGGAAATCTTAGGGTCCAGCTTTGTGCTCCTCACTTACAGTCATGGTCAATAGAAAAGTTTTTTTTTTGTTTGTCTTTTTTTTTTTTTCCTCTGGGTAATGTCAAAACACCAAGTTTTCTCACAAACTGAGAAATTAGCTACAGAATGTGAGATGAAACTCCAACTCTGTTCATCTCTGATTCCTGATCATAAACATTTCACCAGCAGTTGTTTCAGCAGAACTCACAGGTCACCAAAACTACCAAATTTTTAAATCGATTACATCTCAGCATGTAATAGTCCTCATGCTTTAAAAATGGCTGCCAGAAAAGCATCACGATTTGAATTTATTATTTATTATTACAGTTTTCACCAGGAAAGTTCATTCTGTTGTCAGAGTGACAGTAAGAAACAATTGCTGAAAAGGGTACGCAGATCTCTAATTTAGTTTTCGATAGCTGATGAATGGAATAGGAAGTGTTGACCACAGTAGGTCACAGAAAAGTCATTTTGGTAGAGTTCTGCTCCCTTCTGACAAGCAATACACTGAGTAAGGATGGTCCTACACAATGTCTATCCATGCAAAAGCTTGGTTTCTTATTATTGTTGAACACAGCAGAAATCTGCCTGCTCAGTCTGAGCAACTGTTTCTCAATCAATAATTAAGTAACTTTAAGGTCTAGATCTATAAAAAGATATTGATATTTTCACTGAAAATGAATCAATATGAACAGGGTAAAGCATCTGAGTAAGCCTTTTTAATGGCAGTGTTTTGGCTGTGAGAAGTAAATTAATTGATTAAATGAATGACAAATATTGGACAACCAAAGTAAATCTTTTCACACTTTCACAAGCCTTTTAAGCAACTCATTTTAGTTAGTTTCTTTGTTTCCCATCTTTTTTCCAACTTTGTATCTTTCATAGAATTTGCAGGCCTTCCTGTGAGTACATAATGCAAGTTGTGTCTTTTTTATTTGACATTAATAAGGAGAGTTCAGGTGAATTGAGGCAAAGGAAAAGAGCAAGCTGAGGCTCACGGAAGGAAGGGCATTTTCTGGGTGATAAACTGTAAGGGATCCTGCTGGAAAGGCCACAGTGACAGAAAGGAGACCTACCAGGAGACTGTAAGGGAAAAATCTACTGAGAGATGGGAAATGTTAAGGGAGAGAAAAATACATCCACACTTTTGGTTTGGTGGACAAGAAATAGTTCTGGATAGGTATTTTCTACCATCTTCTTAAGAAATATATTCCCAGGAAATCCAAAGCAGTTGAACTTGATACAAGGAAAAAACTTTCTAGCAGTTCCCATAGAAATGCCGCTGCTTACAAAAACCTCAGCTTGCTCCCACAAACTTCCTGGGCTCACAACGCCTGGCATGTGTACACCAACATTGACTTGTGTGAAGGCTGTGCTCACATGTGAAACTAGAAGTGCTTCATCTTCTGTGGGTGAATTTGTAGCAGTTTGCTGAAGGTTTGACCTTAGGGCTCAGGCCAGGGGAGCACAGATTCTCTCCTAAGCTCTGACATCTTTACAGCACTCTCTAGAAAAGACAGCAGAAGCTCCTGGCCAGCAAGCCCACTCCAAGGATGCACATGACATAGTAAAGCCCCAGCAACTACCAGGGCTCCAGGGTTGTCTCTGCTTCTAGAAGCTGATGACAGTGAGCACTTTGCATCTTTGTGAAGTAGGACCATGTGTCTGGAGGGCCACTGTTTTGAAGAACTCCCCAGCAGTGAGAAAACCACTACGGTCTGCAACATGTCAACGGAGGTCACTGAGACTGGATGAGTCTTTCATGCCACCAGGAACAGGGGAGAAAGAGGGGCCAATAGCGAAGAGGCCAAGAGAGAGAAAAGTGATTCCTTTCTTCTTTCTTATGTTCTGAGCTAACAAATTCAGTTAAAGGCAATGCTATTTTAATTGTGGGAAACAGGTACAATACAGCCTCACCAAGGGCTGTCCCCAGAACAAGAAGGGAACAGACAACAAAGATTCGGTATCTCTTTTCAGGTGTATATTTATAGTGCAAAGGGAGGGGACAAATGCAAATGGGTAAGTGGGACAGTAGAAATGTCATCCTTATTTGTCCAAACATTTTTCTAGTAGAAGAGACAGTTAGCTTTCCTAATCTTCCCAGCCTTTCCTTTTCCCTTCTTGTTCCCTTTAACCCTTTTCTCTATTTTACTCAAGTTCATAATTTTTTACCATTAAGCAGTGATTTCTTTTATTGTAAAGAAAGAGGTCAAAGAAACCTAGGCCTTGCACTGGCCCTTTGTGTGTATACAACTATCAAGTGGCAGCATAGGTCCTTGGTCCATTACTTCTGTTGCCAGTCATAGAATAATTCTCTGCTGCCCCATAGCTCCTGCAAGCTATTGTTGGGACTTCAATTTTCTGAAAATATTTTTGAGGTTTTTTTTTTTTTAATTGTTATTAAGTGGACACACATTCTCATCTGCAAAGGTTGAAACTCCCCTTTCCCATCTGTCTCAGCCCTTTTTGGAATTGTATGTCCCCTGTGGTGTGCGGCTCAGAAGTGTTCACTTATATACTGGTAAGAAAAAAACCAAGAAATGAAAAGAATGAATGTGTGACAGAATGGAAAACACTGAACTACAAAAATTACCTCAAAACTGCACAAAGAACTGGCATGATACAGGCAGACCCCACTCATAAATAAATATTAATCTGCCTTGCATGTAAAATTGAAAATCAGTGTTGGAGAGGGCACACAATCCACTTTTCAGTGCAAAAATATTTTTCCCTTTCTTTTTTTAATCAACATTCAGCACTTAGAAATCACATGTCTCATTTTAAGCACTTCAGATGTGACTGGTTTGGTTATTATTTTTTTTTTAAATCCTATTTAATATTTATGGAACAAAATCTGATGATTCCTGATGTGTTTCAGTTTTAATCATAATCTAGCGTCATAATTCCAGTAAAAAAGTGTGCCTTTGCAGCCATCCAGCATGGTACAAAGGTTGTCTAGCAGAGCAGATAGATATGACTTCCCTATCTCCAAAATAGTGAAAATCACATTGCCTGACTCTGACAAAACTTTGTTATTTTCAGAGCACAACCTATGAATTATGTTAATGAACTAGCCAGCATTTACAGCTCCCCAGACTGGCTCTAATATTATTTCCCAGACATCCAAATCTACAAGAACAACAGGAAAGAAAATAGAAATCAAAACAGAAAGCAGAGAGAGAAAATCTAGATGAAACATGAGATGTTGCTTCTTAATCCTGGGTGGGGGAATTTTGTCTTGCACGAGGTCTGTTCTCATCCTATGCATGCATCTAGGTAGGGCAAGTGTGAGACCCTTTCTGCCCCCTTCCTAACACAGAGCCTCAGCCTTCAGCTGCAATGCCAAATTCAGAAAGGAGGGATGTTGAGTACAGGTTAGGTCCCCTGGCATTTTGACTTTCCTAGATCTATATATATATAGATCTATATATAAGAATATATGACATTAAGGGATTCTCCACTCTGCAACTGGCAAGACTGTGTGCTACTCCTTTCCTCCACCACCCGAGGCAGTCCCCATCTCTTTTTGGCCGCTGCTGAAGGCAAATCCCTACACTGTCAGTCATCTGGGGAGCACAGAGATTTCTCACTCTTGTTCTCCACAGCTGGGCAAAGCATCTGAAATTGCTGGGGCAGCCAAAACCACAGGGGCAGTTTACTGGGTACTTGCAACAGTAGTAGATACTACAAGTAGAAATTGTACTGGTGACATGTCTCAGTGTCAGCGTGTGACCTGGTTTGAGTCTTGAAAGGCAAAATGTGCAACTCCTCCAAGCACATTAGCTCAGCTGAGAAGGCCGTATGAGTTGTAAAAAACCCTTCCAATGTGTTCTATGGCTGCCGGTGTATGCTGTGGTGGGACAGCCCTGGCATCCCTACTGAACCCTCAGGGCAGCCTGAACCCAGCCTGAGCCCGACGAGTTTTAACATCCTCTCATGTCTGCAGCAGGAAACAACTGCACCCTCCTAGGGACCCCTGAGTCTTCTTTTCTGTTTGACCCTGGCACTGCAAAAGCAGATAAAGTGTTGGAGGCTGCACAGGAAAACACAGGCTGCATGGTGCTCCTACCTGAGCTTTGCTCCTAAGCAGGGTGATATGTGACATGTGATATGAGGCAATGGGTGAAGGGCAGTTACATCCCTTTACTGTCACAAACGAGCAAGAAAAAAAGGAATATGAGGAGACACAAAAAAACATGTTGAGGGGCATGAGGTATTGCCCTGGATTCTATCTAGACATTCTTGGATTTACATTCATGGGAGATTTCTGGTCATCTCGGCTATGGCCTTCTCAGATATATGCAGATTCTTCTCACCACCTGTGAACAGTTTTAGCTAGAACAAATGAATTATCTGGTCATTTTTCCTGATTTTCTTTGTGGAGAACAGAAAATAGTATGGTACGAATGAAAAAAAAAATAATTTTTGCAAAATTCGTTAAAACAATGCTTCTTCAGTGTACTTCAAACATGGTTCTCACAGAGATTTTAAACAGCTTTTGTTATTAGTCAAATGAAATACTGTGCAGTAACCCTTTAACTCTCTTGTGTCAGGTTATCAGTTATTTCAAGCAAGTCTTAAAATCTCCATCACTGACAAAAATGAATTATGTTTTCTTTGTCAAACTTGCATCAACATGCCCATCAAGCTGAGCTGGAAAAAACTCTTTAACAGTACAGCATAGGTGCTGCTGTTTGTGATTGCGAATGCACCTGAATCTAAATTTTGCAGCTATAGTGATCTCTCTCTCTTTATATATGTGTGTGTGTGTATATATATATATATATATATGAAAAAGGTTTTTATTTTCAGCCAGAGGTTTAGTTTGTCATGTTAAAATCTACTTTAAATAAAATCTCATAATTTAGTCCTTCTCAATTCCGTTAATTAGTAAGTCTGATTCTCACATATTTCATTTGATAATAATGAATAATCATATTTTTTCCATCTACTTTCATTTATGTGGCTTTCAAAATACTCAAGTAACTACAGCTATATAATAAAGGCTGGAATACAACAAGTAGAGTTCATCCTGTTTGGGGGAAGTAGAGTGGATCAGTGACTTCTGGCCTCATTCTGTGATGAGAACAAGTTTCCTCCAGCATTTTTAAATATGCAATGAGACACTGACACAAAGTCCTGACACATTAATAATTTCACAGAGTAGTTGGGAGAACTACAGTGACCGCTCACATAGTTTTCTGCTTTGTAAACAATGCAGACTCATTCCTCTATAGGTTGTAGCTGTTGCTTCAGATGTGGGAAGAGTATTCTAGAAAGGCAGTTCTGCCTATAAATGAGAAAGACCAAATTTCAGTAAGATTCTGTACAGGGATTGGTGTTAATCCTTGCTATAAGAATGTATTCTTTTCAGTAGTCTGTAACGAGTGAAAGAAAGTGACATTAGGATGTCTCATGTAGAGATACATCAAAATCTGCCCAGTTCATTTCTGTCTAACCTAAAGAAATGGACAAGCTAGCACATCACATAAATTTCACTGATGAATGTTAGGACTCTGATACAATACAAACCCATAGAAAGCACTGTAAACAACATCAATCTTTCTAAAGGCAAGGCTGAGACAAAAATATTATTACCATATCCAAGGATGGAGCCGGTGTGTGTGCTTAATAACATACAAGAGCCATCCCAACCCAATTTTAGTGGAGAATCAAAACTCTTATAAACACATTTTTTTCCGGGGTCCCTAAAGGAAAGACATTCATCATTTATACACCCAACTAGTATTTGACAAGAGAAAGCATGCTGGCAATCTGGAGAAAAAGGAAGGCAGTTTGGGATGACAGCTGACCTGAGAGGGAGCTGCACGTGAGCAGTGTTTCTCAGGCCTTGAGGTGGGGAGCTGGGCTTGTTCCCGGAGCTGGATTCCAGTGCCACTGTGGGAACACCCCAGCTGTACCCAGAGCAAAGCCTCCACTCCACAGCCAGTGGCAAACTTCACATTCTCCAGTAGAGCTCTGATTTTGTCTCATGGCCCTTATTTACCCCAATAAATAAAACATCAGTGCAGAACACACAGCAATGCCTCAGTTCTGTTTAGTTATGGAAGTGCCACCACACAAATCCGAACAGGCAGAGACACTGTTCCTGCAATCACAGGTGACTCTGAATACTTCAGAACCAGAGAAACTGACATTAAATCAAATGACAACACAAATAACCATGAGTTCTGGAGAGAAGGACCAAATCATGGGTCATGATGCAGGGAAGTCGATACTGTAGAGGTACTCCATACTACAGTACAAACTCACTCACGTGAGTCACTAGGCTTCCGAGAACACTCGGAGCATAGATAAATCCAAAGGACTCCAAAATTCATCCCAAAAGATGGTAGCAAAATGATTAGACCAAATCACCTACTCACCTACATCGCTAAGAACACAGATTTCACAGAGCAAAGGAGCTTAGATTCTGCCCTGAGATCCTTGCAGTCTTGGACCAAAATGACTTGTTTAAAGTAGCCTGTAGAATACAAAGAAACAGAAACATTAAAATCAGGGAAGAAATGTTATGCTGCCCATGAGAAAATTGTGAGGTGGGAATACCAGTTTGCCGTTAAATTATTATTTCTCTAATAATTACTAAGCTTACTTATAACCATAGTATGACCCAGACATAAAAACATTTCCCCTTTCAACAAAATGAAGAACATACCCCACTGTGGTAGACCTTGACAGGGATATTATTTCAGCTTTCCTGATGTCTCTTTCGCTTTTCCTCTGCATGAAACTCCCAATAATGTGGAATAATGGAATGGCAAAGTGATTTACTTGGGAAAGCATAAGGCAAAAATTTAACAGAAATTTTGAAATAAACCAAACCCTTCTTTAAAAGACAGAACATAGAAGAGAGCTGTGTATTTGGAGGAATAAGGTCAGAAACATTAAAAACCCTATCCCTTATTTTAAGCTTCCAGGCATAAAGTTTTGTGTACATAGACTGTACATAGCCTCCAGATGTTCTCAGATACTTTGTTTTGCTTTCCCATCTGTGTGGGGTCCAGTTTTGGTCTCCATTCGAGTGAATGGCAAAACTTTTACTATATTTTAGCAGAGCAGAATTAGTGTGTAGCTTTTACACCAAGCTATCTGGGACAAAAATATCTACTAAACCTCTACATCTGCAAACAGGAAATTCTGCTTTTCAGATTTACTAAATCCAGCTCTAACTTTGTGGCACAGATTTGAGACTAACATGCTGTTTGATTTCTCTTAACATGACTAGATCCATGAAGCGTGCATGTGCGTCTGTGTGTCCCCTCTTGTACCCATTTCTATTGCATTTCACATTTCTGTCAATATAGCCTCCAATATTTGAATCCACTGATAGAACAGATGCAGTAATTGCAAACAGCTGTAAAGTATTACTCATCTTGCTAATCAAAATGACTTTCTGCTAAATAAACCATGAAAAAAGCTTTTCCACCATCAGTGAAGTGGAGTGGAAATGATACAGACTGTAAAGAGTCCACCAAGGAAGTAAAATCAACAGATCAAGTTTTCTTACAACAATGATTCTATGTGCTAATGCACATTTCCAGAATTGTTATAGAAATTTCTCTATGTTTAGAAAAATGAATCTGTGTAACGACACAAATGTTCCTCCAGGTATTTTACATGATACCTCCAGATACAGAGAACTTTGAAGAACTGCTTTATGCTTTCTCAAGATTCATAATCCAAGGGGAGATAATTGCCCCATATGGTTTTGCTAGATGTGCACTACACACTAGACTGTTTTATTTTTTTAAACTCAGAGTAGTATATATTGATGTCAAACATGACAAGATGACTGTTTATGAGATTATGGAAAGCATGGAAGAGGCTGGTGAATCTCCAAAAAAAAAGTTTGAGGAAAAGAAGTCACTCCTAAATAAAACTCATGGCTGGTAACTTTAGTCTTTCATTAGTCTGTCCCTAATGAGAGAACTCCTTTTCTAGCTCATTGTGCTTCAGTTATCCTATTTTCTAAGTCATATTCTTTAATTCTTAAAAATGCTATTAGAAAAGATACCATCTCTGGTTATATGCTCTTTCTCTATTCCCTTATGTCACTTAAGCACTTATTGCTGTGGGCCGCTCCAGTATAAAACACTCCTGAGGAAACAACTTAGCCCTGAGTTATTTCTCTCACTTCTTTGGGTCACACTGAATTAGGAAGTAAGCAATCTTCTCCCACAGCTTTCTGGTACAATAAATGATTTGCTGGGACCCTCAGCTCTTCTGTTGTGAAATGTAACTAGAAGTTAAAAGGCGTGTAAATTACAGATGTGCTTATTTTGCAGAGCATGATGAACTTCCTACTATCAAGTTTATGTATCTGCAGAGAGGGGAAGAAGAGGGAAGAGTAAATGAGATATGTATCTGATTTTAGTGCAGGAGCAGAAAGAGTAAATCTAATTCCTCTGAAACACTTCACGTTCTCCAGTACTGAATGCAGTCTGCACCAAAGGACTCAGCAAGTTCTCTACATCAGTTGCCCTTCTGCCCAGTTTTGGTCTGTTTTTCCCTCCTCGGGTCTTTTTTCTTTGCCTTGACTCTTTTCTACTGTCACAGCCACCTCTCCACATTCAGTGCCATGGCTGTAGCAGTGTGACCTAGTCACACCAAAGATGCTCCAGGAGAAGCACTGCAGAACTTCAAACCACAGCATCACTGCCACAAGCAAAAGAGACTGTAACAGAGGAGACAAGGTCACTGTCTAGGGTAACATAGTCTACAGGGTGACATAATCCTCTCTATTAAAAGTGTCATTGCAAGATGATGATAGAGCAAAGTTATTTCTCCCACGATTCTCCTCTTCTTGAGGTTGAGAGAAAGCATCACAAGGACTGCTTAGAAAGTCTTCACCAACTCACTTTGTAATTCATTAATTTCTCCCTCTCGCTCTGCCCACTTTCCAGATAGTTCTTTGATTTTTGAGCAAGGAACGAAAATGGAGAAAGGGCAATTATTTTATCAGAAGCTGTATCCTTCTGATAAAGCACATAGCGTGCAGAGGATATCACAGAATCACAGAATGTTAGGGATTGGAAGGGACCTCGAAAGATCATCTAGTCCAATCCCCCTGCCAGAGCAGGAACACCTAGATCAGATCACACAGGAACGCATCCAGGCGGGCTTTGAATGTCTCCAGAGAAGGAGACTCCACAACCTCTCTAGGCAGCCTGTTCCAGTGCTCTGTCACCCTCACTGTAAAGAAGTTTTTTCTCATATTCAAGTGGAACCTCCTA